>WAAF01013988.1:920072-1362972 GCA_013400475.1 Tricholaema leucomelas
TTCTCCAGGCTAAACAACCCCAGCTCCCTCAGCCTCTCCTCATAGTGTTTGTGTTCCAGGCCCTTCACCAGCCTTGTTGCCCTTCTCTGGACACGTTCCAGCACCTCAACATCTCTCTTGAATTGAGTGGCCCAGAACTGGACACAGTACTCAAGGTGTGGCCTGACCAGTGCTGAGTACAGGGGCAGAATAACCTCCCTTGTCCTACTGGCCACACTGTTCCTGATACAGGCCAGGATGCCATTGGCTGTCCTGGCCACCCAGGCACACTGCTGGCTCATCTTCAGCCTACTATCCACCAGTACCCCAGGTCCCTTTCTTCCTGGCTGCTCTCCAGCCACTCTGTCCCCAGCCTGTAGTGCTGCTTGGTGTTGTTTTGGCCAAAGTGTAGAACCCTGCACTTGGCCTTGTTAAATCTCATCTCATTGGCCTCTGCCCACCCATCCAGCCTGTCCACGTCCCTCTGCAGGGCTCTCCTACCCTCCAACAGATCCACACCCGCTCCTAGCTTGGTGTCATAATGCCTGTCCAGCTTGGTGTCAGATGCCTGTCACTGAGCCGCATGTTCTCCCCTGTCTGTATCGCATGCTAATTACACCTGCTGGTAATGAACAGGATGAGGAAAGATGCTGAAGGAGAAGTATTTATCAGAAAAAATCACTTTCTTGCAGTACAACCCATTAAAATTGAATCTTTTCTTCTAATAAGAGCTAGTTAATATAGAATTATTTCAAATCCTACTGAATATATGCTAAAGAAAACTAAAGACAAGAAACAAGACGTGCCTACAAACCATTTTAGAAGTACCTAGTCTGGCACCATAAAATATTTTTGTGTATTATTTCAAGTGTCATGGATGTAGCAAATTTTGGGTATGTTTTGAATAGCGAAACAGCTATTTCCAGTTTCATCTACTATTCTTACTATTCACAGCTACCACCACAAAATATTAGTGCACGTGTTCCTCAGCCCTTACACCAGCAGTGGGCAATACACCCACTAACTACTCCCACACCCCCACAATAAAACAAGTAAATACTTCTTTTGTTGAAATTCAGGAATAGTGTTTTCACAGTGTTTAGAAAAGGGATTTGTAGAGCATGTCATGCCCCAAAGCCAATGCTTCTTGCAGGGATGTGTATTTTGAATTTATTTTCTTTAAAAGTGAAATAATTGCACTTTATCTCTGCTCATTTTGTGGTTAGGTCTATCTTACACATACAGGAATGGATGGGATGTTTTTTTTCTCCCATGTTTTCAACTTGCTCTTTAACAGTGAAGCCTGTTCTTCAGCGTGATCTTCACCTTCCCCTAAGAACTTCTATACTATACGAAACAGAAGTAAAACCCCAGATACAAGCATTAGGCTCAAAAGAAAACCTCCATCCAAACTGATCCTGCAATGATTTGGGCTGGTTCTGAACTTCCCACGCATGGAGCCACTGCACTGACTCCAACAGAAGCACCATTATGCACCTGCTGTCAGTCTGTGTGCAGATCTCTGCCACACTGAACTCCCCGTGAGACAGAAATAGCATCTCAGGCCCTACTCATTCCCACTTCATCCTAACTTCTGAGATCAGTCAGCTCAGGACAAATATTACCTGCCTCAGACCCATGAGAGGTATCTGAGAGCATTTGAAGGCATCTGTTGAAAGGACACCCACCTTCCTTCCAGCTCTGTTGTTGTGAAGGTTCATCAGTGCTCTTGCATCTTTTCCTTTCCGTTCTTTGGCATCCACAAAGGCTCTGGCAAATTTAATGCCATAGTCAATGTTATCGCTGCAGCCACCCCAGTCAAAATGGCCCTTGCTGTCCTTGGCAGAGCCTTTCCTCTTGGGATCGCAGGAGCAGGATTTCAGCTCCCCTTGGCTACACGCCCTGGTGATGGCAAAAACAACTCCAGCAGAGGAGATAGCATGTACAAAAGCAGATTCCCGACTACCTGAAACAAACCAAAAAACTGCTTTAAAACCCACTGTGGTAGTTTGTTTGTGTGGCTATCCTAACTCCAGCCACTTAGCCTGGACTTTCTTGCTGAGCAAAAGATAAAACTGGGCTGAAATCGCACAAATACACATTCCCTGGAGCCAGAATTAGTCATGGCTTAAACTTGGACCCCTCCCTGGTAAAAGCTCATCAATACAGCCTGAGAGCTGGACAGATGAAATGTTCGGTTCTGATATTGACTCATATACTTTCACGGGTCTGTTGTTTTGCTCAGATAGGTGAAGAGGACAGCTGCTATTGCTATCATGTTTCACAGATTTAGAAAAATAAATGAAGTGCTATCTCAGAGATAGGTTTAAGAAATTGTTAAAGAGGGACATGGGAACAACACATATGTTGCAAAACACTGCAAATAACTTTAGAAACTAGTTTTTCCTCTTTGAGGTACTTGGAATAAACTTGCCTGCTCAAAAGAGAAATCTTGGGTGTTATGTTCTGAAAATAAATTTAAGTTTTCTGCCTAGAACCAAGCCCAGTAACCATAATCCACACAAACAAGTTCCATTAAATCAATGGCACTGCTTGTGTCATGCCTGAGGCAGGATTTGGCTTGGCAGCTCTGACTTCTACACACCAGCTGCTTGGGCAGTCTTCCCTTCTCCTAACTAAGATATTTTATTATAACAAACATGATTTCTAGAATATGCCTACTCTTGCACTATCAGGTACATATTTCAAGGTAGCAATTGCTTAAGTTTACCTAAAGATATATTGATTTATGATAGAGAACTATGTTTTATTGGCACAACTCTATTTCTGGTAATGGAGTATTTTCATACTTTACAAGTTTTTAGCATGGAAAGAGTGAGAAACAGACTTTCATGCAGTATCTAAGGCCACTAGCAGTGAAAAAGACCTGTTTGGAGGACTTGCAAGCTCTCAGCCACCTTAGCGCAGTAAAGCAGGACCCACAATAGGGAATGTTATCTGATGATGACATTATACGAACCAGTTGCAGGGGCAGCATTAGGCCCTCTAACTTACTATTTATTGTTTCTATTCCAGTAGCAATGGACACTGTACGAAAACCTTTGGCAAATGGCAACTAAATGCTTGCAAACCCTGGGAAGTTTGGCTGACACACCAGAAGGCTGTGAGATGTGACCAGGCTGGAAAGTTGTGCAGAGAGGAACATAATGAAATTCAGCAAGTGTAGAGGCCCACAATTGGGCAAGAATAACCCATGCACCAGTGCAGGTTAGGGGCTGACCTGCTGGAAAGCAGCTCCACAGACAAGGACCTTGGAGTCCTAGGTGGACTGTAAACTGACCATGAGAGCAATGTGCCCTTGTGGTATTCTGGGGTGCTTTAAGAAGACTGTAGCCAGCAGGCTGCGGGAGGTTCTCCTCCCACTCTACCCTGCCCTAGTGAAGCCTGATCTGGAGTACTGTGTCCAGTTCTGGGCTCCCCAGTTCAAGAGACAGGGGACTACTGGAAGGAGTCCAATGGAGAGCCACAAGGATGATTAGGAGACTGGGCATCTGTCTTACAAGGAAAGGCTGAGAGACCTGGGGCTGTTAAGCCTGGAGAAGGCTGAGAGTGCATCTGATCAACGTTTACAAATACATTAAGGGTGAATGTCAAGGAGTTAGACCAGTGTCCTTCCACCGGTGCTTAATGATAGAACAAGAAGCAATGGATACAAACTGGAACACAGTAAGCTCCATCTCAGCATGAGGAAAATACCTCCTTACTGTGAGTGTGACAGACCACCCGAACAGGCCGTTCCAAGAGGTTGTGGACTCTCCTTCTCTGAGTATTTTCAAAACGTGTTCCTGTGCAACCTGCCCTAGATGAACTTGCTCTGGCAGGGAGATTGAGCTAGATGATCTCTAGAGGTCACTCCAACCCCTCTATCATTCTGTACTTCTGTGACCCCTGCCTTCCCTTCACTGCCTGCAAAATCAAGCAGGAGACATCACAGCTTGTAGACAATTCATGTTCTTCTGAAAACTTACTTTTGAGAAAACGTATTCAGAAACATCAAAACATCAGAAAAAGTGCTAATTAAAAAGAAACACTTGATGTTGTTGGAAGATGATAAATGTTTCATCTGAGTTTGTTAAACTAATCAAAAGCACTTCATTTAAAATTACAGCAATATCACGCTCAGTCTCAGTGTAGAGCTCAGAAGCCTGATGCCTTCTGTCCCATGAGCTAACAGTGAAGATCTGACTTTTGGAAAAATTGCATTTTTACTGTTTTATGAAACAGCCTCATCAGAATGAGGCCATGCTCTGCCAGACGCATTTTCCTGAATGGCAAACCTCACTGAAAACCTCAGCTGATGAATGATGTCACTGGTTACTCAAAAATAATTGCTGAGGGAAGATGAAGCCAGTTACAGGAACAAAATGCTTACTAGTAGTGCAGTCTGGCACCAAATGATGCTCTGTGAATGAAATCCCACTGCTTGGGTCAGTATGTTCAGTGTCACGTAACCTCTTCCCCATTCCCACTGCAGGGACAATAGCTTTGGGGTACCTTCATTCTCCACTCTCTGAGAGTGTCCCATGCTCACAGCATGGAGAGGTTGTCTCAGATAGTACTTGTGACATCTCAGAGACACAAGTGCCAGGGCAGGGTCAACCCCACCACCTGTGCACCAGAGCTGTGTGCCCAGGTGTGCCATGAGGTGAAAAAAGATGCAGTTTAGAAGAACCTTAGTACATTTATCACTTGATTAGGGACACCTTGGCATGGTAATAGATCTCAGATCACCCTTTGGATCAAATGGAGCAAGCTTCCTGAAAATGCCTTAATCCAACATTTAATGAGAAGCACATTTTAGCACTCATCTGCTCAGGGTCTATACAAGTCTGGCTCACCCCTATCAAATATGTCCTTGCTTATCTCTCCCAGAAACTGACTTGAGAGACCAGTTGCTGCTGCACCTGCAGGGGGCTGAGGGCCCAGAAGACAGCACTGCACCAGCACAGGGGCAGACTCCACAACTCACAAGCAGCATTGCACCTGCTGCTGCACTTCCCCAGGGAAATGCTCCATCGGGAACTGGCCTGCAGAACGGGTTGCTGTTCCCCATTCCAGGACACTGGGATGACCCTCTCTCTGAGCACCAGCCTGTCTAGCCAGACTGGGCTGTACTGGAAAGCCCTCTGTCCAACTACTGCATCCTTGTGCCTCAGCGTGGGGTTCATTATGCACCAAAAAATGCTAAGTTGGGAACTGCAGGACTAGCCCCTAATATGCCAGAATCCCCTTCCTACACCTTGTTTGTGTCTTTCTGCTCTGATACAGGTTTTTAAACAAATCAGCATGTTTCATTATCATATGCGCTGTCCTGCCAACTGAGAGATCCTAGCATGGTTTTGCATTTCCCCTCCCCTTCCTCCTGAAATGTAAAACGAAGCTTCACTGCTCTAGGAACAGGGGTAGCAGGACGAGGGCCATCGCATGCCGTTGCTGCCCCCGTGTCAGGGACTGTGCCCGGTCACGCCAAGCACTAGCGCTGACCGTCTCTAAACCCCCTTTAACCCTTTCATCGACCCTCCGAAAACCCCCTTGGACGCGGGGAGATGGTACCGCGGCGAGAGCTGTGCGGAGGCGGGAGGGGCTGCGCGCCACACCCAGCCCCGCCTGGCCACGCCCCACCACACACCGCCCCGCCGGACTCACTGCGTGACAGGACGCGGCCGAGAAGGCGTTGTCCCCGCTCCAGGGCGTTGCAGTCCCAGCGGTGCCGGCGAAACTGATGCTGGCACTCGGCCGTCCAGGCGGCCACTCCGCGGCCGATGGAGAGCATGGCCTCAGGGTGCCGTCGACACAGCTGCCGCTGCCGGCTCACCAGTCCCGGTACGTTGTCGCACATCACCCGCGACGAGCCCACGGCCCCCATGTACCTGTGGGAAGGGAGGGGTAGGGCAGCGCCGGGGGCCCACGGCCACCCTTGGGCCCTCGTCCGGACGAAAGAGGTCTTCAGCGCCCCGTCTGCAGGCTGGAGCCTACCTCTGGTGGACCCAGAGCTGACTTTTTGGTAGAAAACCTTTAAAATTAACTCTGCTGCTGTGGTTTTAATAACGTGACACATTTAGGAGAACCCCAAATCTTGCTATTACAGATCCGTGCAGTACATAAAAAAAACCGAAAACCAGTGAAGCAAAAACCAACAAAACTTGACAAAAAATAAATTACGTCATCCTCTGTACCCAGATGGTCTCTATTAGTCCTAAAATGTTTCGAAAGGTACCTTTTATAAAACCCAAACTACTATCGGTGTCTTTGGAAGGGATCAAACAGAAAAAAATGTCACTTTCTTGTATTTTCATTATTTTACACGACCATAAAATTGTTAAGACCGTGGCTCAGTAAAACCCCACCAAAACAAAACAACGTGTTCTAGGTGGCAGTTAAAAGACACCATGACAATAAATGATGTTTATACGGCTAAGGACACATTCATTTTACTACAATATGCTTCGTCTACTATGTCAGGCTTTGATCCCACCTCTGCCAGTGTCAAGGTTAAATGTGCTCCCCAGGTTTATCAGAAGCAATTTAACCCCTCTTCTACGCCAAGACTTTTCAGTCTGGGCTTGGTTAGGGTCCCCAGTCTGAAGAGAGGTTTGTGCTTCCACTTCAACCCATGACACGGAGCCGTTTTGCAGCTCACTTAGACGCCCCGCATAGATCAGGTATCGTTTAAAGTCGGGTCCCGCGCTGCCCACGGGCTTTCCGCCCTTTGCATTTAGCAATTCAGCGAGGAGAAGCTTTGGAGGAGGGAGGGGCTGGGGAGGGCGAGTGAGGAGGAAAAAAAAAATCATTAACAGTATAAGAAATTGCCTGCTGTATTCAATTCCCAGCGCCGCCGGGGCGCGGAGAGCTGGCTGCAAGCCGCTGCGCTACATCCGCGCCCCTCGGGCGTGTTCCACTCAGCCTGCCCTCCTCCCACTCCCTCAGGCAGCCCCGCCGCTCCCGGGAAGCGCCGTCCGGGCGGTGCACTGCGGCCCCACTGGGACAAGCCGGGCAGGCGGTGTCCTTCTGCACCCCTCAGCCCTCCTGACAGCCCCGCTTAGCCTCCGCAGCACCTTATTCTCATGCGGAGGAGGCCGGGGAGCAGGAACAGGCAGGAGAAGGAGATGCTAAGCCCGTCTAAACCCGCTGCTTTAATGCCGGGCTTTCTGGTCCGGAGTGGCTGGCAGCGGCGAGATCCGCCTGTACGAGCCTGAGAGGGAGAGGCTTCCCCACGCTTCCCTAATTTACAATTAATCCGACCCCACCTTCCCCAAGAGCAAATAAAAATTCCTGGAATTGCACATCTTACCACCATGAGGAGGTGACTGGTGGGGTCGCCCAGACCAAGACCAGAGGAAGAGACCACCAGATCCCACACAGAAAGTTCATGTTAGAAACGCTTTGGTCCACATCAGGTCAGTCGCGAGGGGCGGAAGAAATCCCATGGAGCAACAATGACCGGCAGAAGCAAACGCACCTTGAGGGCTTCTTTTTTCTCTTGGATCAAGTGCCTCCGCATCCCCCGCACGGCCGCATGGTTTATTTATCTCTTCTCAGGCTGCGGGGTATGGCGCTCGGTGCATTCGCTCCGGGTTCCACCAAATCGTTCAGGACAAGGAGCTCAGCGCCGCGCCTATCCTTCATCTTTGCCCTGATCCAGCTCTTTCCTGCAGTCACCGCGAAGCTCAGGGGCTGATGTGGGCTGCTCACAGGCTGGGTGGGTTCTGCTTTGGTTGGGGTTGGTTGTTTTTTTTTTTTTTTTTCTTTCCCCTCTCAAACTCTGATGGATGAAATGATGTCAAGAGACACTGGGGGAAGAGGAGGAGGTAACACCTCTGATTAGGCAAGGAATCCCGAGAAACCAGTTACTTTCCAATAACCCTACAAGCAGACAATTCAAACACCAGCAGACGCTACGCGACCTGCTGCGAGCCCCCGGCGGCGCCCACCCCGGCTGCTGAAGCCCCGCTCACTTGGCACCTCCCGGGATTTGACAGGACGACGCTGCACCGCTCGCTGTGCGCACACCGAGCATAGAACCAAATCGCAGCAAGGCTGCGACCCAGCCCCGTCACCTCGCCGCGCCTCGGGGCACCACACCTCCTGCGCGGCCCCTCTGCGGGCACCGACGCCGCCCTGCCCAAGCCTCGTTGCCTCTTCCCGCCCGGTGAGCTCCAGCGGGATAGAGGAGGGCTACGTGACCCATTGCGGCACAGAAAGCACTGGGGGCGGGAGGGGAGGAAGGAACCCCACGGCCGCTCCTGCTGCCTGAACAGCTTGGGGAGCAGCCGGGAGCGGCTGTGGCAGGGAGCGGGGCCGTGCAGCAAATACAAGAACAAGTATTTTAACAACATTTTAACTTGGACTCAGCGCTGTAAGGCATATACAGAGTAGGAGATAAACCAAACAAGGTACCATGATCCACAAGACAGAGATGCCTCGGCTCCAAGTCAGCCGTGGGCTCAGTAACAAACTGCGGGTTGTTGGGTGCAAGGAAACACTCCATGAGATGCGTTCTTTAGGCACCACATTACAGCCACGATTGTGTGCAGAGAAGACGTCAGTCTTCCAGGCTGTTGCTCAGTATTACTTCTGGAGATTACACAGAACCAGGTGTAAGAATGTAGTGTTTCAGAAAGAAACTGCATCAGGTTTTGAAGTGGCATTAACTCATTTATCAGTTCAGCTTAAAAACCAAACCAAACAAAAAAATCACCAATAAAGAAAAACCACAAAACCCCAAACAACCAAAACCCAACACACACACACATATGCCACCACCCCAATAGCAGACAAGCTTTTGGCCGCAAAGATTTGGGATTAAGGGCAATTGAAACTTGGCACGCACTACTGCTTCTCCCGCAGCTGCCCGGAGGCAGCTACAATTCAAGTCACTAACTCAAGCAGCTCTTAAAAGCAAGAGATGAGTGCTCAACACCTATTTGGCATTATCAGCATGAAAAAAAAACACAATCCAATTTTCAAATGCTGGCTCAATAGCAGGGGAGAGAAACAACAGGGAGATGACAGGAAGTTCAAGTCATATTTTAGACCTCTCTGAGCAGAAGCTACAGTTCTCCCTGCTGCCAGCCTTCATAGGTTTGCAACAATAAAGTTAGTATGTTTGTTTTTTCTAAGATATCCTTCTGTAGTAACAGGAGCTCCTTCACTCGTGGCAACTGCGACTCATGAACATTGCCTTCTTCCTCTCGAAGACAGCCACTACATCAGTCCAGCTTTACTGTCATCCAGATTCCTTCTCCAAGCCCTACACTCTGTGCTGACCTTACATGAATTCACCTCGGATTACTTTTCTCCATTAACCGCACTCTTGTTATACAGAATGAACAAGGTTGGAAGGAGCCCTTGGCGAATGTCTAAGGGTCGCATGGCAAGGTTTTAGTACTGAGCAGGCTACAGAGGTGCCTTCTGTGAGAAGCTGTAGCTTCCTATCTGATGGAGCCAATGCAAGCTGGCTCCAAGATGGACCTACCACAGGCCAAAGTTGAGCCAGTCAGCAATGGTAGCAGCACCTCTGAGATAACGTATATATGGAGAAGAGAACCCAGCACATGCTGCAGAACAGCAGATGGAGGACTGATAAAAAAATGACAACAACAGCACTGCAAACACCAAGATCTCCAGAGAAAGAGACTCCACAACTTCTACGGGCAGCATATTCCAGTGCTGTCAAATTTAAAGAAGTTTTTCTTAAAGTGAAACCTCCAGTGTTCCAGTTTGTACCTGCTGCCCCTGCCCCTTGTCCTATTACTGGATTGCCTGAAAGGATTTGTGACCTCATAGGGCACAGACACCAGAGCAGTTTGTTCATGAAGGACTACACTCCGTGGAAGAGACCCACACTGGAGCATTTCATGAAGAACTGTAGCCTGTGAGAAAGACTCACACTGAAGAGTTTGTGGAGGACTGTCCCTCATAGGAAGGACCCCATGCTAAATCGGAGAAAGACCTCCCCCTGAGAAAAGAGTGGCACAGATGTGCGATGAACTGACTGCAACCCCCACTTGTCATCCCCCTGCATCACTGTAAAGAAGGTAGAGAAAAATCAAGAGCAAAGTTAAGATTGGGAAGAAAAGAGGAAGGGGAGTAAAGGTTTCATAATTTGGTTTTATTCCTTATCCTACTCTGATTTAATTTGCAGTAAACCAATTTTCAAAAGCTGTGTCCACTGAGTGATCTCCCTGTCCGTATCTCAACCCATAAGCTTTTGTTGCATTTTCTATCCCCTGTCCATCTGAGGAGGGGAGTGATAAGAGCATCTCTGATGAGTACCTAATGTCAAGCCAAAGTCAACACACCACAAGGACATCAGTCTAGTATAACCATCTATACAGACAGGCTCAGCCAGCAGGTTGCTTAGGGATGTGTCCAATTTTTATTATCTTCAGGACAGAGACACTACAACCTCTCTGGGGAACCTGCTCCAACATCTGACCTTGGATGATTTCTTTCCTATCTCTTACACTTAAATGTATTTTCCTCTATTTCAGTTTGTACCTATTGCCTCTTGGCCTGCCCCTGGGCACCACTGAGATAATCCTGGCTGCCCCTTCACATCTCCCTACAGGTATTTAAACACATGGCTAAGAGGCCTCAGAGCCTTCTATTCTCCAAGTGGCACAACTGTAGCTTTCTTATCCTCTCCATGTACCTCACATGCCCCAAACCATTCAGCATCTTCATGGCTCTTCACTGCACTCACTGCAGTCCCTAATATACTGGGGAGTCAAGATCTGGACCCAGCACTCCAGCTGTGACCTCCCGAGTGCTGACAGGAAAAGAAGGATCACATCCTCAACCTGTACATGGTATGATACTGTTCCTGATGTAGCCCTGGAGTGGCTGTTGGCCCTGCTTGCCACAAGAGCAGGCTAGACTCACAAAGCTGTGTATGTGTCTTCAACAAGTATCATGCACACAGTTTTTCGTGCAATCAAGAAATCACATCATGTGCAATACAGATGACAGCAGAGTAACCAGGAACACCAGAAACCCAACTATTTGAAGACAATTTATTTGAAACTGAGCTAAGGTTTTTCAATACAGCAGTAAAAATAACATAGTTAAACCTGTATTTCTACATTCATATAAAGGCTTTTCACATAAGCTGAAGGCATGGAAAGCTCATATGAGGGGAATAATTGGTAACCTTCAACTAAACCCTTAAGTAGAAGGCAATCTTACCACATATATGACATTCAGTAGCACAGCTTAAAAGAACTGAAAAATCCATTCTAGAGGGATCCATACAAGTCTCAGTCCCAGTGACTATGGCTCTGTATTACACATGAAACTACACCATTTGAATCATAAAAAACTCCAAACTATTTTAACAGCTTATGAAAGCTGTTAAGGATACACATCACATTAGTCACTTAATGCCAGTAACACCTCATTTTCATACATCACTGCTTATCACTTCTGATCTGTAAAATACAGAGCCCCATTATACTAGAAATAGGAATTTCCAGGTAAGGAAATACAATTCCAAATATACATTATGGCCATGCCTCTAGAACAAAGAAATGACAGTAGAAGTCTGCAGTTATGATTCCTGTTACACCTTCAAGGTTTTTTTATCTGTGCAGAAAGATTATCTCCTAGTGTGAATACCAAAGTAGACTGCAAGGAAGTGGACAACTAACAGACACAAACTGTAGATCACTCAATTGCCTTTCCATGACACAAGGTAAAATGGATTTACTCACTTCCTTTCGAAAGAAACTTGTTTAGCTGGGCTGAAGACTCAAAATCTTTCACCACGTAAGGCTCCAAACAATTTTCATAGTACTTTACTAGTAAAACTGAAGCTTTATTTGGGAAAGATTGCCTGCAACTTTTGTATGACTCCTGAAATAGGGAATGCAAAGGCAAGCAAACACCTGTTCATGCTTATGAGCAAATTACAGCTTTGGGGAACACCTGAAGGGGTTCAAAGATGGCAAGAGGAATAAGAATGAACAATACAGCTCAAGCTTAAGTCTTGTCCCTAACAAGGCAGCTGGATGAAGTAAAAGAAGAAAAAAACAAACAGAGCACTTCTGTATGCCAATAGAGAATGTAAAAAAACCTCTCAATTAATTAAAGAATGCACATACCCAAAATTACCATCTACTATTTGCAGCTAGAATCCAACAGGCATAACTGGGCAATGCCTTGTAATGGACCAGATACACCACAAATCAGAGTTAGGCAAATTTTAAAGCACAGGAAGACACAACATGCACAACCTGCAGTTTACTTTCAGCAGAATAAAATTATTTAGGTTCTTTCAGATCTCCACAGGAACACCCATGGCCCTAATTCTTAAGCTATAGAAGAAGCAACTGAATGCGGATTGCTCTGTAACAAGGGAAGTTAGGTATCCAACAGTATTTCAAGTAGGAACCTCACTGCATCTTTAAGCAACTAGTATCTGCAGATTTGGCCCCAGGTCCAATCCACTCAATCCTCCCACATCTCAATTTGCACTACTGTAGGAGAAGAACAATACCTCACGGGGCTTCGAGGCCTACCTGCTTAATGCATGCAAAGCTCTTGGCATTCTCCCCCAATCACCTCACAGATGTGCAAATGACTGTATTCTTGCTGTTCTAGGATAATGACTTTAATTTGATGACTTACAGAAGATGGCCTCTCAGCAGGGACATTTTCATCTGAAGGGTCCTCTCCCGGGTGCTGGTGGGGGTGAGAATTTCCATAGCATAGCTCAGGGGCCAGATGTTTAAAGAACGTCTTTCTTTGCTTCCTGCCCTATCACAACCGTATTATGATACCTTCTCCAACAGAGAATTTGAAAGAGGCATTCGAAGAACGTGAAAGTGAATAAAGGACCTTGAAATTCATCGTTTAAGTCTGACTTTGGAATCTGAAAACATTTGGCTTTTTAAAAATCATATGGTAGCGTAAAATATTATTTATTTGGTTCATAACTGATCAACTAATGAGACGGCTCAAAAGGGCTGCTCCAAGACCCTTGCTTCTCACGCGTGGTTTATTCCATTCTGAACACTGTTTTTGAACAGTGCACCATACTAAGGATGCTGCTGGCAGAAAGCCTATGTTTTACCCCAATGCTGTTGACGTGTGTTTGCAATCAGGATTATAAGGAATCACATAGGTGATCAATAAAGTAACAGGATCATCTTCTCCAAAATGTGTTTTGGAGGTCAGGTCTAAGTGTTCTGACTTTTGACTCATTTCTGCAAACACTATTCTATTGTAACTCTCCAACTGGAAAAAAAAAGTTTCAGCCAACTATCATGCATTATTTTTTCCCTCACAGGTATTTTACAGTGACGGCATCATTCATGTTATTTTATCTGTAACTTCGTTAAACACTGATAGACATTTTCTGGGGCAGATTTCAAATTCCACGGAAAGATCTTCAAGGTTAACGTAAAAGTTCTCCATATAAGCATATCTTATCTTCAAATTCATGGAGCAAGATTATTTTTTTACTGTTTTCAAATGGCAAGTGATATGAAATGGCATCTCTTAAATAATGGAAGCTATGTTCAGTGTCCTTTGAAGTGACTTCATTAATGCAAACTCTCACTGAAGTGGGAAAGTAAGGAATAGTGAAGCTAAGTAACAATCAAACCTTTCCACAGAACTCTTATAAGGTAGTATGAAGAAACAGGTAACTATTTTTCAAATACTGCCTTTTATGTACTTTAGTAGTTCAAGTATGCACTTCTCCACTTCTGCTGACACATGGTGGCCATAGGAAATACAGCTTATTCCCTCTGGCCCAAAGTTAGGAACAGAACAGAAAAAAAATCCCATCTTATATTGTATTTGTCTCTGGCCTCAACACTCTGTACCACGCTCCTTGCATTGACGGAGAGATTTGAGAGGAAAGGAGGTAAAACAATTACGGAAACAAGGAAACATACTGACACACAACTCAGTTTTCTAAACCAAAAAGCATCGAACTGTGACAGCAGTTGGAGTAGCAGTCAAGTTTTTATCTTGCTTCTACTAGTCTCTAGAAGGAACATTAAAGATTAAGACTACATATATCATCTCTGAAAACAAGAGAGAGGTGGACTTTTCTTTTTTTTTGATAGAAGTATATCCCTTAAAAGGAGTCAGCATCTTCACAGATATTTACTGAAGTCTGAAAAATGTAACTGATTTGAATTAAATTACACCGATTTCCTTTTTTTCCAACATAGTTGTTTTGGTAAACAGGTGAAAAACACATATTGATGTAATACCGCAGAATTATAAAGGGCTTTTTAAGAGGAGATATACTAAGAAAAAATTACTGTAAGCATGAAGCTGTTGTAGTAGACCAGAACAAGAAAAAAACATGCTGCTATGTGTTCTAAGTTGCTTGCATCTTAGAACCAACGGTTACTATAACCCTTTTAAGAGATGTGATGAAGCTATTAATAAAGTGCATATCCCTAAGGAAACAGACTGCAGGCATTACTTTAGTATAGTAGTTCAGTGGGAAATGACTTTTCAGGCAATGTGTAACAAGATCTTCAGAGACCTCTTAAGGTGGCAAAAAAAAATCCACGAACACCTCACTGGGAAGTTTTTCTTATGATTGACTATTATGGAAAACAGCAAGAAAAAAGATCTTCATCAACACAAAATTACATGAGATACCTAAAATATCTGAAACTCTTACAACACCCAAAACACAGCTGCATCATATTTTTAAATACAAACATGTGATATAATCAGAATTATTTGCTTATGTTAATCTCTGAACAACAGCTAAAGGAAAAAGTTAAACTAGTAATTAGTAAACAATAATTACAGCTTTATGCCAAAAAAGAAAAGCAGTTTAGACAAGACTTCAGACCTACTGTCTGTATCACAAATAATTTTGAAATAAAATGTTAAGATAATGTAAGTAACAGTTCTAATTTTAAGTAACTTTATTTCTAGACCAAAGTGCTTACTGGATACAAACACTACATATATGATGAGAAACTACACAATTTTCACGTGACTTCAGCTCGGGTCTGCACACCGAACAGAAGCATAACGTGACCAAGTTTTCAAAAAGTACTCATAGCACTAAAACTTGAAATCAGATTTTCCTTACCCTTAACTTTGTTACAAAGAAGAAAACACCAAATCCCAGCAATGTCACCGCTCCCATTTTTACTAATCTTTTTTTCAAGGTGGGTGCTTTCTCTGGCAGTTTCACTCGGCTGGGGTCATTCCTCTGTTCACTCTGAGGCAGATGTTAAGTTCATGTAAAAAGCCCAACATAGAAAAAACGTTAGTGAAAGCTTCTTAAGTATGTTGATAAAGTATCCAGTCCTAAGAATCTGCATGCATCTAGGATTGGTATTACTTCTTTTTCACTGCCTGCTCTACTTCAATTGAAATAAACATGTGCAAACCATTATCTTGCTGGATGTTCATTCTGTAATATACACTTTAAAAACAAACACGCTGTTTACAAACTTCATTCCTTGGGAGTAAAATACACTGCTAATAGAAGATTACAAAACTCTAACAAAACACTAACTAACCAGTATTTTTGTCATTACTAAAACCAACTACTTATTAAAAAGGCAAGTTAAATATGTAACAGATGAGACTCTCTTGAAATTAATGGGAGTGACAACTACCTTACAAATGCCTGCTTAAACACATGCTAAAATTGAGTGCAGTTTTGTCATGAAGTGCAGCGGGGTTAGGTTATGACTCCCTACTTTAATTTATAATGCTTGGAAGGCCACCTAATTTACCATGCTTCCAAAAATTATATGCAGACACCACATGTACTGCTGGCAATGGCTAAGCTTAGCAAACAGTACTAAAGATTTCAAGGGCATTTAACCAAATGTTTATTATATAAGAGGTTTAAGTTGGCACTTTTCCTAATAAATATTTCAGTACTCATTCAAGAGTCCCCCATCATAAATTAACAACAGTGTTTTGTATTAAAGTCTTCATCAATGAAATTCATAAAACACAACAATATTTTAATAAAACAGGAATTACATTTTGAAGTCATTAGATAGCTAATGGTTAACATCTCTGTATTACGCTGGGTACAGAGCTACTATACTTATCTTGACAGCTATAAAACTGTAAGTACAAATGAGAGCAAAGCGAAGTGACACCTAACTTAGATGCCACTCCAGCCCTTAAAACTAGGGCTGCACAGAAGGCAAATATATATATACAATTAACAGCTGCATATGCAAAAAAAAGGAACACAGATAGCTTAAAAGTTCTTTGCCACAGCCCCTTAAATATATTTGGTGTTAAGTGATTTATTGGGAGAAGGCTGTTATACTACATTAAATTTACTTAAACTACAGGAAATTGCATTAGTAGCATTATACTCAAGATTTGAGTTCCACATGGCTTCGTTCAGCAACAGATTCCTTTCTGACACTGATGCTCCATTTACTTTGTCCCAGCAGCCATTCCTTTTACTATCCTATTACTTAAAATGACCCCATCTGACAAGAGGATGTCATTGTGTTGGTTTGAGAATGACTGATGTGGTGCTAACATCTAGCCTTGACCTCTTCCTTTGTCACTCTGCAGAGTTATCTAAGATGCCTCCCATTCAATCCATAATACCTTAGTATCTTCCTTGTGAGTCAATAATTCTAAACAAAAGATTCCTTAATTAAAAGTGTAAGTATTCAGAGTGGCTTTTATGACACAGTGATTGTCCAAAAGCACAGGAATACATTCCACTTAATTTCTTCCTGCAGCAGAAAGAAACAGATTGACTCTGCCTTCCTTCAGAGACTGTCCATGCTGATGTGGAATATTCTAGCCTACTTCTCATTCTGACCATGGAAAAGCTGAAGGAGAAATGAATGCAACAATCAAGCTAAAGCTAAAGAGCTTTTGGAAGATGAAGGTACAGAACATTTCACTGACTGATGTGACATTTGTCTCACACACACCCACCTTCTCCACCAGGTCCTTCATTTTGCTAACTTCTTCTCTCAGCTTTTCAATGCTGCAAACCAAATCTTCACAGGCTTCAATAAACCATTCAATCCCTGCCCACTGCAGTACTATCTGTTAATAGAATCAGTTGTCAGAATTACTGTAGATTGTAATTTAATATTCTTTAGTTACCATATCATAAAAGACAGTGTCAGACGTTTATAATCACATTATGCTGGGTTTTCATTGTATGATTTATACACTGCTGCCTACTATCAGCTTTTGAGGGAGACATCTGTCACCCTAACACCCCTATCAGCAGAAAATTGAAGAAACTTAAGGGTTTAACTATTTGAAATAAGTTATTTTTAAATGGTGTCCTTTAGAAGAACACTGGACAGTTCTATATAATCATATAATAACCAAGATGGCTGATGAGCATTCACATTTTTCTTTATATAAGGTAGTATAACATTCTAGCATAATAATACTCTAAATCAAGCTTTGTTCCTTTGGTTGAATACCTTGTGAGAATTTTCAAGCAAATGTTTATTCACAGTCTGCATAGGAATGGTCAGCTTATTACACTCTTTATTCATCTTCTGAAGAAACTTGAGGAATTCATCTCCCCTACAAAAGCACAACAGAAGATATTCTGTTATTTGTTAAAGGCTAAATATTATCAATGCATTTATAACACTGACTATTGAGTCAGACATGCAGTTTCATGGCATAAAAAAAATCCAGTGTAATTTTGCCACAAAGTAGTTAAACACTATTTTTAACATTGTTGGGTTTTGTTTGTTTTGTTTTGGGTTTTTTTTTGTGCTTGAGGTTTTATTTGCCATTCCTCACCTCTGTGAAAGAACAACAAATCATTAAGTTATCTGGGATGTTCAGCTAGTAAGATACACTGAAAGCTGAAAAAGCACCACCCAAAAACTTCTTGGAAACATTCTACTAACCTCTACTTTTGTTTCTAACTCTCAGTAATCCTGTGTTATTAATGAAAACATTTCATTTTCTGCAGGATGGGTAATTTTTTAACACTCTATGCATAACAACTGCAATTCTGTTTTCCAGAGTTCCAGTATGTATGCTTATGTACAGATCACAGTCTTGCAACAGTACAAATAGAGAATTTATGGTTCATTTTATGATGAGAGATCAGTATTCCTGACCTGCAGCTTATATTTTTGAGGAAGATATATGTGGGTTGGGGAATAAATAAATAAAATTGTTTTTCACTTTGGAGCTAGAACTGAAATGACTAGGTTAGAGGCATTTAGTTTCCAGTACTGTGGAAGAAAAAGAAGAATTCAGTAACACTGACTTGACCCTTGAATATAGAACTACATTTCTCAAAGCCTAAAATATCTGATGTTACCTACTTTGAAGGAAATTTATACTTAGTGCTCAAATACAAGCAGGTAGACAATTCCGGAAATTAGTTTGATCAGTATCTCCAAAGAATGGAGAAAGATTAGAAAAAAATAACAGGTTAAATTCAATGCTGAGTTTCTAGAGGTTCCATATGACACTGACTCTCTTTCTTTTACTGGAAGCCTCAGAGAGCGTAGTTCTAAGTCACGGTGCTGGCCAGAAATTTGTTGCCATTGACTGGCCAAAGAGAAAAAGGGCAAGCAAGATCATTCATTTGTTTTTAGAGAATAATCTCTCAAAGTCTGAAATCCTTGAGAAGGGCCTGTATCTTCTCTGGTGGAGAAGTGCTCACTAGCTGTAAGCTGATGAGAGGCCTGGAGAACAAGCCCTATGGGGAGAGGCTGAGGGACCTGGGGTTGTTTAGCGTGGAGAAAAGGAGGCTCAGGGATGACCTCATTGCTGTCTACAACTACCTGAAGGGAGACTGTAGCCAGGGGGGGGTTGGTCTCTTCTCCCAGGCAACCAGCAACAGAACAAGGAGACACAATCTGAAGTTGTGCTGGGGGAGGTATAGGCTGGATGTTAGGAGGAAGTTCTTGCCAGAGAGAGTGATGTGCTGTTGGAATGGGCTGGCCAGGGAGGTAGTGGAGTCACCATCACTTTAGGTGTTCACGAAAAGACTGGATGAGGCACTTAGTGCTATGGTCTAGTTGATTGGACAGGGCTGGGTGATAGGTTGGACTGGATGATCTTGGAGGTCTCTTCCAACCTGGCTGATTCTATGACTCTGTAAGCCATGTGGCCTAGCAGGGCCAAAACAACAGACAATTTTATTGGGTTCCTGTTGCAGGGCCTCTTATTTTATTTATGGAAGGATATGAATAAATTAATTCAGACCTCAGTGTTCCTCTTTTCCCTGGGGCAATCTGCTACTAAACATAAATGCCACACATAACACCTTGTTTGCTGCTGCTTGTGATGGCAAAATGTGCCATTGTGGTGCAAGTGTCTAAACAGAGACTGGATTTAGCCCACACACTGTTTTCCTCCAGCTTTGGCACAAGATCATCAGTGAGCAAAGTTTCCACTACTTCTCAAGACATCTGTAATTTGCAACATTGCTGAACTGTTTAGACTTCAACACTTAAACCAGAAATACACAGAAGCATCAATAAAGTGCTTGCTGGAGGTTAAAGCCCATGGTTTTTATGAAGATGGGGATGTAATGAAGTCCTGTTAACTTGTTTTTTGAAAGAATTTCAGAATAATACAGCTAAAGTGAATATTTAGGGAAAAAAGCTCCAAACACTAACCAAAACAATTGCATAAATTTCCTTCTACTTATATAACTTTTCATCTGGCTAGGATCAGTTATGGAATCTTCTGCGTTTTGTTGTAAAGGATGTTATTTTTAATAAATTTGGAAGGATTCTCAGCAAAGATGAAGTATTTTATCATGGAATGAGGAGGGAAAAAAAGGAAAAAAAAACCATTTATTGGTATAATAACGAAGTATAATAGGTCTTAAGAAAGCATTTTTGTAGAATTTTGTATCTCTTTGTTTTGCAGGGACATGTTCTTAAATTGCAAATGGAAACAACATTTTCAAGAAATTATCACTTTTAAAAAGAATGGCTGTCAAAACACCAGTGGCTAAACCGTGCTAGACACTGTGAGTTTATAATCAATCAGATCAACATTTTCTACTATGTTAGTTTTTCTATGACTTAATGACTGATTTTCCTTCTCACAGAATGACTTTGAGCAAGTGAGAAGTAAAATCTGTATATGATAGCGTGTAAACATGGCCTATGATTTTAGTCTCAAGGTCAGATTCCTAGAATACATGTCAAGTCAGTGTCTAAAAAACTATGCAGTACTTGCCACAACTGAGATGCTGTCATATTTTGTGTACTAGCCTTTAATCAATCCAGTATTTTCTGGTTTTGAGAACTACATATGATCTAAAACCACATTGTACTGGGAATTAGATATGCCACTGCTTTGTGAGACTGCACTGAACATCATGTAGGTTTTTTGTTGGTTTTGGCCACACATGCAGTGAACTGCTAACTCTTTGTATTTCTCCACTTAATACCTTTGTTCAAAATTTTAAGCTGTTCTGCTTGAATGTATATATGAAACAGCAGTATGGACCATACTGAAAAAAAGCGTATTTCTAGCATAAAAATGCATGGAAGCTTAAATTGGCTAAAGTCCTCTTGAACTTGCAGCCAATTAGCCCTTACTGAAGGCTCAACATCCTTTTCTAAATATGCCTTTACTTGGACAGCTAAACACTCAGAAGCCTGGCCTGCTACCTCAGCCCTGTGGCAAAGCCTCCATTTAGTAAGAATGTCTCAGGTGCTGTCAAGAGTATTTATGGTATATCCATAATCATATTGGTCATTCTTCAGTTTTACAGAACATTCCCAAGTTTCACCTGGATTCACTTGTTTTGATGGAGAAATCTCACAGACTAGAAGCAGCATGAAGTTCCTCTATCAGAACATGAATATGCTGCTCTTTCAGCCCATCACAATCTTTTGTATAAGCACAGTAATGGATACAGATACAGGCACAATACCAAGAACAGGAGCAATTGCTACATGTAAGAGTGACTAGATCAAAGTGGAGCACAGACTAGCCATACTCATGTAACTAAGGCATAGAAGAACACAACATGAGCAGCACATCATGACATAACTGTTAATACATAGCATCAGTGTGATTCAGCAGCCTCCAGAGCATAAGGACACATATAGAATGAACTTGAACCCAAGCATGCTTTTTGTCCCCCAAGTGAAGAGTATAACTAACATACTTAGCCTTCACAGTACCCCAATAATGCTGACAGCTCTCCCAGTAGTTTGGAGAGAGAAGAAATATCTAAAAGAGCAGCACAGCTGTCAAGAAGGAGATACACACATTTTAAAGATGAATGGAACCTCACTCTTCCAGACAGTATAAAACTATTTAATAAGTAGACTAGATACAATAAAGTTTTTTTCCCCAGTACCACTCTAGCCAGGCTACTGGAAGCAAGGCAACGTATTGCTCTGCCTATCATGGTGGGACTGGGATGACAGAAACAAGCACAGAGAACCTAACTTAATAGTGATTCAGCTAAAGTACAAGGAGGGAGCAGTATCTTCAAACCAGTCTTCTCTAAGTCAAACAAATACAGTTCAACTTAGTAAAGCCTCTGATAAGCAAGCAACAGTTTTCTGCCCAAGAATGCTCCTAAAACATCTGCAAAGTAAAATATTAAAGTAATCCTGTTTCCATGAGCTATCTTCTGTAGTTCTGAAATGTCAAAAGAGGGAAGATTGGAGCACAGAAACTAATTTAAGTCTAGGTCTCTCTTCTGGAAAAAAATGACATAGCAAGATAGAGGGTAAAAGGTTTATGCAATCTTCAGACACCTTTACACTTACTATACCCTTCATTCTTTTTGTGTTGGACATGAAGAGTGTTCTGTCAGTGGTTAGAGGACTGTT
Organism: Tricholaema leucomelas; assembly: GCA_013400475.1. Classification (NCBI taxonomy): domain Eukaryota; kingdom Metazoa; phylum Chordata; class Aves; order Piciformes; family Lybiidae; genus Tricholaema lacrymosa; species Tricholaema leucomelas. The sequence continues at coordinate 941,849 of WAAF01013988.1, forward strand.
GAAGTTTGTAAGGTTGCTGAAGAATGCTCCTCTCAGGTTGGGCCTAGCTTTCATCAGACTGCACAAGACCATACCAGAAGTGAGAGAAGTAGAGCTGATAAAAAATATCAAGTTGGAATGGAAATTTGAAGGAGTAACACTCTCTTAAAAAAAAACAGTTTTCTCAAAAAACTCTTCTTCCTGGTATATATAATCTATGATAAGGGACATACCTTAGGAAGTTCATCACTTGTAATGGCACATAATGGCAATATAATCCATAAACAGATACCTAGCACAATAATCTATGGTTCTAATTTTCTTTTACAAAACATACCTACCATCAGTCCTCATTATCTACTAAATAGCATACTATGTATGGAATAAAGTGCAAGAGAATTTTATTTTTGAGCTCTAGAAAACAATGCAGTCACCTCAAATAGTTCACATTTTGCTTCCATTTCCTTACATACACATTTAATACCTCAGTTCGAGATTCAGCACTTCAGAGAGGCCTTCAATTCTCATTTCTTCCACTTGCAGCTCTTTTACAGCATCTAAGAGTTTCTTCTGATCTCTGGGATTTGTAATGCCAATCTACATTTTAAAAATAATTCCAAATACAATTTTTAAAGGCTTAACAGTACAGTACCATTTATTGTGTGAGCTTCTACACTTTTAAGTTATTGCAACCAATTACAATGTACATAACTACTGAAGGAAAAGATAAAAGCACAGAAAACATTCAATGATGCAAAACAAAAATTACAAGAGTTGAGGAAGAGCCAAAATGAAATTGCACAAGATACTCAGAAAATCTGTTTAGGGTTTGATAAAAAAATAAATCCAAAAAGCAGTTTTTTACTCCTGCATTGTTAGGATGTTTTGCTCATCTATTTCAGTATCATCTCAGTCCTCTTACAGTAAAATAACCAGTCAGTATGAAAGAAAGAAGAGAGTGGAAACTATCAAATCAGCATCAAATGAAAAATTTTACAGAAAGAGGTAAGATGTTAACAAGGCCTTTTATAAGTTTTTGGGGCATGTATTTTTCTCCACTTTGACTTTGGTCTCCTAAGATATGATACCTCTTTCTAAAACCTTATTATCTTACAGAATTTAATTTTTAATAAAGTTACATCTAAAAAGAAATCTGGTTGGTTCACATCACCTCCAAAAACTCAAATGATCAAAATCTGTTAGACAGAGAAAATATGATCTGTTGAAAGACACTAAGCTGGATGTTTCTACCGTGACACAGCCTGTAAAAGCATATATAAAGGGCAGCATACTCAGAACAGATTTCTGCCTCAGATTAAGATCAAGTCTAAATGCTACTCGACATCAGTTTATGCAGTCCCTAAGCTCAGATCAGTTCATCTTCTATATTCTTGGCTACTGCTGCAAACAACAGCAGTAACATTCTGAAGCATTCAAGGAGTTTTCTCTGTCTTTAGTTGAAGAAAAGCACACATATTTTCCAGAAGATATTGACTGTGTAAGAGAGATTCTCCATGTGATGCCTGGGACACAAAACACTGCCAACCGTTGTTATCCATCAACTATGTCATTGAAATCCTAGGCTGAAAGTTTTCTTGCAGACCAATTAATGAAAAGAAAGAATTCATCTGTTACAAGTGAAGTGTTTCTGTGGCACATTCAAAACTTTTCCCTGCTCATCCAATAGACTGCTGTGACTTCTGATATTGCAGCTCTAAGTACACATCTTTGCACAAGTGAAAAAGATCATAATGCCATTTCCAAGTATGATCTTGTTCCTAACTGTACAGCTGAGTACCTGGACTCAGCACAAGCGGACCACTCTGGAATTTGAGACTGAAAGGATCCCGTAGTTTCTAAAGTTAGAACCTATACTCTCACTGATGTTCTGAGAATCTTAAGTTCCCTGCTGCAGCCCCAGAAATATGTGAGATTAATGTTTGGAGTCTCCATATTTCTGTAATTATTGCAGATGGCATTTTGAATGAACAGCTGCCAACACATACCAGAGCTAAGCACCAGGCAGTCTTACCTCCTTGGACGGTGCTGAGTAGCAATTTTAAGGAAGAGAAGATGTCTAGAGAAATGCTTGCTTTGTGTAAGACTATAATTTCTGATGTCCAGTGATCATCTTGGCTCCACAAAACCAGATATTCAGAAAACACAGGTTATATTGAAACTATGGGTTCACAAGTATGTCTTTGAATATTTCAAAATCACGTTCTACATCTACAGACAACTAAGTTGTTCAGTAATGTAAAATCTCAACTAGATTAATTAGGTTTAACTATAGGTGTTACGAACGTTCAAGTTTCCAACAGGTTGACATGGGTACCTGAACAAATTATACTCAAGTCTCTTCGGAAGGCATCACCAACAGTCTTCAGGGAGAAAGATCTGATTTTCCTTTGCTTTGCCTATGTTGAGCTGTGTGTTTGCTCTGTTTAACAGTTCTCAGGTTTGCCTTGTAGAGCAAAACTAGTACAAACTAAAGTGTTCTTAATGCTTACAAAGCATTAAGGCAGTCATTTCAGGATGTAGAAATAAACTGATTTATACAAAAGCAGGAACTTTTCTTGAAATTATAATTAACAAATCAAATGAGGTCTTCCAAGGACAGAATGGCAGTTACTCTCCAATACTGAAACCACCTTGCTTAAAGCAGGGACTGTTACACAGAATGGTGGGTTTGTTGGTTTTTTTGTTTTTGTTTTTTTAACTCCATCTTCTCATTCCTGGAACAAGCCAATCAGGATATGGCTTTCTGACCAGCAGTTGTACTTTGTTTGCCTATAAATAAAACATAATTTCATGCTTCTGCAAAGGGATCAGTGACTGGGCATCACCATATACTGAAGATATGGTTTAGGAAGCAAAGAACATGACAGAAGGCATCATAGATAAAGCCTTCCACCACTAATTCTGAATTCAGAGATACTAGTACAGAACTTAAGAGATTGAAAGTAGATAAACCTGTCCAAAACGCACACCCATTGCAGATATTTTCCCTTTCTAGGCCCTATATGCTGAACATGTGAGTTACTCAGAATATGAGTTACCCAGAACATGACTATTAATGCAATGATGAATGCACAGAACAACCACAGTGCAAGTGGCTTTCCAGTACCTGAAGGGAGCCTACAGGAAGGCTGGGGAGGGACTATTTACAAGGTCTAGTAATGTCAGGACAAGGCGTTTAAGCTGGAGGAGGGGAGATTTAGACTGGATGTTAGGAGGAAGTTCTTTACAGTGAGGGTGGTGAGACACTGGAACGGGTTGCCCAGGGAGGTTGTGGATGCTTCCTCCCTGGAGGCGTTTAAAGCCAGGCTGGACGAGGCCTTGAGCAACCTGCTCTAATGGGAGGTGTCCCTGCCTATAGCAGGGGGTTGGAGCTGGATGATCCTTGGGGTCCCTTCCAACCTAAACCATTCTATGATTCTATGATTCTATAAGGCCTTCTTCCTTATGGATAAGCAAGCTTTTAAGTTGCACTTGATCCAATTACACTCAGACGTTCAAATAATGCAAATACAAGTGGCCATGTTTATGAATGTACAAGTGTTGTAAAAGAACTTGCTTCTATTTGTGAAACAGTCTAGCTAGATCTGGATTTTAGGCACATCAACTCTAACAACGTGGACTTTATATACTCACTTAACTAACTAAATACCTACTTAAATAAAAAACAGACTCTAAAAATCCATACCCCAAACTCATGCTCCATCATTAAAATTACTCTTCTTTCATGCTTTAGATGAAAATGAAAGAAGAGGCAAATTTCAGATTGTCTCAATACATAAAAGATTACATATGTCTAAGATGCAGTCAGTTATGTATGAATTCTTAAAACCCTGCCATCTTGCCTAAGTGGCCCCTGTTTTTAATAAATTCACAATTTTCTGCCAAATATTAAGTGCTTTCTTGTGGTGGAGTAGGGCAGTAAGCAGAGGAAGAAGAGTCCTGCAACTGCAATATGGCAGCACACAGAAGAGATTCTCTAATGATGAACTTAAACTTCTGGGTTATATTCTGAATGTTGATGTGTTGACTTATCATTATGCATTCCTAAATCCAGAACAGGATACTAGTTTCTCTTATTCTCATGTAACAAACACGTGGGAAAAAAAACTTTTTAGTCCTAAACATACCCAGAAGTAAACTTACTTCCGTTGCTCAAAAAAAAAAAGACAAAAAAGATCCAAGTGCTAAGAGTAGCACAGAATCAGATAAAAACTTCCAAAAGGTGAACAGACATGTCTCAGTATATTGAACAGACTTGTCTCAGTATGGAACAGTTTATAAGCTTAAGGAATGCAAGGATTTCAGCTTGAAAGAGTCATTGTTTAGGCTCTGTTGTAGAATACAGATAAAGATATTTACAGAGAAAATATCTTTGTGATATTGTTTGATGGAGTAAAGTGTATAATGTTAGTGATGGGATTTTTCCCCAGTTCTCTGGATACAGAGCAACTTGGTTCACAGGCATCCATCAGAGGTCATCATTAATCTTTGTAGTAATAAGATCCAGCCTCTTTAGAATAGCTGGCAATTAATTGAAGATCTGCCATCATATCAAAAACTTTCAACTCTGGAGTTAGGAGGAAATAATTAGATTTTTTTCTATCAGCAGTGTGGGGACAAACTGTCAGTGGAACCCTAAACCTGGACTGCATCAAGAATTTAGGATAACTTCTGAAGCACTAATAAGCCAAGTGTGTTATGTAATTTTTTAAATACTCAGTTGAAAATTCACTAATTAATTCATGTCCATGCACAAAATACTACTTATTTTCCAGGAACTGTCTCCTTCTGTTGCAGAGCTTTGCTTCTGTAAGCACTCTCTTCCTCTGCAACAGCAACTGATCCAGGTATTTGTTTTGGTTTGTCCAAAAAATGCAATCTTTCTAACAGGGAGCCTCAAACACATAACATTAAAACAGAAGTTAGTAGTTTAGTTTGTGTGAAATTATACCTCTTTGGTGAAAAAAATGTTAAGGCTTAGCTATTCACTAAAGCCCACAACTCTCTCTCCTTCTCCCAACATTTCCTGGACAAAACCCAAGTAATGATACAACATCAAAAGTGCCATTCAGTTAAGAACATATACTCTGTCACATTTGCAGTTTAAGGCAACCACAACCAACACAGCAGCTTGCCAACTGATCAGAAGAAAGCCAGAAAACTCCCCTTTAAGTGCAAAATTCCTGTCAAGGGGGGTTTTAGGATTCATACAAAGCCCATACTGGGCTTCAGAAAAGCAGTAGCATTGGATTGACATGCCTTATGCTTAGGTCCAAGCTAAGGTCTTAAAAATCTCTTCTCATCAAATTCAGGCAAAATATATTTGTGACACCAACTCTGCAATAGTAACATCTGTACACAAACGCTGGCTCCAGCTGCTACAGTAAACACCTCACAGGTACCAGAATAGGGGGAAAATAAACTGATAAGGAGGACAAGACTAGCATCAGTAGCAGGTTTGCAGCGACCATGTTAATGAAGTGTCTCTGATATCCTAAACCAGGTGGATGTTCAGAAGAATCCTGTGGCCTGAAGTAGTTAGGATGTTCCAAGGAGACTCCTATAATTGGATTTAATTACAGTATGCACTGGAAGTCTTTCACATCCCACTGAAATAATTTCAGCAAAGACTCAGGAAAAGCAACCACCCTATCTCATCTGGAAACTGGAACCTTGTAATAACGCATTACTTAATCTTGGATAACAGCAAAATGCTAACCTTCCCACCTGCAATAAACTAAAAAAAAAAAAACAAAGAAAAATCTTCTCCTCTTTTTTTTTTTAGGTTTTACAAACTTGTGTGGCATGCAAGATTCCACAACACAAGAGAGCTCGTTCTGCCGACAGACAATAGCACCTCGCAAAAGAGGACCACATTTGAAATAGGATTATCTACTGCTAAATCCTAGGACTGATTTTCTTTCAGGGACAATGTACTTCAGTACTGAAAACAGTAACAACTACAGTTTAAAAGGGAACTTCTTCCTCCTCATTCCAACATTATTGCAGCAAATACTGGGGATTTGCACTTCACAGTCAGATCTAGGCAGAAAAGATGCAAGAATTCAACTCAAGAATGATCTGTAGGATTACATATTTCAGAAACAGTCTGTCTATATTCACATTAAGATCCAAGAAATTGCAAAAAGATTGTGAAAACAAATATTTTTAAAAAGTCTTAACAGGACTAGACATTTATTAAGTCAAATTTATTAAGACATTTATTAAAGTCAAAACATTAAAAACATTTAAGAAGGAGAATATTAAGTTCTAAAGTAATGAACTCACCTGCATTAACTCATCTTTTTGCATGATCAGAAGTTGCCTTAAAGTTATATCTCTTTCCTGTATAAAAAAAAGGGGTTTCTGCTATCAAGAAGAATTTCAGAAAAAAACTCCATGTTCACTTAATCTCTTTCATTTAGATTTTACTTCACTTTTCAGAAACTAAACCATCTACACACCACCACTGTCAACATAATGAAAAACTTCTCTAGTTTTAGGAACATCATGTTGGGTCTAAGGCACATAACCAAAATCACAGAAGCATAGAATGGTCTGGGTTAGAAGGGACCTCTGAAGGTCACCTAGCCCAACCCCTTCTGCAGTCAGCAGGGGCATCCTCAACTAGATCAGGTCATCCCGAGCCCTGTCATGCCTCACTCTGAATATCTCCAGGGATGGGGCCCTAATCACCTCCCTGGGCAACCTGTTCCAGTGCACCACTCTCTAAAGAACCTGTTCCTAACATCCAATCTAAATCTGCTCTGCTGTAGTTTGAAGGCATTGCCCCTTGTCCTATCATTACAGGCCTTTGTTAACAGTCTCTCTCCATCCTTCTTGTAGGCCCCTTTCAGGTAGTGGAAGGCCACAATCAAGTCTCCCCAGAGTCTCCTCTTTTTGTGGCCCTCCTCTGGAGCTGCTCCATCAGGTCCATGTCCTTGCAATATTGAGGGCTCCAGATCTGGACATAGTAGTCCAGGTGAGGTCTCACCAGGTATTCCTCAATTCAATCCAGATCACTGCAGTTCAATTTAATACTTTATATACAAACTTCTGTTTAACAAATTTATTTGAATTAATATACTAACAGTAATATAACTTTTTTTATGCTGTAGGTACATTTCACATTAATGGATTACTTTACAGATAGCAGATGTACCACACACTTACCTTCAGTAATCCTATAATGTGTTCTAGGTCAAGACCATGTAAAAACACTTCCATATCATCAAAAGTTGAATAGGAACTGTAAATGTGAAAAATAAAAATCCAGATGAAAACAGTGGAAATTAGGGGAAAAAAAGGACAAAGACAAAGAAAAAACAGACATCCAGCACAAAATGCTGTAGAAAAGCCTCCCATGTGAAGCACAGGGGAGCAACCTATAGTGGTAAACACCTACTGATGACAGCAGTATTGCCTGAAAGGAATAATTTTCATAAACAAATGTCATTTTGAGTAGCAAAATGTTCCAAATGAACATTAAATTTAGATTGCAAAAACCTGAAATATTTGGAAGTGGGGTTAAGGAAGATAATCATGTATTCTTATCAGGTAACATTCATATAAACAGGATTCAGCCCACAGCTCTTACCCTATCAATTCCATTTAAACCAGAAAAGGTTATCAAGAAAACAGAAATGTATATCATTAAAGATAATGTAAATTAGTCTGGTAAGAAATTTGTTGTCAGAAGACTACCGTTCAGAAGGTAAAGAAAAAGTAAAATGTAATGTAGGTTGAGAGTCTAACATTTATAAACAAAGGGAAAGCATAAGTTTGGATTCTCCGTTCTACCGAAAGATTTAAAAATGTAAGAGAGGAAAAAAATATTTAAGCAGCTTTCAACAATCAGATGAACAACTGTAACAAACTGAACTAACCCAAAAAGCAAATGCAAAAATCCAGAAAGGACTACTGCAATTGCTACAGCGAATCCGTTACCAAAACCCTGAGTTAAGAGATTGTTTGCTCTGTCTCACTGTAGGCTCTGAAATGAAGGTTCTTCCTCTTCTTGCATCAAAAATTTAAGCACTTCCTATTAAAATTTAGGGAAAAAAAAACAGGCAACCTCATTCCCTCCAGAAAGTGAATCTGAATACATGAGAAAATATTTCAGGTTTTTAAACCTGAAATTAGGGATTAAAATTAGGGGGGAAAAAAAAAAGCAGGCAACCTCATTCTCTCCGGAAGGTGAATCTAAATACATGAGAAAATAGTTCAGGTTTGCATGCCGAGAATCTCACATTCCACAATTTCTGGTGTTTATGTATATCCCTTATCTGGTATTTAGATATATCCCTTTATGAGGATGGGCACCCTAAATCACCCATGAAGGAGTTCATGCTATCTCCACACTGTAACAAGTCAGTAATTCTGTGCACATGCCTTCTGTCAACAGGCAAAATATAAGAGTTTAAAATAATTTTAAATTTAAATTCATCATGAAGCTACCATGAAGCTGTGTAGAATTGTGTTATCCTCTGCCTAATTCCTCCCTCTCAACACACAGGCAGCAACCACCAGTAAGCAATTCACATATACATCCAAACATTGTATGTACAGCTAGTGCTTTTCAATTGGCAATAGGAAACAGTGTGTGAATGACCTGCAGTGATGAAATGTTATTTTGGCACTCAATGTGTCCAGTCTTCAATGGTTTTGAGGGTACTTCAGTCACTCAATACTTTTGGTTCTGCTAGAGGTGCAAGAAAAAGGTATTTTTTCCCCAGGATCAAAGAAAAGATCATCAGCAGGCAGTAACTTGAAATCCCCTGAGCCAGAAAAGAACTAATCCAGGAGCTGCAGAAAGCAAATTCCTGACAGATATGTGCATTTCCTTGTACAGTCCAGGGCTCTGGAGTCAGGACAATTGTCTAATTAGGATCACCGACAGTGAAGACTGAAGATACACTCACTAGCCAAGGACAAAAAAAGGATGATGACAGCAAGGACAAGTTATAGGCACTGACGCTGTACAGTGGTGCACAACTGAAATCCAGTACCACACGATGCACTGGGAGCAACTGAGAGAACAGAGCCTTCAGAAGGCAACTGGAAACACATTTGATGAAAAATATGCAGGCAAGTGACAGGGAGGGGACATCTAGCTCAAGAACTATGATGAGTAAGCACTGATATCAGTGCACCACTTAACTGTCACTAGATGGAAAAACTCCAACTTGCTAGGAAATGGGTATGTGAATGCGTGTAAGTGGATAAGCTGTATTTGTAACCACAGCCCGGTATCTGGTATGCTCGAGGGGACTACTTTGTGAAAACAGGAGTTCTACTAATTACCAGAAATGCTCAAAATTATGAAACATCAGAATTAGCTATGATTAACATAAAAATCCTTAAGCTTGACAGAAATGTCTGTTCACACAAACAAACCAGTTCCTCATCTGATAAAGAGAAAAAGCAGTAGAGTTTAGAAAAAAAGACTACTGAAACACTGTGAAATTCTGGAAGTCCAAGAATTATCTAGTACAGAATTAAATTTGGCTTCCACAAAGTGTTTTAAGTGGTCTTCAAGATTTCAGTGTCTTACTACCCTCAACCCCTCTGGACAACCTACTCCAGAGTCTCACATTAATATACTTACTTAAAATGGAGTCTTGGTAGCTCTTCAGAAAATACACAATATGTGTTAGTACAACTTACTCACTGACATGAACAGATACAATCTTTTAGAAATGTTAATAAGCTAAAATCACTATGACTGTATTTACCCAACTTTGTGGTCAGGTGCAACTGTCAGAAATTTGTAGATCGCCTCTTGTTTAACTGTTTCACTGTATCTCCCTTGCATGTGATTTGTGGCCAGTGAGAGTAAACTATAAATCTGGAAAAGTCAGAATGAATTAATTATCATCCAAACTCAAAATGAATAAAGAAATAACACAGAAGTCAGACTACAAAGAGTTCTGTCATAAATTGCAACTTATAAGGAACATGAAGCATTTGCCACTTCTCTAAAGCAGACAACAAAAACGAGGACTTAAGAATAAGCCTACGGAATTTATCAAGCATGTTTCTTAATTAACCAAATTCCAGCACAACAATGAACTGACAGAGCAAATTAATATATACAAAATCTAAAAAACTTAGCATTTGCCACTATACAAGGAAGAAAACATCAGTGTATTCACTTTTGTAGACAAGAGTTCTATATTCTCAAGTCAATAAATTGTCTTAAGAATATGAGATATACAACTATTTTAATGTTTCCATTTCCAGTGCATATATGGACCCACCATTTAACAATTTATAACTGGCAATTTAAGACAATCTGACAGATAGGGATTCTTTCAATTGATTAAAGAAGCAAGCCATGTGCCAGTCATCACTATGCATCAGTGATGGATTCCAGAAACTGAATTACCCTGTGTGAATTTTGAGACAGTTGATAGAAAATTCAGCAAAACAAGTAGACCTCAATAAACCTAAAGGAATGGTGAAACCAGTTTCATGAAATTCAGGTGACTAGCCATTTTTATATACACACATGCATGTATGTGTGGTGCATTGATCCTGGTGGGTAAATAAACCCTTATTGCTTATTCACTTTCTCTCAGCAAGATCAGAAAAAAATCAGAAGGGTGAAAGTGAGAGGAAAAAAAAAACCATGGGTTGAGATACATACAGTTTACTATAAGTGAAAAGGAACTAAAACCCCAAAACCCTAAGCGATACAAAGCCAGTCACTCATCACCTCCCAACAGCAAGCTGATTTCCAGCCAGTCTCCAAGCAATGCCTACTTCAGAGAAACTCTGATAGTTCTATTCCTGAGCATGGTATTACATGGAATGGAGTATTCCTTTGGTCATTTGTAGTCAGCTATCCCAGCTGTGCCTCCCACCCTCTTGCTTACTCACAGACTACTTGCTGGAGGTGACCAGCTGAGTCAGAAACAGAGAAGGCCTCGGTGCTGCACAAACACTGCTCAGCAACAGCTGAACTAGCTGTGTTATCAACACTGTTTTTGTCACAAACCAAAACCACACCACCATACAGCTGTGAGGAAGAAAAACAACTCTCTCCTGGACAAAGGAAATACAACATGTAAGGAAAAGTATTTCCCATCACAGATACAGTTTCTGCAGATACAGTCTGTAATACAGACCCTTGGGGTTGTCAACAGCCTGAAGAGCAGATCCCCAAGCTAGATGAAGCTCATGACTATTAAGTATCTCAATACCACCTGTAAGACTTAGCAGTAACTGTGAAAGTTAGCGCTCCACAGGTCAAGAGGCAAGACCCACCTCTCAAGTGTGAGGCGCCTGTATTCCTTCCATGTCAAAAAAAGTAATTTTGTAAGATTCTTTGGCTATAGTTTGGTGAACAAGTAATTTATCAAAAGGCAGAGGGCATTTTTACCCCCTTTCTGTAACCTGAGCTATTAGATCACTGAGCCTCAGACACCTATTTCACTAGCCTACACTGACAGCTTTGTGCATACTCTTGCCTAGCCCTGGAACCTGGCGGAACAAAACAAAACAAAACAGAAACCCAAAACTCACAGATAAACAAGAAAATCCCATAACAACAAAAAAAAAAACAAAAAAAAAAAAAACCACAACCAACCAATCACACAAAAGGAAGCTTCAAAGTGAATTGCAGTTCACTAGAGTTATATACTTTGAAGAGACAGTGCAAAAATTTAGGTCTCTGTATCTTTGGAAATGACAACTGAAAGCAAACCGCACAGCACTATGGTCCAATTGAACCATGACACATCATTTGCTAACAGCAGTTAGCAGACTTACTTAAAGAGAATGTATGTTGCCTTCAGTAGCTCTCTCTACACTGGTAATTACCAGCTGCTCTTTCAATCTGATGACCAGTTTACACTATTTTACATTTTCTTTACTCTTTAGATTAGAATTTGAAGATGGCCAGTACTCCCTCATTTAGCTTTATCTTTTTCACTTCCACATTCAATCAATCAGAAACTATATCCTGCAACATAATTTGATTATCTGCATTCTCCCACACACTTTGTCAGACAGGAAAAAACCAATTTTATTTTCCTACTACTCACATTCAACATTACTAACATCAATAACGCCTTGTTATAAATCTAAAGTCAAGAATTCTCAAAAAGTAACTAAATAAACAAAAATCCCCACGTTCCCAAAGCAGGCCTTTAAAGACCTGCAAAAAGTTGGGATATAACAGAAAACAGTGTATATATATGTAATAGCACAGCTGCTCATGGTTGCTATAAATTCAGTTATTAAAGTAACACACAAAAAAATTACACAATTAATTAACAGATATCTGGAGCAAAATACAAAAATTGCATTTCAATGAGATGTGAAATGAGATACCTCTGAATGTTTATTGACCATTGCTAGCTCTGCTGCTGTTTTCTCATCTTTTGTCTGTAGGTTTTTGTCTGCTCCCAGCTCAAGCAACTTAAGAATTACATTTTTATGTCCATGCTTTGATGCCCACATTAGTGCCTGCAAAGAACAACTTCATTTTACCAAGTTTACATATGGTGCAAAATCAAACAGAGTTTCAATCAACAGTGCAACCTTCCTCAGTTTTACTTACAAACAAGGTTGTGAGGTTGGGATTTTTGAGCTTTTTAAAATTAATTACAACACACAAGTAAATCACTTACTGAATATCCCTTTTCATCTTGTGCATTTATATGTGACCCATAAGCAACAAGAAGAGCAACAACCTGAAGATAGCCTTTTCTAGCTGCATGCATCAGTGGAGTCATTTGCTTCCTGAAAGGAGACAGGTGAAAAAAAAGATGTCAAGATACCAAAATCCAACTGCATTATCAAAAGTAGAGCACCTCAATTCTGTGGATTGTCTGTTCCACAGAAGAGCTAAGCAGAGAATGAAAGTCCAAGATACCACATTCATGCTCAGCAGGAGTCACCTTAGCAGAACGCACAGATTCAGCAATTCATTTACGTCCAGTTGGCAAATTTTAAATATTTGCATTTTGCATTTATCTTCTGATTGAAATGAAGCTGTGAAGTAAATAGCTGTCCTCCACATGAAAGAAACTTAAGAGGAAACTCAACAAATCTCTTCTAGGAATCTAGAATATAAACCTATTGTGACAGTTTGGGAGTTACTCACCCCCCCACTCTCATGAAATCACCCAGATTAGACCCAACTGGCTGGAAATTAAGACATGAAGCTTTATATTTACAGCTTAGCACAATATGCAAGGAGGAATTTACAATATATTACAAATATATACAGCTAGATACAGAAATATACAAGTTAAAAGTAATACAGAAACACAATGCCCCTCCCAGAAAATCACAGTCCCCAGGAGGGGCTCCCAACCACCCTTTCACCTTCTTTCTACCCCTCTACCTTACCCCAGAGTACACCTTATACACAAGGTGAGGCTGGAGGATTGGCAAGAGGTGGGGGTTAGAAGCAGAAGGATTAGTTACACAGAAGCAGCCCAGGGAGAAAGCACAGGCTCCAACAGAAACACACACACACACACACACACACACACACACTGTCTTATCTGTATTTGTGTTCTTATTTTTATACATCTCAGCAAGCCTATGAGTGAAGTAGACATAAATGTTTCCTTTTCACAGCCTATAATCTAATTTCTCTCATTAATTTATGCCAATTTGCCTCAAACTAGCACACATATATAGTACTTCCCAGGAGAAAAAGTTTTTAAAAAATATATGTTTCATCATCTCCAAATTCAAGTAGTGCATTAACACAAAAAATCCTTAACGTGTCTCAGCTATGAAACATGGTAGCATGGTGACTAGACCATTTCTGGTCTGGTTTGGTTCTGAACTATATACTATACCGGTTTTTTAAAGACAATTGCTCCTACTGCTACTATAGCCCCAGCAGCAGGCCTCTTGTGTAGCACATAGACCTCCCTTCATAAGGGAGTTGGTGTAACTGCAGATCACAGTTTTCAACTCAGTAAAAGTAAAGGATATCGGTCAAAGACATCCATTTTATACTTCAAAAACAATTTTCAAAGGACAGTTTAAGTGATGAATTCTACATACTCTCTCATGTAAATGCAAAGTTCTGAAAAGAAATACAGTTTTGTGGAGAGCAAGTTGTAATAACAGGTGAATATTTAAGAGGAGTAATATTAAGGGCAACAAATATGTACATATTTGCAAAATCCTCTGTGGCAAAAACAACAAGCAAAAAAATCACAGGCCACACAGCTCTTGCCAGTGTGCACAGGTGTAGTGTAAAAGTAGTGTGCACATGTGTCACCAATGCTCAGAGGCACCCTTGGCCCAGAGCGTGCCCAAGAGGAGTCTTCAGAATTACATACATATACCATATACCACACTGAAAATCTTAACTTTTCAAGTATTAAAACTAAACAACATCAAATGGTTTTGCCCTTTACCCTTTGTTTTGTTCCCACAAGTGTATGCATTGATGCTCTTTCTCCAATATATTTTACTATTTCCTAACATTTACTGAAAGTGAGTACTTACAGACACCATCTTATCCATCATACTCTTTTTAATAAACCAAAAGGATGATGACAACAGTCTACTGAGCTTGCGTTTTGCTGAGATTTTTATAAGGTGAAGCCATTGTGAATTGTTCTGAGTATTTTGAAAGACAAAAAAAAAAGTTTCTCAAGTTTCTCTGTAGCTTGTGTTAGAAAAGTATCTTTCCAGATTCCTGGTATTTATTCTTTGGTGGAGTAAAATTGCAGAATTTAAAAAAAAAAATAAGGGCAGTATTGAAGGACAAAGACATGGTGTTTCTGGTCATTATTAAGTAATCAGATTTAAGCTAAAATATTTTACTAATGACATTCGACAAAGATTATTCTATCTTAAAATGCAGCATTTTGCCCTGAAAAAAAATATAAATGTTGATTTTTATGTAAAGCTCCCTGTATAAAATCTGCTATGATGAGAATATTTTATCTTGTAGGACACACTTGAGGGGAGGACTGTCCTTACCTACAGTGTTTCATTTTAAGTTCAGTACCGACCGCTAGAGGGACTCCAAAAAGCATATGTATACCAACACGGCTGTCTCAAAACATACTTTCTACCTCCTTCCAGATTACTGTTAAAACTAAGGCTTTGGTATGGCTCATTCAAAAAAGGATAACATCTTGTCTCATGCAAACACAGTTAAAAATGCATTGAAAAAAAACCCAGTTGTAGTAATTTTTTTTTTCAAAGAACCTTATAAGGAGGAAAGAAGTCAAATATTTAGAGATAAGCAAAATAAAAGGTAATCAGGCCTTGAAGACATAGAGTCAATAAGAGAAAGGAACACAGTAATAAAATGAAGAGACCTGCATCAGTCTATAACTAATTCAATTTAGTCCATTGACACTGCAAAAGCACAAATTCTGACTGAATATAAGGCGACGTTTTTATAATGGGGCACAATCAGTGGAACTGGTACCTCAGAGTTCTGCAATCTCCACATTTGCTAAGTTTCAAGACCAGATAGCAACCTAGCCCACTGTCATGGATTTAAGGAAGCAGTTGGACTAGAAACCTCCTGAGGTACCCTCTGACCTGATTACCCTGTGATCTACAAAGATTACTACAAAACCAGAGAAAAGCAGTATAATCCATTCCTGTAACATAACAACTAATTGATGAGATAGCTAGATGGGGGTATCTATATGCAGACATAAACATCTACAGAAATCTGTATTTTAAAGAATGAACAGAAGTTTATCACAACCTAACAGTTTGCAGCAAGAGAAATCAAACTTGCTGGCCCAGTGAGAATACTCACTCCCACACATTTCTGTCCAGTGGCAGGTCCCTTCCAACCTAAACCGCAGGGTGATTCTGTGACAGACTCTCCATGCCATTGCCTTTGAAGTATTTATTACTGACTGTACTGCTGAGGCCACATTTCGAGTATTGTGCTCAGTTCTGGGCCTCTTACTATAGGAAAGATACTGAAGTGCTGGAGCATGTACAGAGAAGGACAATGAGGCTCATGAAGGGTCTTGAGCACATGACCTACGTCTAAGGGAGCTGGGGTTATTCAGTCTGGAGAAAAGGAGGCTGAGGGAAGTCCTTATCACTCACTACAACTACCTGAAGGAAGACTGGAGTGAGGAAGAGGCCAGCCTCCTCTCCTTGGTGGCAAGTGACAGGGACTAGAATCATAGAGGAAATGGTTACAACCTGCACCAGAGGATGTTTAGGCTGGATATTAGAAAATATTTCTTAATTGAAAGGGTTATCAAACACTGGAATGGTCTGGCCAGGGCACTGGTGGAGTCACCATCCCTGGAGATGTTCAAGCAGTGTGTGGACCTGGCATGCAGAGAGTGCTGGATTCAAAGACAGACTGGATGATCTTGAAAGTCTTTTCCAACCAGATATACTGTAGTGTTTACAGCTGTACAGTGCTGTAGACATAGTATCTGAAGTCAACAACTTTATGACACTAAAGCCAATCCTAAAGTTTCTCCATTTTTAAGTAAAATGGACATTTAAAAGACCCACTAACAAGAATACACAATTAGTACTTGCAGCATTCTATTTTAGAGTTAGAACTTTAATTTAAAAGGCTACAAGCTGTTTCAGAATAGAAACATATATAGCGCTGCATCAATCAGCAACTGCATTTGTGCACCACTATACATGAGAAGGCACCTTTTAATGTCTCGGGACACGATACAAAGGCATCAGCTAAGAAAGCAAGGTCTATTTACATGTACTTCCACTAGAGGGAGACTACAGCATTAGCGAAAACAATTCTCGTTTTCCTAACCCTGCAAAGAACCCAAACGAATACAACAGCAAGCTTCAAGATTCAAGATCCGCTGTTTTTTGCTCAAGTTGAAGAGAAATTAAATGCACTGGCATGTCTTATCGTAACCTAAAAATGTACATAAAAGATGTAGTCATAACCATGGAGATAAAAGACCTGAAGAAGAATCATTTCAGAATTTTGAGGAACGGTACAGACATTAGCATTTCAGCAATCTGACTGGCAGATGACCTCGTCCAAACACCCATTAAGTCCTTTTGTATGGCATAATTTGCCATATGAACATGATACTCAACTCACAGTCAGTAAATAAATACAATCTTAAAGGACATTTAAACAATTTATTAATTAAATATGATGTCTGTTCCATGTGTTTGCTTCCAGCTATGCCACACTTAAAAAAAAAAAACAAACCACCAATTTTTTCACTGCTTTCATTCAAATGAAGGGTTGTTTTCTTTGTTTTTGTTTTTAGGTCTCCTTGCTTTTATGGAGAAAAGACAAAACCAAAACGTTTTTCACTTTTCAGGGCTATCCAAAATTTTGTATGTGCCATCTATGCTGGAAAGCAATCCTGTGGAGAGTGACCTGGGGATCCTGGTGAATAACAAGTTAACCATGGCATAGCAATGTGCCCTTGTGGCCAAGAACGTCAATGGGATCCTGGGGTGTATAGGAAGAAGTGTGCCCAGCAGATCAAGGGAGGTTCTCCTCCCCCTCTACTCTGCCCTGGTGAGACCTCATCTTCAATACTGTGTTCAGTTTTGGGCTCCCCAGTTTAAGAGGAACAGGGATCTGCTGGAGAGAGTCCAAGGGAGGCCTACAAGGATGATTAGGGGACTGGAGGGCATGGCTTATGAGGAGAGGCTGCAAGACTTGGGACTTTTTAGTCTGGAAAAGACTTAGAGGGGATTTCACAAATGTTTATAAATATCTGAGGGCTGGCCAGGAGGTGGGGGACAGGCTCTTCTCACTTGCTCCCTGTGATAGGACAAGGAGCAATGGGTGTAAATTGCAGCAAAAGAGGTTCTGCCTCAACACAAGGGGGAATTTCTTTACTGTAAGGCTCACAGAGCACTGGAATAGGCTTCCCAGAGAGGTTGTGGAGTCTCCTTCTATGGAGACTTTCAAGGCCTGTCTGGATGTGTTCTTCTGTGATCTGTGTTAGATAGTATTGTCCTGCTCTGACAAAAGGGGTTGAACTCGATGATCTCCTTGGGTTCCTTCCAACCCCTAACATCCTCTGATCCTGTGATCTACAGAAAGATACAATCAGAGGTTCTTATAGGCTTACTTCATCTTGTCAGAAAAAATGGGGCAAAACATAACCAACAAGGAAGCAAGCTGAGTGAAACAGCCCTAAAAGCTACCACTTGAAGCCTCCTATCCTGGATACCCACAAGCCGTAACAAAAACAGATGACACAGTGATTATCATCTCTCTCACTGAAACATGTCCCCTGTACCTGTCCGTTACCACTAACCTTTTTGAAGCACTACTTGTTAAAAGAATAGAACTTACAGCTGTAGTAAGAAGAGGGGAAAAGGAGATAGCTGTTTCAGGTTCCTTAGTTTTAGGGTTCATTTCACATTGTCAGTTCTTGTACCATTCTGCTTCTGAACTGTTTACACAGTTGTTTTCAAAATTAAAAAATGCATCTGTGTAAATTCTACAGCACAGAGAGGTGGGAAGATAGGCAGCTACAAAGTTAACTTCACATGACTAGAAAAATACAAAAGATGTGATAATAAAAGGTATTAGCATAAAAATGAACAATGGGATGGCAGAAGTCTATGCTATGACATTCCCAATTATCTTGCCACATCCTTACTCCATCATATTCTTACAAGCAAGATGATGTAGCTGAAAACACATACACTTTGGTATAAGGTAGAAAACCAAATGGGTTATCTACATCACCACTGTTTTCAACCTTACTTTCAAAGTGAGACTGCAGTCAAGAAATTCAACACATACATATGAAATCTACTCTACCTTTCCAATAAAAGGGCAACTCTGTCATGTTAAGAAAGACAACAAAAACATTTCTACGCAAATAATCTATGATCAGAGTAAGCAATGATAGGAAGTTTAACATACTTAGGATAGAATGTTGCAAGTTTTGTTTGTGTTTTACATAAAGGCTGCTGGGTTGACATTCCAAGGCACCACAATACCTCATCAGAATACCTTTGTTAAAAATAGCATTCCGTGTTGCTATTACCCCTATGTATTTTATACCTCTGTACATAAACTATGATGAACAGTTGCAAGCCTGTTGGTACTACTGTAGGGTCAATACTAGTTGAGAGAAGTACAATCATCTATTTCAGTGTCTAAGCTTCCTCCCCTTACCAAAAGATGGGGTGAACAAGACCCAACACTAATGTTCGAAAGTTCTTCCAAACTCAGAGAATGCTCACATTTACCATGCCTTTTACTTCTCCCTACCTCAGGCAAGAGGACAGAGACAAACTGTGTGGACATAGCCCAATTAAACACAATACTTCAGTAAATGCAGTTTTGCATCTCATTTTTCACACCTAGTCCCTCTGTTCTGATGTTTGTCCAACAGAAATCTTTCTGTTCTGAGTTCATAATACAAGAACAAAAAACTATTTAAAAGGCGTGAAGTATAACGGAGTGTAACACCACAAGGTATTTTTTGCACTGAGAATGGATCAAAGGTCTTGACCTAACTAGTATCAAACTCCACAATTTTGTTGCACCAGTCATAAAATGTACTGTAGTACATTAGTTTTTCACGGGCTATTTACTTTTATTGAAATGTAGTTTGTAGTTTGGTTAATTATCATATGGTGATAATTTCAAGGTCTTTGCAATTATTATGTGGCAATGCAGACCTACTATCTTATCAACAGTAGTAAGTACCTTGATAAAACTGAGGTGTTACGTGATTGCTTTATTTTGACGGTGCAACTTAGAGAACTACTTCGTGAACCAGGAAATTATGAGATGGACATTTTACCCATTCCGTCATCATCTTCTCAAGACAGTGCAACAGACCAAAAACTGCATCACAAAACTGGTTTTGATGTCCCTTAAAGCTGCTTGAATTTAAGTGTAAGTGAACATGTATAGACAACTTAGTATCAGACCTGAGCAGTCATTATACTTTCACATATATGCATTCAGGTACATGACAGTATAGTTGAAGCTGTACAGTGACAAAAGACAAAGGTCTAGTTCTTAAAATATTCACACCCCAAAAAACCTCAACCCAAACAAACAAAAAAAAAAACCCAAACCAAACAAACATTAAAAAAACAAACTAACATCCCCCCCTCAAATAACAACCTCTTTTCTTTAAACATACATAAAATGCATAACCATTTTTAAAAGGAGATCAAATGTGCTCTCAGTCTGGATTATTTCAGATTGCACTAGTTTAAATACATTTTATTTAAAGAGAAATTTTCTATTTTCTGTAAGAGGCTGTGAAAGGCATATAGCTAGATACACACAAAAAAGATCAAAAGCAGGACGTGAATTATTGAAATGATTACCGAAATAACTGACATCCTTATACAGAAGAGGCAATATGGTTTGAAAAAGGCAGAGTGCATTATTTCTTGCCTTTATACAGCAGTTATCTAAAGTATTAAGATTAGTTTTCATCTTATCCATTTATTCCTTTTTCAGTTGTGGAACATACCTAAATTTGGTAAAACTGATCATAGTCTTATTTACTCGTATGAATGAATATGGTAAGAGAAATAAGTATCTAGACACATTTCACAGTAGCTAATGAAGTACACATTATCTTAAACAACAGCATGTCTACACAGACGTCTTTGTTTATTAGTATTAAACTTTATACTGTATTCACAGACATGGGATTTTTTGGTACCTGCAAGCAACGTTAGGGTCAGCATTCCTTGACAGGAGCAGTTCTACAGTCTTCAAGATGTTTTCCTCCGATGCATGTGCATTACATGCTGCCATCAGCACAGTGTACTTATCTGTTTTGAAATTTGCAGTTAGAAAATTACATATGTAAATGTAAATATCATGCTAATACAGCAACTCTTTTGAAAGGCTTTACATTTGCTAGAGTTGTTACTTGGACTATGGTACTTCAAGGTATTTAGAAAATCCTAAGAAATCTGGTTTTCTTCCACTGAAATGCCAGGTGAGATAAAGGCATCTGAGAAGAGAAGATACTCAGAAGGATGAGAGCAAATGGCATTTATTCCTGTTGATGTTTAGGATACTTCTTAAGTATCCCCAGAAAAATACCAATAGAAGCTTAACTATAGATGCTTGTTTCTCAAATCTTGTTCCACACCATCACATATAGTTGCTGTTCCTTCCCATCTCTCCCCAAATACTGTCAAAGAAAGAAACAGCTTACAAGAAGTTAACTGCAATGGATAAAAAAAGAGCATGAAATTATAAACACATAGCAGCATCAGTTTTAGGGAGAACAGAGGCCATACAAAAGGCAGAGGAAGTAATTAGGCTTTATTACAAGGCTTATAGGGAAGGAAATAAGTTTACTAAACCAGATTACTGTAGTGCAGTAGTGGCAGGAGAAGAATTAAAGTATGGTTTTAAATGTGGATTTAAAAAACTTCTACATAATCCATTAAGACTCAGAGAGAGGAATCAATATATCAGCTCCAGCTCTGAAGCCAGCTGGGTGTTACATGCCACCTTTGCTCATAAATCAACACTGCTGCTTGCTTACTCAATAAGGGAGATCTCCTTTCCATGGTTCTCCTAGAGACATGTGGGAAGAATCACACCTCAAAGACCTCAGTGAGTTAGTTGGGCTTAGAGTCAGAGATCATTTGAATAGCTGCCCATTTTGCTTATTGCACAAACTTGTTCACAAGTTCAAACATGTCTTCAACAATTTGTTTAATAGGTATAATTTTAGCTACCTACTGCAGTGTGCCTACTTCAGACATACCGTATGTTACAACATATTTTCTAACTTTCTTGTATACATTTAAATAATATAGATGTATTAACATCTTTATTCCTCAGCTGTGATCAGATTTTATTATATTTAAATGAGAGAAGTTTCTTATGTGATTTACTCTGTTTTACTTAATTCTCACCACTTCTTGTCCTCCACCTCTCCAATCAAAGATCTTAGTTTTGCAGTGAAATTCATCTGCTTTTTTAATATACCTTCTTTTTTCAACTACCCCATGTAGATCTTACACACATCAATCAGTAGGTCAGATAAAAGAAATAAGTTTCAGAGGATAGCTTAAATTCCTGAAAAGCAAACAATTAACAGTTCAGTAAATAACATGATACACTGACAGATTTTTACCATACCATATGAGTACCATACCATATCAGGTTGGAAGGGATCTCAAGGATTATCTAGTCCAAGCTTTCAGAGTAATACAGTTTAAGTGAGATGGCCCAGAACCCCGTCAAGCTGGGCCTTGAAACTGTCTAATGTAGGGGAATTCATCACTTTCCTTGGGAGTTTTTTTTTTAATGTTTAATAGTTCAAATGGTGAAACTTGTTTTCCAGCATCCAGTTTGAATGTCCCCAGTAGCAGCTTGTATCCAATTATGAATAACAATATGAGTAGAAAGATAGCAGGACTTTGAACAAAGGTCATGATAAACACCATTAATTTGGAATGGCATTTATGCGAAACCTGTAGTTGTATTTGGATTCAGCATTTCAGATAGCGATAGAGTGGAAAATTAATTTCTTTTAGCTCATACATATGAATGAGAGAATAAGGGGGAAGTAACACCTTAGAATTCTCAGGTTTCTTACCAGTTTTTCTCTGCAAAAGAGAAACTGCAAAAGATTAGCTTATGTTCAGCCTAGCTGAGAAACCCAGAAAAAACATCTTCAAGGATGCTGCTGGGATTTTGATCCTATTGCATAGTCAGTGCTACAATAGTTCCTTGCTCTTCTAAATATCAAAAAGGGAAAATTTAGGTAATCACTTGGAATGACTGAAATGTGGTAACAGCTATACTTAAAATCATCTTTTATCAGGATTATAAGCATTATACAGCAATTAGTATATGACTACCTGACACTTGCTGATGTAAAAAAAATCAAAAGGACTGGTGATCATACTTCTTTAGGATGGCAGTTTTACTGAACATAAGTGGCCTGATCTGAATCAATGACTTACAAGACTGTTCCTGGCTGGACAGTACTCTAGCTACCACTTCCCTACCCATATTAACAAGAAAACAAGCTGAGAAACCTGACCCTAGCAAGGTGTTGCTCAGGGCAAACACAGCTGGGTGACACAATGAAAAAGTTGCCATGGATGCTGGTTAAGCCACCAGTCAAAACCGATGCCTGTAGTAGTTTCTGCCACATTAATAGCTCTCTATAGCCATAAAAAAGGACCAGGTATGAGCTGTAGGCAGCCACATGGAAATTCTGTGAAGCTGGCTAAAAGGAACATAATCTGACAGCATGACTGCTTTTGGTGCAGTCTAACCTCATGTTCTTGCCAAGTGGAAGAAAACTGTCAGAGCCAGATTTGTATAATCTGCATTTCAGCTTACTACTATTACAAATACTGGCAAGTGATCACTGCTTTCATGTACTTGGCAGTACCATGTGTCGCATCAGTTTCTTCTGTATTGCAGTTTGGGTTTTTTGATAAATCTTCCAAAACAATTAAAGTGAAAAAATATCACCGCAGTTTAAGTAGGAAAAAGTTATTATTAAGCCATAAAAATTGACATAGGAACTGATATTACTTAGAAGCTACACTGAATTAATAAAAAAAATGATTTAGTAACACACTAAATAGTTTTTCACTTAATAGGAAAACTAATAGAAGCTCATATTAATTTCTCATGAGCAGGAAAGCTGTTCATCCTGTTTGGCATTCTAGCTTGTTTCTGCGTGTACACACTTCATATGTATGGATCAAAAAAAGAAAGTTTTAACTTTACAACTTTATGCTAGAGTTCTTGAACAAGTATTTCCAAACACTCTTTTAAAAAAAGTAATTGAGGATTGAGAGGTGGCAGCCAAAGACAGAATGAGAGAGAAAGAACAAGAAAACTCATCCACTGATTCCAGATAAGCTCCAAGAACACGAATTTAACTTTAACACTACTACTTTTACTATGAAACTGGGAAAGTTATACACCCCAGTTCTACTGTGAATTTTTTTCTTTACATATGTAGAAGAAGGACAAGGAAGGACAGGACTGTCTGGTACGCAGCATTGCTGGACAGTATTTTTCATACACATCTTACCTATTTCAAAACATGCATTAGCTCCTCTGTCCAGAAGAAGACGTACTATTACAAAGTCAGCCATACTGGCAGCACACATCAGGGGAGTCCATCCAAACTGAAATCTAGATTCTATGCTTATACCTGTCAAAATTTAAGACACTAAAATCATAAAAGTGAACCACAACAAACGTACATTTTATAACCTTATTCTCAATATGTAACTTTGCTAAAAATTGTGCTTAGTCCTAGGGAGAGAAATCTCTTGCACCATTTTCATTTTTTTAATACACCTTTATCTAGAACACCTAAATGACTTTAGGAACTGATACCAAGGAAGCTCAGTTTTCAATCCAAGAAGTTAAGAACCACAGAAAGAGCATATTGAAAAAACAGTAAATAATAAATTTACCCACAAACCAATTACAGAAAAGTGCACAGAACCTCTGTTTCTTCCACTTATGTGCAATAGCTTTCTCCAATCAAAATGAAAAATCTTGATTCTTGCCAAGCCAAGAGGACTGCCATGGAAACAGACTGCCTGCCAGACTATCAAGATCATATTGACTAGGATTTCCCTGTTTCACAACATCATTTATTCTCTGCTTTGCAGGGCAGTTAACTAGCAGATGCCAGTTTTTACCAGAAAAAAAAATCTAGTGAAAAATCAGACAAGATCCAACAGGCACAGAGAGAAGGCTGCTGCAGCTCCACACCTCCAGATACAGCCAGTACCAATGCCAAGTCTGTACTTCCAATAGGCACACACATACATCGCTGGCCACACTGACCAACATAGAGCATGCATGTAAACAAGATTAACACCCAAAGAACCACAAGCAACCTCCAAACACAGGTTTTATGCTAAATAATTCCACATTTGACACCAAAAGAATGAGGTCTCAAAAGACTTTTGTTTAGTTCAAAAATAGCTCTCAGTATTAGAACCCATTCATACTCAGATCCAATTTATTTGATAGAGAAGTTCTAAAATGCTTGACTCTGGAAGACTAATAGGAGCATTGATTTATTAAAGTCTGTCAGTCTGAGCTGTGGTTCCACAATACCTTAAAGCTGAGGTACATCAGAACCACTGACACCTCCCACCCACTGTTTTGCCAGCTATAGTTCGTTCTCAGCTGATTCAGGCTTCAGTCCTAAATTGGCTGAAAAGTTGTTCCTTCCCATTGTTTACTACTACTTTAATTCTCCGAACTCTTCACAAAAGATCACATGAACTGCAGCAGTCATGAAAAGATAGAAGAATGGAAAAGACTGCTGAATGGAAACAGAGAATTTCACTGTAGCTATATTTTTGATCAGCTCAAATTGTTGACATTCAGCAAACCCTTTGACACCATCTGCCACCACAAGATCCTATCAAAGCTGGCAGCTCGTGGCTTGTACAGATTCACTGATATGTATTATGAACTGGCTGGAGGGCTGGGCTCGAAGAGTGGTGGTGAATGGTGCCACATACACTTGGCAGCCAGTCACTAGTGGTGTTCCCCAAGGATCAGTGCTGGGCCCAGTCCTGTTCAAATATCTTTACTGATGATCTGGAACAGGGGATTGAGTCCATCATCAGTAAGTTTGCAGGTAACACCAAGCTAGGAGCAGGTGTTCATCTGTTGGAGGGTACAAGAGCCCTGCAGAGGGACCTTGACAGGCTGGATGGGTGGGCAGAGGCCAATGGGATGGGATTTAACAAGGCCAAGTGCAGGGTTCTGCACTTTGGCCACAACAACCCCAAGCAGCACTGCAGGCTGGGGACAGAGTGGCTGGAGAGCAGCCAGGCAGAGAGGGACCTGAGGGTACTGGTCGACAGCTGAATGAACATGAGCCAGCAGTGTGACCAGGTGTCCAGGAGAGCCATTGGCATCCTAGCCTGTATCAGGAACAGTGTGGCCAGTAGGACAAAGGAGGTTATTCTTCCCCTGTACTCAACACTGGTTAAGCCACACCTTGAGTACTGTGTCCAGTTCTGGGCTCCTCAATTCAAGAGAGATGATGAGATACTGGAACGTGTCCAGAGAAGGGTGACAAAGCTGCTGAGGGGCCTGGAGCACGAGGCCCGTGAGGAGAGGCTGAGGGAGATGGGGGTGTGCAGCCTGGTGGAGGCTCAGGGGGGACCTCATTGCTGTCTATAACTACCTGAAGGGAGGTTGTAGCCAGGTGGGGGTTGGTCTCTTCTCCCAGGCAACCAGCAACAGAACAAGGGGACACAGTCTCAAGTTGTGTCAGGGGAGGTATAGGCTGGATGTTAGGAGAAAGTTCTTCAGAGAGAGTGATTTGCCATTGGAATGGGCTGCTCAGGGAGGTGGTGGAGTCGCTGTCCATGGAGATGTTCAAAAAAAGACGGGCTAAGGCACTTGGTGCCATGGTCTAGTTGACTGGCTAGGGCTGGGTGATAGGTTGGAGTGGATGATTTTGGAGGTCTATTCCAACCTAGTTGATTCTATGATTCTATAATTTTAATTCCATTTGAATAAAACAGGTGAGCTATATGGTTTTAAGCATTTTACTCCCAAAGCAGATCAAAATGACCAAGTTCTCTCTGAACCTGCTACCTGCTTGCATTACTTTGTGACAGGTACTTCAGAAATCTGTTCTTAGCATACTGCCATTTTGTAGGAAGGGCAAGACAGAACCTTGTGCTTGTCTGTCTCCTAAAGCAGCTATATAAATCTGTCTCAGCATCAAACATTCTTAAAGCAATGGCTAAGCAAGCAAGAAGACAACATGTTCTCACTCCACCTGAAAGAGTGGCCTCAATTGTTGCTAGGAAATCCACTTATAACACAAACCCTGAGTTTGGTGAAGTGCTGGTAGTGAGCCTCCTACAAGCTCCACTGAACATATACTAAAGACAACTTAGAAGGCAAAGATTTAATCTGAGCATCAATCCTGAAAATGACAATGTTACCTTTTTTCAGAAATACATCCTCGCTAGAGAGACACTGAGTTCTACTGCTTTGCAGGACAACACTGGATGGGTCAAACTTTGCTGTTAATCATGTTTTCAGGAAACAGCAGTTCTCTTGTGACACTGTCTTGTACATTGCAGGAGATGGACATTAAACTGCAGTAACCTTTGGCATGACCTTACACTCTTACAGACATCCATTATCCTCTTCCAACAGCACAGAACTGCTCATTATGTAGTAGGCATCAACACAGAATATGAACTATTGCTGTTGCATTGAAACACAAGCAATTAAAACTGGATGGCTCCAACAAAACAACTAAAACACTCTGATGCACAGACATCACTAAAAGCTCTACTTATAAGTAAAACCACGTTTTTTTCAAAGCAAGAGAGAAGATGTATTTCACTCAGTATTACAACTCTGTGCTTCAGCCTGTGCAATAGTTCTTATTTAAAAAGAAAACCATGCCCTCCCCTGTGGTGAGAAAGCCTTTTTCGTAAAGGTCAAGTAGTATTATTCATTAGAAACTCAGATTAAAACATTGCTAACTAGGAAACTACATTATTCCAGCCGTAAGATAGCTTTCCCTCAGAAAGCAAGCACTTGGCTACTATATTCTGCTTGTTTGCTGAAGCAGAACTTTCCAACAATCATCACTAGGCAGGCCAACTCAGCTATGCAGTTTTCAATTGCCCTGGATTCTGCAATAAGTGATCCAGTCCTCCTAACACTGAATAACAGAAGCACATTATTGACAAATACTGAGTAATACAGAAGAAAAGGCTTTTAGTGTTAAGACAATTCCTCAGTTCAAGAGAGATGTTGAGATATTGGAACGTGTTCAGAGAGGGACAATGAAGTTGCTGAGAGGCCTGGAGCACAGCCCTGTGAGGAGAGGCTGAGGGAGCTGGGGTTGTTTAGCCTGAAGGGGGCGACCTCATTGCTCTCTATAACTACCGGAAAGGGGGTTGTAGCCAGGAGGGGTAGGTCTCTTCTCCCAGGCAACCAGCAACAGAACAAGGGGACACAGTTTCAAGTTGTGCTGGGGGAGGTATAGGCTTGATATTAGGAGGAAGTTCTTCATAGAGAAAGTGATTTGCCATTGGAATGAGCTGCCCAGAAAGGTGGTGGAGTTGCCATCCCTGGAGGTGTTCAGTAAAAGGTGGATGAGGCACTTAGTGCCATGGTCTAGTTGATTGATAGGGATGGGTGATAGATTGGACTGGACGGTCATGGAGGTTTCTCTCTTCTCTCAGGTGGCCAGCGCCAGAATGAGAGGACACAGCCTCAGGCTGCACCAGGGGAAGTTTAGGCTCGAGATGAGGAGAAAGTTCTTCACTGAGAGAGTCATTGGCTACTGGAATGGGCTGCCCAAGGAGGTGGTGGAGTCGCCGTCCCTGGAGCTGTTCAAGGCAAGATTGGACGTGGCACTTGGTGCCATGGTCTAGCCTTGAGCTCTGTGGTGAAGGGTTGGACTTGATGATCTGTGAGGTCTCTTCCAACCCTGATGATACTATGATACTATGATACGATTCTATGACAAACTACTTTTTAATGACAAATGCCACATAAACCCTATTAGACCTTCCAGAACCACCAAATCTTTGTCCAGCTGATGCTGGCAGTACAGTAGTATCACATAGGGCTGCAAATGAGAAAAAAAAATTACTTCAAATTACCTTACTTCACATTTCATGCATTAATTTTCTCAATTTTCAGGGCTCCTGGATGATGAAAGAAGTACAAATTATAAGGAATTTGCTGAAATACTGCATGCTGATGCACTAAAAAACTAATTTCATCTTTACATAAATTTGTATCCTGCAGTGCAAACATTTATATATTTTTAAATGCACTCAACACATTACTCTGAAACAAGGAACTCTGAAGCTTGCCATAATCAATTAAAAATATTCAGTTTCATAACTTTTCTCACCAGTGTTTAATAGTTCTTCAATTAATGGCACATCACCAGAAAGCAGAGCCTTCTTTAATGCTTCATTCTTGTCTGCTTGCAACATTTGATCCAACTGCTAGACAAAGAAAAGTCAAGTCAAAACCTAGTAACTGTTTCAAGGTAAAAACTGCAGCTTGATTTAGGTATAAAAGCATCAGTGATTTCTTCAATGACAATTACTAGGTGGGAGGAATAACAAGGTAAAATTTCCTTCTTCCACCTCTGTATACCTGCTTATGGCCTACTGTAAAATAAAAATTTTAAAATTAACTAGTCAGAACGAAAATACTTGTGTTTTCAGAGAATGGAACCTTTTTCTTAATGGAATTTGATTTCAATTAAGGTTTGTTTCCATCTTTTGGCAGTAGAAAAATGCTGCAAAACATGTGCCTTTTTCATGTATTTCCTATGTTGTGAAGCACAACATTAGAAAAAATATATGCATCAGACATAAGTTAGAGCTTAGAGCAATGTAATTCAATGACTGGCTTAACACAGCATGAATTTACCACTGGAATGGGTTACTGTTCTCCTTCCTCCTACTCCTGTGGTGGCAGAGGTTGTTGCACCATGAATGACTCAGTTAAAAAATCCCAACCAAAGTACCAGTTGAGACATCACAGAGTTGTCTGATTCAAGTCCCTTTCAAAAACATCACAGATCTGCTGCAGACTTTAGATTGCTGCTGACACTATCTACGTTAGATTAAACACTTACATACACCAAGTGGAGGATTGTTCACTAATTTCTTTGCAGACAGATGTGGGTACAGAAAGAAGTCATATTTCATGGTAAGTTTTTAAGTTACATGAGAAATCAGAATCATACAATTTTCCCCAGCACATTGTAGTCTTGTAAACATTTTGGTAAATATTTTAATGTGCATAGTGTCTAGAAAATCAAAAGTGAGCAACAGCAATAATTTAGTGCTATTTTTGTTCTACGCAGCCAGCAATTTCCGAATAATACATACCCTTGAACAGAAACCTCAATTTAAGTGCTAAAGCCCCTAAAAATTTACTGTAACATTGAAAAGAGTATAACACGTATTCAACTATTTCCATTTTCCAATTCCAGCCATGAGACAAACCAACAGGTAAAAAGTCTCACAAAATCTCCCTCTACCTCAAGTTATCAGCTGCTTCCTATCTATTAGTTGGAATGATGTCACGATTTTCGTGTTAAATGTCAGAGACTCTTTCCTGTGTTAAGACAAACCAGTTTCACAGACCTCCAGGCACTTTCAAATTTATTCTCATGTTGAAATAGGGACTAGGGTTTGTTATTTAAGGGGGAATAAAATTTTTTCAATAAACATTAAGGAAGGTGTTATGTAAGAAGATAAACTCCCCAAATTTACGTTTTATCCACTACTGGTCTAGCCACGAACCATCATTAGCTAGGAATCAACGGCAGAAGAAGCACTAGCTGCAGCCGCTGTCCTCTGTAAGGCACCCTCCCCCGAGCCGCAGCCCCCTCACTGCAGTTTCAGGCCTACACCACTTCCACCGCGTTATCCGGCCGCAGGCTCCAGCTGCGGGGCGACGGGAGCAGGGAGGCTTGCCTTACCTGTGGCTCATGCCGCACAACGCCGATATCCCAGCCATCGTCATCGCTGTCGCCTCCTTCGTCGCCTCCCGCCACTAAGTGGGATCTCCAGGGCCCGCCGGCCATGGCGCCTCGCCAGCGCCGCTCCTTCCCGCGAGCGCGCGCGCGGGGCTCGGTGGCGCGAAGAGCTGCCGCGTGCGGCGGCCGCTGTGGCAGTCGCAGTCGCCAGTGCGCCTGGCAGAGGCGGGGAGAGGGCAGGAAGGCGGGGTGGTGCAGCGGCGCGGGGCCTTGGGGGGCCGCCGCAGTGTGTGAGGGGAGAGAGGTGTCCTGGAGTGTGCCGGTAGTGGTGTCACAGCCTCACGTGAAAGAAACCGGTAAAACTTACAATCACAAGTATACGAGAGCGACGCGGCTTACCGGTGTCTCAGCTGTTTCGCAGGGTGTTAGGTAGAGCAGCAGGGCTGTGCGTGGTTTCTCTGGGTTTGTGACTGGTGTTTCTGTATAAACCCAAGGTGAAAGAGAAAGTTTGCTTGCTTTAATGTCTCTCATCGTTAATACACTTGTAAAATGCCATCTAACAGCAGTGGGTCGCATTGTGTGGATGCGCACACACTGCTACATAGCCAAAACCTGTGATGGTGACTGCTACGTAGGGAAGGTTGAACAGTAGGCATGTGTATTGATCCAGACTTTCACACTACTCACTTTCACCTGAGTATATACAGGCAGCACTTTAAATTTCAGAATGGTGGCTATATGCCTTTCTAATGACAGATAGTAATGTCTCATCCATCACAGGGTTCACATGAAGCTATCTGAAGAACCAGTGAGGAATGACATTTAGTATTTCATCAGCCGGCAAAACTGCTCTTTGAGCTCAGTGAAGAAGACCTTGCTCTAGTCTGAAATGAATTTGCTCTTCCACTGAACACAAGAGACAAGAAGGGGAGAAGTGTGATCTTGGACAAGAGGCAGATACTAGCATAAAGTGGTGAGTATAGTCCTTGCACATTGTGAAAGTACAATTTTGGGGATGTTCATTTAACAATAAAAATAGGTATTTTTTTTTAGATTTTATTTTCCTCTCATGCAATGCAGCAAGTAAGGCACCTTTTACTATTTTTGGCATTTGCAAGTTACCTAGGGCTGTGCTTGGAACATACTAAGTGCTGTAAAAACGGCAGTTTTTAAAAAGCAGCACATAGTCTGCATATTTCATTTTTGCACTCCTAACATTTTGAACAGTTGTTTTCTCTGGCCTTTAGTTGCTTCTCTGTAAAATATGACAACCTGTTTGCATGAAAGTACTATAAAAGTCAGGTTATTAACAATTAGGAGCTCTAGCATAGATAGAGCTAGCAGAACATTTTCAACAAACTCCCATGGAAAGAAACTTCCATTTCTGGAAACTTGATAGAAATGCAAAAACCTTTCCTTTCACACAGTCTTCCTGGAACAAAAGATGCTAGAACTGAGTCAACTGTAACTCCTACCTCTATATAAAGGCTTAGCTTAATGTGCTTATTTTGAGTTTATCTGCATGTACTAAAGGTCCATTTAAAGTTTGTTAATGAAGATACAACATTTACTAGATGTAATAATTACACATTTTTGTACCTGTGGCAGTTCTTATAAAATTGCAACTTTTATGCTCAGAGTTTTCTGATCACTGGCCTGAAGATTTCTCATGTCACTTTCTGCCTGCAGAAGCGAAGTAGAATTTATGGCCTTGTCATCTAGCTTCTTTTTATCTGTACAAGTCTATCAGCTCTCAACATTATAGTCTCTATATCCAGGACCAGGCTTCTATACTACTGTTTGTTTGACTCCCCAGTTTTACAGATGTCCCAGGTTAGGGTGGATCCCTCCCCTGGTAAAGTAAACTCACTACAACATGGATCTTTGGAAAAGTCAGGAAAAATGAAATTGTACTTCTGATAATTTAAAATAAATATAGCAATATAAGGAAAATAAACTACTACAGAAATATAATAACCTTAAGGGAGATGGGGAAGGGGTCAAGTGGCGGCAAAGCAGCAAAAGCAGGGGACGATAGCAGTGGGCACAGCAGAAGCAGCAAGGGGAAGGTACAAGCTGTGCTTCCAGACATAAAGCTCTTGATGCTCCAGTGAGATTACATTAACTTATCCATTGTTGCCATTATATGGCCTATCCCTACAATGTTCACCTCTCCACTCAGAGCTTCCACTTCTGAGTTTCTGTTCTGAATATTTTTGTGTCTGAGATAGAAACCTAGCTCAAATGGCCACAATAGAACGTAGACTTTTTAGTAGAATTAAGTCCTTTGCTGCTGAACTCCAAAAATAGCTGAGCATGGCTTCTTACAATAGACCCATTACAGTACAAGAGACTTGTTTCTAACTGGTGATGGTACTGTCTACAGATTCCTTATTTTTAATATGCTACCAATTATCTAGTATTTGACAATTGTGATTTATTTGTCATGGTTCAAGTTTCAAAGTAGTCTGGTTTTCCTTCCCTTTCCTCTGTACTATCTCATGTACATTTTAAAATGTCAGACACTTCAAAGGCAACCTGCACACTGCTGTTTTGCTCAAAGGCCACCTCTCTTTAAAAAGTTTGCCTTCAGTATCAGAGCCTGATAGTCTCTAGAACAACAAAAACCCTTTGAAAAGCTTATACTGCAGAAGAGCCTTGCAGATGGTGTACCTGATAGGTGTTTGAAATGTGAACATGCTCATCCTGCAGTTGATAGCAGATGATCTCTCCTTGTATCTTTGCTTGGTACTGTGAATCAGACATTACTGTTGATGTGGACTCTCCCTCTTGTTTTTTATATTCTTCTTGCTCCAGTTCATTTGTGACCTTGAAGTCTGTCTTAATTTCTCAGCAAAGAAGACTTCATTTTGATTGATGGTATAGCATTGTGCTCAGTTCTGGGCCCCCCAGTTTAGAAGGGACATTGAAATCCTTGAGCGTGTCCAGAGAAGGGCAACGAGGCTGGTGAGAGGCCTTGAGCACAAACCCTACGAGGAGAGGCTGAGGGAGCTGGAGTTGTTTAGCCTGGAGAAGAGGAGGCTCAGGGGTGACTTTATTGTTGTCTACAACTACCTGAGGGGTGGTTGTGGCCAGGGGGAGGTTGCTCTCTTCTCTCAGGTGGCCAGCGCCAGAACGAGAGGACACAGCCTCCGGCTGCGCCGGGGGAAGTTTAGGCTCGAGATGAGGAGAAAGTTCTTCACTGAGAGAGTCATTGGCTACTGGAATGGGCTGCCCAAGGAGGTGGTGGAGTCGCCGTCCCTGGAGCTGTTCAAGGCAGTATTGGACGTGGCACTTGGTGCCATGGTCTAGCCTTGAGCTCTGTGGTGAAGGGTTGGACTTGATGATCTGTGAGGTCTCTTCCAACCCTGATGATACTATGATACTATGAAACCCTGTCTGTCATTCATATTTGCCATTTTACTTGGCTCTGGTAGGAGTGGTTCCCAATATCTCATCCTCTTGGCTATGCAGTAATCATTTTGCATGCAGGAGGCAATTATAGAATGGCTCAAGCTGGGAAAACTTCTTAGAGTAATTTCCTGTATCACAAGGAGCATCAGAACGAGCAGTAAAAGACAATTCTAAAATAAATACCTACTCTGTGTGTAGCCTAACTCCGTGTAGTTGCATGTCAGCTTGTGCTACACATACCTGTATTTTTATCTATACCTCATGTTTTGTCTCAAGTGGAACTGATATACACATAGCTGAAAATTTTAATTCAAACATAGTTGCTAGAATATTCCAGAATATGTTTACTGATATTCACCGATTCACTTTAGTTTGTTTCAAACCCAAAGGCTTAATCAGCAAATATTTATGTGCTTTGATATTGGGAAAATAATGTTCTTGGGAAGAGTCAGAATTGGTAAATGTTTGAAGAGAATTACTCTAAAATTCGACTTCTGCAATAATGTTCTGTTAACAACATAGTAACTAGTACTTTAGAGGCTTAACAGCAATAGTTTTTTAGAGAGATTCTACATAGTTCTGTATCACAGATAGTAGATTGAGTAACAGTCTGTGCCCTTTCAGTGTTATTCTTATATAATTTTCATCTATGATAACATTACTACGAGTAAAAATTCAGTGATTAGTTATTTTAATGCTAGGTAGATATTACTTAGAACTTAACTGAACTGTGGGATGACTGATAAAATGTCTTGAACCCATTTCTTTCATGTTCGCCTAATTTATTTGTGCAGGGGAGGAAAGCAGTCCTTGTGCAACCAGTAGGCACTCTAGAAAGAGGTGACCTAGTAATTGTGAGATTCCCATTCTCAGAGAGGTTTAGTAGCTGATCTGTGTGTCCTTTCTGTGATCTGTAAAATCACCCTTTATGTTAAACCAGTCTTGGTTTTGCTATCCCAAAATTTTGTTATGAGCTGCTGCACTACAGCAAATTGAATTATTCGGTTATTTCAATTGTTGTTCTAATGAATTTACAATAAATGAAAAGCATTTAATTTTGGCTGGTTTGCTTCTGATAATTCATTTTTTACAGCTGTGTTAATTCTCTACACTTTGCCAAATCTCTCTGGATGGTACATGATATAAAAATTTCGATCTGTTGCCAAAAGCTTGAGTATAAATTGCATACCAATTGTTTTCCTGTACATAAAATTTGTTTCCTGGTAGAAGCCTTCAACTGTTATCAAAATAAGACTACATAAACTAATTAATGCAGAAGTCACAGATGTAGTGCAAACCTGAATCCTTTTTAGGACCTTCTGGGTATGTGTGTTATGAAAGTATCTCTTACTATCATAATAACGTGTGAAAAACCTTGAACATGAATTAGAATGTTGTCTTAGTCAGGTACACTTTTATCTTCTTTCCATCTAACCTAGAATCTGTGGTCTGTATAGCAAGCTGATACCAGAATAATTCCTACTATTACTAGATACATCTCCTCTGTTACAAATTCCTCATTCCTCTACTATCTCTACTCTGTTCTACACTTAATCTTGACTGGCAGTACTCCCACTTCGTTATCAGGCTGCCGAATGGTGACTACCTTCTCATTTCAGCCTGTTCACCCTCTGCTGATCCTTAGGCAGACACTTCTAATAGTAATGCTTGTCTCTTAGAAACTCAAATATTTTAGTGTACTAATGTCTGTGTGATACTTTGAACTTTCAACCCCATTTAAATTTTTATTCTGATCTATTACTTTATCTTAGGACTTTTATCAAGGTTGAAGGTCATCCAGATATTTCAGTATATTCACATATATATTGCTTTTGTTAGTCACCATGTTCTTATTTTGCTCTGACCAATTCAAAATACATCTTCTTGGAAATGAAACTGAATCAAAAACTCTTTTTGCTTTTGCATGTTTAGTAGGAGGTGTTTTCTTTTAGTAGCAAACATGCTGTCTAATTGTAAGTTTTGCATATGAAACCACCTTGCTATCATGGGTTTAACCACAAGATATTAAGTCTCTGATTCTCTGTTATGACTGTAGGGGTTGCTCATCGATAGTCCCTGGACATTGTGACAACTCCCACACACATACAGTCTTCTTGGAATACTTCTGCTTGAGTTTATTAAGTCAGGATGCTGTTTTAATGGTCTGTGATGCTAGCTCTTGAAAGTGATACTAGTAATTCAGAGCTCATACAACTTGACAGCTTCTCTTCTGAGAGGAACTGTTCAGCCTCTCACTGAGTTCTTTGGATGTGCTAACTGGACTTTGCTGCTGATTCCTTTTATCTTCTTCTGTCCAGCAAAGTTAGCATGTCCTTCACATCTGCTTTAAGCTCTTCTCCTTGAAGGTAATTGTGATACCATCCACATCCCCAGTAGTATGAACTAAAATTGTTGCAAATGTCACCATTTGGAATATGAGAATATGCTCTGTGGGAAAACTGTCCAAAGGTGTTGCACTGTTTTCCAGCTGCGGTAGCAATCTTATGCTACTCTTCAAACTTTTATCCAAGTGTCTAACTGTGGAAGAGGCTTTTATAATAATTTCTGGGTACCCTGTCACACCTGGTCCAGTAACAGGAAGACATAAGACTTCCTTATTGCTGTTTTGTGCACAGGGAATGCCTTGGCTGGCTGTCTAAAGCAATGACTACCGAAACTGTAGAGGATGATTTCTTCCCTCAAGGATATCTTAAATATTTGCATGGCCATAGTCCAGCCTCCTGTGTGCCCATATTGAGTCATATTGTTACATAAGATCCTGTACCTGGATCTGCATCTTTTTTTCCCCAAGTCTCTAACCACTGTTGCAACTCAGTCGTTCAAGTTACTGTTGCCATAGATATAACACATTACTAAACCTTTTATTAGCCCCATTAATTTTAGTGCGTGAAATCTCAGAATTGTCAGCAGGCACTAGAATATTAAAAAAACATACTTCCTCTCTAATTTGTGCAGTAAAATCCTCAGGAGCTCCTATCCACTTTGCTACTGTAACGATGTTCTGAGCAATAATCATCCTATATACTGGAAATATTCTGGTTATGAAAGAGCTGACCTCTTCTCTGTTAAAGGAGGTGTATAAGCAGTCAAAGTAGCTGTTTGGTTTAGATTTCTTTCTCATAGTGCTTTCCCACAGAACTTAGCTTGCACTAAACTTGTGGAATCCCCATTTGCTTGTCTATAATGCTCTGCAGTGAACAAATTTGCCTTTCATGGAATCATAGAATCAACCAGGTTGGAAAAGACCTCCAAGATCATCCAGTCCAACCTATCACCCAGCCCCATCCAGTCAGCTAGACCATGGCACTAAATGCCTCATCCAGTCTTTTCTTGAACACCTCTGGGGATGGTGACTCCACCACCTCCGTGGGCAGCCCATTCCAATGGCAAATCACTCTCTCTGTGAAGAGCTTCCTCCTAACATCCAGCCTATACTTTCCTCGGCACAACTTGAGACTGTGTCCCCTTGTTCTATTGCTGTCTGGCTGGGAGAAGAGACCAACCCCCACCTGGCTACAACCTCCCTTCAGGTAGTTGTAGACAGCAATGAGGTCCATCTGTTTTGTTCCCGTATTCATTCTTGAATTACCTATTCCTTTAACCAGATCATCCAAACTATCGTGGAGTGAATCTGAAATCCAGATAAATACAGGGAGAGAGCTGGGGAGGGGGTGATGAAATGGAGCCACGTGGCTTGCACTAGTGATCCATGATCATAAATTTCCTTGGCTACATCAGCAAATCATAAATAACCTCTGATTAACCTCTTGGCTACCTCAGAATCTCCATAGTTGCATTTGGCAGTGAGCACAGACTGGTCATTTCAAGTAGACATGTTTTTGTAGTAGACAAATGTCCCACTATGACTTGAGCCACTTTCAGGTAGATAATTTAGCAGTCAAGAGCATTTTTTCTCCACCATCTCCTCTGAGATAACTTCAGACCATTTTTAACAGAGAAGCAATCTTTTGCTCATCTGGGATAGAACTCTATAGAAGTCTTTTTCCAACCCCATAGTCTGCTGTTGTCCTGTATTCTCAGGCTAAATTATTTATTGTCCTCTCCTACAGAATGAAAAAACAAACAAACAAACAAACAAACAAAAAAAAACAATTTGAAAAATCCAACCAAAACCCCAAACCCTTTAAGTTCATAATTAGTTTTTAATCAATTTTTAAAAGTTTTACATTTTCCACATAATTTAATTAATTTGATTGTGGAAGAGAGAACAAAAATCTCATTCCAATTAGAGCTACGTACTGAATACCTCATTAATGTCACAGCATCTGAATCCCTTCCTTTTTTCTGTGAATTAGCAATTCATAGCTATTTGTATGCAACCATGTCCAGGGCTGCAGCATGAGAAGTGTGGCCAGCAGGGCAAGGGAGGGGATTCTCTCCCTTTACTCTGCTCTCATCAGACCGCACCTGGAGTATTGTGTTCGGTCCTGGAACCCTCAACACAAGAAGGACATAAAAATGTTGGAGTAAGCCCGGAGGATAGCCATGAAGATGATCAGAGGGCTGGAGCACCTCTCCTATGAGGACAGGCTATGAGAGTTGGGGCTCTTCAGCCTGGAGAAGAGAATGCTTCAAGGAGACTTTGTAGCAGCTTCCAGTATCTGAAGGGGGCCTACAGGAAGGCTGGGGAGGGACTATTGACAAGGTCTTGTAATGACAGGACCAAGGGGTAATTGGTTTAAACTAGCAGAGGGGAATTTTAAACTAGATGTTAGGAAGAAGTTCTTTACAGTGAGAGTGGTGAGACACTGGAGCAGGTTGCCCAGGGAGGTTGTGCATGTTCCCTCCCTGGAGGTGTTCTAGGCCAGGTTGGATGAGGCCTTGAGTGCCCTGTTCTAATGGGAGATGTCTCTGCCTATGGCAGGGGGTTGGAACTAGATGATCTTTCAGGTGTCTTCCAACTTAAACCATTCTATGATTCTATAATTCTATGCTACTTACAGCAGTTTCTTGTTTACATCCAGAACATTAGTATCAGAAATTTAGCTGAACCCATGTAAATGCAAACCTTCTATGAAACATGTAAAGTGTATGTCTGATGCTGAAGTTCAATATTCAGACCTTTTTAAAAATCATTGGGTGCAACAGTATTAGAGAGTACTGACAAGATGGTGGACTTCCCATCCAGTGGTAGAGAAGCTTAGACAGTTTGTGGTCATAGTTTACCTAATTCTTGACATAATAGAATTAACTTGCAGCAATGACGCTTAGGGGATTTGAGTTACTGTCACAATCTAGAAGAGTACACACAAGACTGTGTTTGAAATATTATCCTGGGAAGCTGAAATTTCAGTTAAATGTCAGGATATATAAATTGCAAATGAGTCAGGAAATCCTAGCAAGGTTCTGGTTTTTGTTTGCTTGGTTTGATGCTTTGTTTTACTTCCTCTCTACATATCCAATTTGTTATATCTGGAGTGGCATAGGCAAATTTAGATTAAGATATAATTAAAGACTGTATCATAATACTGTGGGGTGGAAAAAAAAACACAAAATAAAGAATTACAGTGTAGTTAAAAAAGAATTGTCTTTTCAGTATTCACATATTTAACATAATAGGTTTTAGAAGTGTCTGTATTACAGTTTTTACCTGATTTGAAATTTTCAAAGTTAAACACTGCATATCTAATAGTAAAAATAGTCTAAGCTCTTCAACAGAGATACAAAGGGACTGTTCTTTCACCTTGGTTTTACCTAATGTGCTTGCTTGTTTATTCCTACATCTAGCCATCTTTTCCATCCCAGCTCTGATGAACTAAGCATACTCTTTCCTCTGTGGGAGTCTGCTGCCTCTCCAGTTGATCTCACTTAATTTTGCCAGGAACTAAAAGCATCACAAGAAAGGAAGCTGTGTTAATTATACAATACTCATTAAATTTCCGCATAGACTTATCCAAAGGAGGGAGAAGACAAAGTAGAGAAGGAAAGGAAGTTGATCTTTGTACTGAGAATAGAGGTAATGACTGATTTCTACCATATTGAGGGCAGAGGAGATTCCCTATGTCAGGAGGAGAAGAGGAGAGCCAGCAAACAGGCTAGGCTCCTGTGCAGCTCGGTAGTGCTGTCTAGTGGAAAGAGCTTTTGAGACTTTTTTGTTTTGTTACAAGTTGTCTGTTTTTCCCTTGGGCCTTCTGATACATCAGTAACTAATAAATCTGAGGAAGGGTATATTAATGTAAGGAAATGCTAACATGTTTCCTTTCCTTCTTTATTTCCTGATTTCTCAATCTCCTTACTTCTCCTGATGCAGATAGTTTGCATAGAGATTTTGGAAACAAACAAGGAGTCATGTTTACAGACTTTTTGTTTGGTTGGTTTTGTTTTTTTCCCTACAAGATAACATTAAAAATACAAGCTGCATATCTAGGCTTTGCTTTGGCTAAAATAAGGTCAGATCAGTACCTTATGAATGGAATGTTTTATCCTTTTAAAGCTATATTTATTCTGAATTAAGAAGGCCTCTATACATTGAAGCTTTAAGAAGAACTATTCTGTATGTCAGTGATAATGAATGGCAACTATCATTTACATTAGGATTTCTGTACCCATCTAGAAATAATATTTAGAGTTTCAAGTTTGATATATGGAGACACAGGTTTCTGTGGATTTCCTTAGGAGCTGTGGATGCTTGCATGCTATGTATAGGTTTAAGTGGAAAGTTTTATTTTTCTATAAGCCTTGACTCCAAATATACTTGTAAACTCTTTTCTAGCCTTAACTCCAAATATGCTTGTAAATGCTTTTCTATCCTAATCAGTTTAAGATGGGGTTTCTCATTTTCATTATGCATGCTTGATGTTCTATACCAAGAATAGATGGTGGGAAAACATATTTTCAAAAGATGTTAAATATGACATTCAATTCTCAGTCTAAGCCTTCTCTACATTACCTGAACAGCATAGCATGAGTATATACCAATAAATGAGCAGACAGCAGCTTTTGCTGAAAGAAACTAATTTCATAAGGGATCAGTGTGACCTTTTAAGCATAATTTTGGCTTCAAGACAGCCTTTAAAAAAACAGGAATTTGATTTCTCTGTTATACCTGAAAGAGATCAGCACAGCTGACTTTGGACCTGTTGAAAATAAAAAGCAAGAGGGAACTATACAGACAGTGAAAGCAGGGACAAGCAGCCTGGGGAGGAGTATCCCTATCCAGTTGTGTAGGGATGAGGTCAGGAAGGACAAAGGCATGGCTGGAGCTGAACTTGACAAGGGATGCAAAGAATAAC
The DNA here is from genome assembly GCA_013400475.1 of Tricholaema leucomelas. Taxonomy (NCBI): domain Eukaryota; kingdom Metazoa; phylum Chordata; class Aves; order Piciformes; family Lybiidae; genus Tricholaema lacrymosa; species Tricholaema leucomelas. Next base: position 982,956 of record WAAF01013988.1, read on the forward strand.
TGAAAGGGTTTCTACAGGTATATCAACCAGAAAAGGAAGGTTAGAGAAAGTGTACTCTGTCTGAGGAGAATGGACAGCTGATGTCAACAGACAAGGAGAAGGCTGAGGTACTCAGTAACATTTTGCCCCAGTCTTCACTGGCAATCTTGTTCTGCACCCCTCTTGAGCTGATGTACCACTAGGTGAGGACCAGGTGGGTAAAGTCCTTCCCACTATACGGGAAGATCAGATTCAGAACCACTTGAGGAATCTGAATCTACGTAAATTTATGAGACCTCATGGGATCACAGAATCACAGAATTAACCAGGTTGGAAAAGACCTCTAAGATCATTGAGTCCAACCTATCATTCAACCCTTCTAATTAACTAAACCATGGCACTAAGTGCCTCATCCAGCCTCCTTTTAAAATCTCTGGGGATGGTGCATCCACCACCTCCTTGGGCAGCCCATTTCAATGGGTGATCACTCTTTCTGTGAAGAATTTATTCCTAATGTCCAGCCTAAACCTGCCCTGGTGCAGTTTGAGACTGTGCCCTCTTGTTCTGTCACTGGGTGCCTGGGAGCAGAGACCAACCCCCACCTGGCTACAGCTTCCCTTCAAGTAGTTACAGACAGCAATGAGATCTCCCCTGAGCCTCCTCTTCTCCAGGCTGAACAACCCCAGCTCCCTCAGCTGCTCCTTATAGGGCTGTGCTCCAGCCCCTTCACCAGCCTTGTTGCCCTTCTCTGAACGCATTCAAGCACCTCAGCATCTTTCTTTGAGTGGCCCAGAACTGGACACAGTACTCAAGGTGTGTCTTAACCGGTGCCGAGTACAGAGGCAGAATGATTTCCCTGTTCCTGCTGGCCACACTATTGCTGATACAGGCCAAGATGCCATTGGCCTTCTTGGCCACCTGGGCACACTGACGGCTCATGTTCAGTCAGCTGTTGACCAGTACCCCCAGGTCCTTTTCTTCCTGGCTCTCAGTCCCCAGCCTGTAGTGCTGCATGGAGTTGTTGTGGCCAAAGTGCAGAACCTGGCATTTGGCCTTGTTAAAACTCTTGGCGTTGGACTGCGCCCATCTATCCAGCCTGTCCAGGTCCCTCTTCAGAGCCCTCCTACCCTCCAACAGATTGACACATCTTCCCAACTTAGTGTCATCTGCAAAATTACTGATGCCATTTAATCCCCTCATCCAGATCATCAGTGAAGATTTTAAACAGGACTGGGCCCAGCAGTGATCCCTGGGGCACACCACTGGTGACTGACTCCCAATTGGATGTGGCACCATTCACCACCACTCTGAGCCCAGCCATCCAGCCAGTTCGTGACCCAAATGCATCCCAGAGTCCTGAAGGAATTGGCTGATGTCATCACAAAGGTGTTCTCCATAATACTTGAAAAATCCTGGCAGTCAGCTGAAGTCCTGGAGGCTGCAAGAAGAGAAAACATTGTGCCCATATTTTAAAAGGATAAAAAAAAAAACAAAACCCACAAAAAAAAGAATCTGGAAATTACCAACCCATCAGCCTCACCTCTGTGCCCAGGAAGGTCACAAAACAGACTCTCGTAGAAGACAAGGAGGTGATTTGAGATAGCCAGCGTGGCTTTACTAAGGGAAAATCCCACCTGACCAAACTAGTGGTTTTTTTAGAATGCTGTGACTACATCTGTGGACAAGAGATGACCAACAGGTATCATCTGTCTGGACTTGTGTAAAGACTTTGACAGGGTCTCCCACAACACATTTCTCTCTAAACCAGATATGGATTTGATGGGTAGACTATTCAGTGGAACAGGAATTGGTTGGATAATGGCATACGAAGGGTAGTGGTTGACCAATCATTTGTTAAGTATAATTTTGCACACTTTCTCCTCTTTACAGACAATTTTGCTTGCATTACAAACTTATAGGTTCTAAAACACTGGGCATGACACCAAAGTTTATCTTCCTTTAAAATGCTGCTCCTGTTGGTAGCAGTGAACAAACAAGCAGATGTTATTTTTTTTTATCTTTGCTCTCTATTTCATCAATTTTATCTGAGGTTTTTAGTATGTATTTTCCCATCTAATCAGAAAGGCATCTTACCTGTGAAGAATGGGAGAAAAATAGATATGCCTGATCTTGTAAATTTGAACCCACATCTACCATTTCAATGGTGACTAGTGATGTAAATTCAAGTGTAACATGTTCAGTGTGATGTTTTGAGAATGTAATGTTTAGATATTCAGTGTTTGCTAAAGAGATAATTGTTTTGTAAATGTGGAGGAAGCATGGAGTTCAACACCATCAGTTCCTCCTGAATTTGTTCCTTAATAAATTATGCAATTTCCTGCTTTATTACACCAATTTTAAAGAGATATAACTGTACCCAAAAAGGCACTAAGAGCACTAAAACAGACTTCAAAATGCCTGACTTCCTATAAATATAAAAGACTTAGAAAGGTCTATTTAACACTTTAAAACTTTATACAAAGGGTCAGAATTACTATTTTCAGGTATGAATACATAATGCTAATCACCTCAAGTATTTCTAATGAATTGTCAGCAGGTGTAGGAAGAAACTGTGTTAAATTTGAGAACAAGATCATAAATTTAAGCACAAGATCTTGATTTGTGGACTTTTTCTGCAGAAGAGTAGTGTATCTCAGAGAGGACTGTGATCAAGCAATCCAAACATTACTCTATTGAATTGTTAATCTCGCTGTTGTAATGCTTTTTAGAGACTCTATTAAAACTGCAGCTGTCTCTTGAGATAGGATTAAAAGTATTCAACAGGTGATTATATTTAAAAGATTAATTTTTTTTCCAGAAAACCTGAGAGAATAAGGGAGAATATTATACTAAGGCTTCTAGCAGCATCACTAGAAGTGATTTAATAATGATCAAAACAGCAATGGCAAAATGAGAACAGTGGATTAAGTATGAAGAAAGGCAGTATTTTCCATTTGGTGAAATTGTTGTTCAGTTAACAGCACTGAAACTGCAGTCTGAAAACAAATTTAATCAAAAGTGTAACGTGTTGGAATAAATAGATTTAATTGATCTAGAGATGATTAAAAGGAAAAAAGAAAAAAAAGAGAGAGATTTTCTATCGATTAGGCTGGGTTCTGCATTAGGTGCTTTGCCTGCTACTGAGTTGCAGCTGAAACTTAAGGAGCATCCCATTTGGTTTGGTTACATAGGCTATTGTTTACCTTTCTTTGCCTTCATTCTTTCAGTCTTAAAAAGATATATAAAGTTGCAGGAAGTAGGATTTAAGGGCCCTTTTTAGATAAATGATATCTGAAGCCTTCCAAGTTTTGCAAGTGTGTGATGGGTGTGGATCCTGGCTGCAGTTAGGCTGAATGACTCAGAAGAAATGTCAGCCTTCTAGAACACAAAGGATATATTTTCAAACAGAAACTTAGTTCCTGAAAATCAGGGATTGGTAAGGGAGATCTCACTCAGTAGTTGCTCTTCAGTTGGGGCAGTGCTAATATGCACCTGTTTTAATTTAAATTTTCAGGCATTTATTGCTGGGGGATATTCCAAGTGGGAATCTACTGGTCCCTATGCATTTACAACAGATATGCCTACAGAGAAAATTCCAGTATTTCCTTTTTGTGAGCTCTATTATATGGAGGATATTCCCTCTTCACTGTTTTAGGATCAACTTTTTGTTCTGGTATTAACGAGGTTTTTGATGAGGGTCTGGACAGTGCCTAAGTTGCACTTTCTCTGTTTGCTTTTAAAAGTCCACCTTCTCTTGCAGTGGAATCTGCTTTTCATGTCTGTTGAGGCAGAGTATTTGTAACAAGCTACCAACTCAAGTACATTTGGTATAGAAAATGTATTACACTGGGTGCAGGCACTTGGTGTTCTATACTCTATTTTGAGAGTAAGTTTTCCCTCAGGCATTTATAGTAAAATACAGGCATTTATAATTAGACAAGAAGGTGCCTGAATGGTGGAGAAATGTCTCATTGCTTAGGGAAACCTCCTCATCATATATTCAAAATTCCTGTGACATTTCTCAAGACACATATGAGTTTCAGTTTTGGCTTGGTGGTTTGTTATTTTACTGTTTATAGTATTTTTTTCCCTCAATATGCGCATCAAATGAGGCAAGTCAACATTAATAGTAGCGTTTTAGCTGTATCCTTCAGTGTGGTATCCATTTAAAAAATGTCCTTTTATTTTCTTTCCTGGCTTAATCTTTGAAGAACAAAAGTTAATTATTTCCATTACCTCCTTTCTTCTAGCCTTCAGTGTTTCTACTCTTACCTCAGTTAAGAGTTCATGGAACACAACCTTCATCTGTTTTTTGTATCTTTGGTGGTATTACTGGTGTTTTAAATTATCTTATCTCTCAGGGAAGGAGGTAAGAAATCACATCACACCACACCTCTGTTTAACTAATTTCTGAAAATCAGAAATGCCCTTTTTTTTTTTTTACTTCTCTCTTCTTATGCATCCCAGGCATCCTCCCACTCTCCCAGGTGTGCCCTGACTGGGTGAGCCAGTTCCTGCAAATGTGTATTTGACCTGATTTATTAAAGCAGCAGAAAGATGGTTGAGGCTGGGAAACGGCCTGGCCAGGATCCTGTACAGGATGCCATAGTGAAAAAAAAAGGACTCTCAAAACATGTGAAAAATAGCTGCAGTAACAGAATGTTTTGTGATAGGGTGCACATACAGATATTGCTCCTTACATTCACATAGAGATTGTCTTAAGACGAAGGAATTTCAAATTTTGATAAATAACCAGTATAAACACATTAAATATTTTCCTTTCTACCTAAATATCTGTGTCTGTAGTCCTCCTAAACGTAACAGTTACAGGTCATTGAATTTCACAGTTTAATTATGTGGTGAATAACAAAAGAATTTCCTCTTGTGTACTATGCAAAAGTGTAAACACAAGTGCTTGATATTCTTTGTCCTTCACATATAGTATTTACAATAAATTTTTAATTGTTCTCTAAATTCTACTCTACTGTTGCATTATTTCTGAGAAAAGATGAATGAGACCGAAACAAATATTTGTTAAGAAATTGTTACATTTCTCTATAATAAAATGAAATGCTTTAATTCTTAGCTTCTACCTCATAAATTAGATTTACATCTCCCGTTGTCCACCCTGTTTCCTTGTGCTGTGTACAATTAGACCCACAGCTGGTTCTCTCCCTCAATGGTTACACTAATTCATAAGCCATTAGAGTGCATGAATAGATCATATTGTTCCTTTCATACTGGCACAGGGAAGTGTAAATTAAGTTTTTGTATGCCAGCAAGGGAGAAGTTTATCCAGGGGTAGAGTATTAAATTCATATTTTTAATTTATGTGATAAATGCAGTTACAAATAAAACTGCTATATCTGCTAATATTTTCTATTTCTTAAGTAATAAAACTGATGTGTGAGTTACAATTATTTTACAGCATACCAGCTTTTTAAAACTCTCCTTTAAGAATATTGTGAATATTGGCTGTTTTGTGAGATAATTATGTGCATATTTTGGTAATGTTTGTCCACTTAAAGTTGACATTAAGCAATATAATGGTCTTTATTGTAGCTACCTAGCTATAGAACCCCCTGGATGGGAAAGTACAAAATGAACCTTTAAAATAGCTTTTGTAGATTCTGGAATCTAGTCTGAAAATGCTTTCTCCAATAAATGCTTTAGAACGATTTGAATTTATAATTTCAATACTCAATGCTGGTGTTTTATTTCTTTGTTTTTAATTGTTGTTGCTATCTCTCTCCAATCTCATACTAAAGAAAACGGTGAGATGATCCATTTTCTCATTCTGCTATGGGAACAAACTGAGACTTGTGTTCATCATCATAGAATCAACCAGGTTGGAAGAGACCTCCAAGATCATCCAGTCCAACCTATCACCCAGCCCCATCCAGTCTTCTAGACCATGGCACTAAGTGGCCATCCAGTCTTCTAGACCATGGCACCCAGCCTCATCCAGTCTTTTCGTGAACACCTCCAGGGATGGTGACTCCACCACCTCCCTGGGCAGCCCATTCCAATGGCAAATCACTCTCTCTGTGAAGAACTTCCTCCTAACATCCAGCCTATACTTTCTCCCACACAACTTGAGACTGTGTCCCCTTGTTCTATTGCTGGCTGCCTGAGAGAAGAGACCACCCCCCACCTGGTTACAACTTCCCTTCAGTTAGTTGTAGCCAGCAATGAGGTCACCCCTGAGCCTCCTCTTCTCCAGGCTACACAACCCCAGCTCCCTCAGCCTCTCCTCACAAGGTTTGTGTTCCAGGCCTTTCACCAGCTCTGTGAACACATTCCAGAACCTCAACATCTCTCATTTGTTTTGTTTTTTTTCTGAGAAGAAAAGTACATTTCCTTCAAAAATAAATCCACATAATTTCTCATTTGAAAGACAGAATTCAAGTAAAGAAATGGAACTTGGCTTTCACTAAGCAGCTCATGACTGTGGGTCCTTGGCTGTCTTCAAATGGAACCAGAAGAGTCATCTCAGAATGATAACCTAGGTAGGTCTCTCACAGTATGGGAGATCAGAGTTCAAGTTAATGGTCAGAATGTCGTGGAGCATGGATTTCATCATTAAGGAGCATATCTCCTTAATCCTCAGTTAACCAGATTACTTTACATATCAGCCATTATATCCTCAGTATGGAAAGTTTGTTTTTTTGGTAACTAACTGAAAAGTCAGGAGCCTGAGTTGCTTTATATTGCCCTTAATGTTCCTCGCTCCCTTATTTTTGCAGTGTTAGCTGTGGTAGCCAGTATTTTACAATAAGCCTCATTTTTTTCTAGAACACAGGAAGTGTTTTCTGGCCTGCAGTATCTGGAAGTGTGCAGTATTGAACTGCTCTGCAGGTTTACTTGCAACAGTGGCAGGTAGAGCTTGATCAAACTTTGCATTCTGGTGGTTTAACAATTTTTTTAACTGTCATCAGAACTCTTTCTTAAGTGGAAGAATGCTACTTTGTTCACTGATATCAGTGTGCTGTGATTGTCTAGCATGATTCTTATCTTCCTGTAATGTAAGCATTTTTTTTTCTTGCGGAAAAGTCATAAAGTATTTTGTAAACAGAAGGAAAAGAAAAGGTAGTTGTCTTCCACAGCTAGCTAATAGTGGGCTTCTCTTACTGTCACTTCTGTAAATTACAGCTTTACATAAGTTTACACAAATTCATAGGTTTTGCTTTTAGCTTTAGAAGTCTGAATTGTTTAAAATGCAGCTGCACCTGTGTGAGTTAGCAGAAGTAGCTGCAAGATCACATCTTATGAATTTTCCATTGTGTACAATGTGAAAGGTTTTTAATCAAACTCAGTAATTCATAATATTATGCTGCCAGCTGCCATTAAAAAAAAAAAAAAAGTTCTTATTTTGGCTGAGAGAAAATCCTTTGTGAAAATGTCAATATGTACTCAAAAACATTGTAAGTTTTCTGAAGCCTGACTAAACAAAGGACTGTAGCCTACTAACCTGAATCTCAGCATGTCGTCTGGAAATGGGATGGATATGGGCTGAGAATGCTGAGAAAACTTTGTGGAGAACAGGGTATTGTGTAACTCCTGGCCTTCTGTCTCCATTTGGAAACCTGTTTGTCCCTTTACCTCCTCAGCAAGCAAAAAGTCCTTGAGTATATTGGGGGAGGCAGTTATCCTTCCTTCTTTTTTTTTTTTCCTTCTCAATTTTTATTCTGAAGGTTGGGGCAACTTCCTTATTGAAAAGGCAGTTGCAGAAGCAATTTTAGGCTATTTCAAGACTGTAAGATGAGTAATGGTGGTGTTCACTTCAAACTTTTTGTATTAGGACCATAAAATACTTGAACCCATATGAAGTTATTTTGAGCAAGAACAGCATAGAGCAAACTGAGCACACTTTGAAAAGCAGTGGATTAAGGATTCATTATACTGCCTGGATTCAGGTGGCAGACTTTATACTGCATGATTTTTGCAGTAAGATTCCGGTAAAGAAGATGCCAATCTCAATGTTGTCAGGAACTTGAGTTCTTTCTCTTTTAAACAGTTGTAAATAATTAAGCACTTTTTGTTACGCTCTAGGTGGTTCAATAATCTTTGTTGCTCAACTGTTTAAGATTGCCAGCATGTGCCTTTTATTGAGTCACACAAGGTATCAGTCTTGGATTTTTGCCCTTTTAACTTCAGTAAAATCATTGTTCTAGTGTTATTACATGACAGTAGGAAGAGGAAGAAGTTAAAGCTATCTTTGGAAGCATAAACCTTGCAAGCTTGTCAGACTTGGATTCTCAGACTGTTAACTCCTCTCACATTTATTCTAGACTGAAAGCAAACAAACCCTGAAACCTTCAGAAAACCTTATCCAACTAATTTTCTACTTTGTCTTCTGAAGAGCCATTTTTTTTTTTACTAATTGTGAAGTGCAAGTGTGCCTCTACATCTGATAACTGTTCTGTTTTACTGCTACATCATCTTGATTCAGTTTGGTTTTTCTTTACCTTCAATATTTGTCAACAATATATATTTTTTTCCCCTTAAAAAAAATGCAGCTGCTCTTTCTGCCAGGACAAATCTCATTTCTGATTAAGCTGTGACAAAACCCTCCACAAATCTTGATATTATGAGAGTTATTACCAGCAGGGCTTTAACTTTTTGAGCAAGTCTTCTAAAAAAATTTGCTTCAAAATTAATAGTGTGACTTTTGTGCATTATCATGGCCTTAAGGCCACTATCTAAACTTCCTCTTCTCAGATTCTAGTTCTTTCAAGGCTTTATTTGCTGTAAACTTAATCAGCAAGGCCTTGGTGAATACTTGGCTGGATTATATAGCAAGGCAGATCAAGATGACACTTCAGCAGATCTAAAGGTTTTTACTGGTTTTGACACAGTGAGGTTCATCCATCAGCACAAATAGAAATGGATTGACACAGAATACTGTGATTCTGAATGAAATAATGTATTTTCAGTTCCCTTATTGTGCATAAAAAAATTCCATAATGCTTAAAATATCTTACAGTTTCAAAAGGTATTCTTACAGTTGTTCTTAGCTTCATAGACCAAATAGCAGCCTATGAACACCTGCCTTTTGTGTTGTGGTTCCTTCTAGTGTGATGTTCTGAATTTTGTTGAAAATTATACACAATTTGAAGTGCTTTGAAGAAATTGTTCTGAAGTGCCTCTAGAATCAACCTCTGCAAATTCAGTATGAGGTGCACTAAACACTAACACACAGATGTTCTTCTGTTCTTACATCAAGCCTGTGATACATTTATCACTTTCATTATTTTTATGCAAAAGCATATCATATGTGATCTTCTGCCCATATTGCTTGTCCAGAGTTGAAAGTTCTGGTACTTTCACAGCATTTCACCTTCCAGCTACATACCTTGTATCAAAAAAGTACATGCCTCATAGAAAATCTGCTTAGTTCACCTGCAATACTAAACTGTTTTCAGGATTTACTGTACACTGAACTGACATAGATACTGATGATGCAGTGTGAGGAAGAATACAGGACTCTGACAGAGTATCTGGTGTGCAAATGCTGGAAGCATTGGTTGAAGCAATTTTGGCAATAATAAGACAACACATTGGGGTACAGTTTTTGCTTGTGTAAATAATCCAGCACCTGTCAGGCTGGCATCTTCCACATCTGCAAATAAAATATTCTGTCCATCTGCATTCTAAAAGTATCATGGATATAGACTCAAAATCTATATGCCTGGTAAATATCTGTGAAGGGTTTAGGGTTTTTTTGTTGTTTGTTTCCCCCAAGAATGCTGATATAGCTTTTGTCTTGATTCTGAGTCAGTTTTTATTATATTTCCCAATAATAAGAAAGCTTTGTGGAATTGTAGTAGTGTAAGCCAAAACTGACAAACAGTATGAAAAACAAGACATTGGTAATTTATTATCCACAACTAGAGAGCACTCTGGGGACTACAACAACTAAAAATATTTGCAATCCATCAGGTAGAGTATTTTTGTTGGATATTAAATTATACATACAATTCTAGTTGGCAAAGTTATTTCATTGTTACTGCTTTACTATTTTGAACTGTTTTTTTAAGATTGCCCCTGTCTTAGTATGTAAGTGGCTCTGAAATGGAGGAATCATTTGTGTAAATTGAAACTGTAAGGTAAAGCCCTACATTATGGAAAGGTGGATAGATTGTTTTTTCCTGCTCCCAAGAATAGTTGAAATTCACATGAAGTTAAGCCATCTCTCAAGAGATATTTAAGAGCTATACATTATTTTAAGGACATATCCCTATATGTCTGAAACTGTATCTTAAGGACATCCCTATAAGATGACTGGAAGCAAGGTCTCCCAACATTGTTTAAATCACTTGGAATGAGGAACTAAACCCAGGTGTGCTGGCGTCCAGCTAGGAACATGGAAGCTTAAGGGAAAGACTATAGTGAGTTTTGTAGATCGAGACTCAGAAAAATTTGCAGGTTTGGTTAGAAATTTGATTATTAGGTCTGGTTAGGAAGATGAGAATTACAAGACTGAACAGAATACTTTTTAAGCAACAACAAAAAAAATCAGTGACTTGAAGTGTTGTTTTCTAAGGAGATGGTGTTTAATATAATGTTTTCTCTTTCTACTGATTTCTAGACCTTTGTCCATTGACATTAGCTAATCAAAATTTCAAATATAATTAATTTCCTTTACCCTTCTTGAAAATCAGCACCTGGATAAAACCCAAGAAAGTTCTAGATACCAAATGTACCTAAGAAAGGGGATGCAAAATTCCATTGGTGATTCCATGGCAGCTAACACCAGTCATTCTCACTTTCCTGCCTTTCTCCTGCCTTGGTTCTTACCATAGTGTTCATACTCCTATGAGCTCTCTACTTCACCAGTGTTAAGCAAATTTTCCTCCTCCTAGGTTCAGATCTCACTGAAAATGCACCACTCTGGTGGTGTTTTCAGCTAAATCAAAAGCCTCAATCAGCTTTGTATGCAGTCTGGTGGTCCTGGAAGGGAATGGGAATGTTTTACTCAAGGGCAGGAAAGAAGCCAGAGTTTCAGCCCCGAGGGCACACATCACTCTAAGTTGCACATGAATGTTAAAGCCAAACATGAAAGCATCTAACCAGCCAGTCTGTTTCCTGTGTGCAACTTCAAACTGACTATGGCACGCTGGTTCTTGTCTGATTGAGGTACCTCACACACAAGCACACTAGCCAGAGTTACTGCAGTGATGGCACAGGAACCAGCCCTCCCTTGTCCTCCCATTCACCTGCCACCTGGCTCTGTAACAACCTCATTGCAGTTTCTTCAGGGATAGTCAGAAAGACGGTGGATGTGGATACAACTAAATGATAAAGTAGCTGTTGTCACATCAGGTTGCATTTCTGTAGAAGTAAAAGAAGATCATGTAAATTAAATTCATAGATAATATTGAAATTGGAGGTATTTCAGTCCCTAGAGAGGATAGAAATACTGCAATTTATTCCTGCTCACAGTGATGCTAATGACAAGTTTCACATTCACGTCAGCTGAACATGTTCAAGATCCCTGAGAAGATGAGGAGTAACAGTTGCTCTGAAACTACAAAATGTTCAGTTAACAAAAAAAAAAAAAAAAAAAAGGCAAGGAACTGTACCATTGGAAACTTTGTAATCATGGTCAAGATAAAGATAACATGAAGTAATTCCATAAAACACAACTAGTTAAGGGGGCATGAGTGTGTGAAAGTGGCTGAGTTAGCTGCAAAACTATTAGGTCACAGAGCAGGGCTAAAGAATGACACCCTGAGTTCTGGTGGTATTGAGCATAGCCCTTGTTGATATTGCTTTAAGTAGGCCAAGGAATACTCTTATATAGAGAGAATAAGTTTTCAAAATTAAGCATTTAGAGATCTTACTATGTAAAAGGTGGTGGATTTTTTCATGTAAAAAACTACATAATAACAATGACTGATGGGATGTCTTTGTTAGTCCCAAATTTGCTATGAATGCTCGTAAGTCGGCTCTGGTGTTAATAAATAGCAATGGGAAGATACTGTTATGAAAAACACTTCATTAGCCATTGACATTTGAAGCTGTTTGAACCTGATCCAGGAATGGTTTTAAATGACTAACATACCTCACCTTCTAATGTAAGTTACAAAAAAAGCCTGATCTATGCTCGCTTTCTGCTTTATTCACTAGCACCAGAGATCTGAAGGCTAGGAAACAGCCCATAGTAGGGGTGTGTATATTGCTTAGAAGACTCGGTTTCCAATCTGTCTTTAAGTTGGCATTTCACCGTTTTCTAATGAAGTGAAAGACTTTTGGAGACTAAGGTGATCTGCATACCACGGCCTACCCAAAGAACTTCCTTCAAAGGTGCATGGAGCGTGTGGGGTCATATCCGTGGTCCGGCAAAGGAGGGATCTGAGTCCCGATTTGAGTCCTTATTTGAACATCCCGACCTCTACGCGCGGCTGTCACCACCGCGTCAGGGAGCGGCGGGAGCTGCCTCCGTGGCGCTCCGGCACCAGACGCCCTGCGAGGCCGGGCCGCAATGCGGAGTGCAGTGCCGGGTGCGAGGTGCAGGGCAGTTGGGGTGGGATGCTGCCCCGGCTCCGGCTCCACTAGGTGGCAGGACGTCGAAGGGCTCGACGTTGCCTTCCGGAGCCAGGGCGGGTTAAGCCTTGCCTCTACGCATTGTCTGAGGTCGTGATAGAGTGCGGGCAGTTTCCTGGAGTCCTGCCTGCCTCGTGCTTCTTACTGGTTTTGTCGTTAATAAAGCAGATTCGGAAAGGATCGGAGGGAGGTCTGAGACACAAAGGAGCGCAGTGCGGTGTCAGGGTAAGAGGGCACTTCTGTGCTGTCCGCAGTCTGCGAGGCAGAATGGCCAAGGCAAAGAAAAATTCTTTATGAAAACGTAGTGGGGTGTAGCGAGAAGTTGTGAAATATAATTTGTCTGCAAAGTTTGCAAAGAGTAACAGCTGGTTAAATTGCAGCACAATCTGTAAGTCCATGAAGAAGCACGTTTGCCTCTGTACAGAGCCAGTTTTAGAGGGGAATGGCTGCAGGCTTCCGAAAACAAGACATTTTCCGTTCGTACTTCTGTAAGTTACAGAAGTGAAAGGAAACCGGAGTGTGCAAATGTCACAAAGCTTTAAATAAAATGAATTTTTATACAAAAATAAATTGCAGGATTTCTTTTTCCTTTCCTGTTTCTTATCATCTTTGTTTTAAGCATTCTTCTACCGTGTGTTCTGAAAGCTGCGATTTTGTGTGTACGGCACGTGTACAACGCTTCAGAAACAGCGTTAATTTAAATTCGGGTGCTTGGTCTAGACTTCTGAAGGTTACACCTTCCGTCCCCGTTTTTCTCGGTTCAAATGGCTGCGCCTGCCAGTAAAGTTCAAAAACTGAAGTAAGTGTATTTAGAAGCGGTTACGATCGCCCCCTCTGCTCTAAGTCCCCTGCGGTGCCGCGGGACCGCGCACAGGTGTAGGGAGCAGCCGAGGCAGGGATACAGGGGCTTCTTGCTCAGGTGCCGGCTAACCACCAAAGCGGCCTCGGTTCTCGCGGGTCTCAGGGGTGTTGCAGGCAGGCGGTCGGTGTGCTGGGGCAGGCTCCGCGGCGCGCAGCTGCGCGCTCGGGAGGCGAGGGGTTCTCCATGCCCCATGACGTGGGCTCTGCTAGCTGCGCGACCCCCGCCTACCCGGAGCGAGGGCAAAAATCATGTCCGGAGAGGGATCATTTTTTCCCCTGGTCAGAAAAAGGGACAGTATTGGAAAGAGACTGGAGATCTGGCTGGCGTGACTCGCGAGGACAAGTCGACAGGTGGAGTTAACGCGCTGGCCGAAGGCCGACGGGGAGCCGGGGAGGGGGAGGCGGCGGCGAGTGTCAGGGTCGGGGGGAGCCGCGGGGCGCGCCCGATGCGCTGTGCTGGGGGAGGAGGTGGCGGTGGCGCTGAAGCGCGGGCTCCAGTCTTCCCGCTTTTGAACCTGGCAAAGCAGAGGCGGGGAGAGGAGCCGGGGCAGGCGGTGACATCAGAGCCGGACGGGCGGATAAGGTGGGAGAGCCGCAGGAGCAGAGTGAGTGAGACGCCAGTGATTAGCGGCTGCCACCGGTCGCTGCGCACCGCATCTGAGGGCAACATGCAGAGGTCCCCCCTGGAGAAGGCGAACATCTTCTCCAAACTTCTCTTCAGGTGGGAACCTTGGCTCGGCGGGACACGCGGGCTCAAGGCAGCGGGCGTACAGTGGGGCTCCTTTTCCCGCTCTACTCGGTTGGACAAGGGGGCCGAGCTCTGCGCTGCAGTTAGTTCTAGAAAGGTTTGCGAGGAGAGCGGTGGGAGTCTGTCTTGTTGCCACATGATGAGATCTTTCTCATTTTTTTGTTGTTGTGCTGTTGCTGGGGTTTTAGCACCAGGAATGGGCTCTGTCGGTCAGGTGTCATAAACCCTCCTTGGACCTGGACAGATGAATTTATGGCATAATTTGAGCAACCTTTGGTAAATTGCTCAACTAACTAATCTCTTATTTCACTGTAAATGGTGAGAACACGGCGGGGAGTGGGGGTGGGGCAGCAGAGGGGAAATGCTTTCAGAGCAAAGATTCTGTTTAGCTTTTCGGGTGTCCCAGCCATTTGCTCAGTGTATGAGTGGAATATAAGACCTTACTGGAAACAGCTTCTTATGAGCCTTGAAAGTGTTCTCGTGAAAGTGAAGTCTCTGACGTCTTTTCTTTCTCACAAGTTCAAATACAAAGAGAAGAAGGAGCAAATACCAACGCCTGGACACAAAGTACTTTCTAAGACAATATAGAAGCCTGAACATGTTTTACATGACAGTGCTAGAAATGACAGTGCCGGCTGACTTTGGCCCACATACCACCGTTTTTACCAGAGTGCTGGTTCCCCCGCTTTTGTTACTTGAGGGTCTTTCACACAGCAGGGAGAGGACAGAAGAAATCTTGTGTAAGATGTGAACACGGTGACTGAAATGGGAGCACGTGATGTACAACCATAACATTGGCACGAGGTCTTTGCCTCAGCAACTAAAGGCTTTTAGCTCACTTTTAAATCCTTTTGGGGTAGCTTTTCAGCTGGTTGCCTTGGACCTTTTTTGGAAGTGTCTCAGGGAAATGTATGAACTCTGCCTTCCCCTCCCACCTCAGCTCATTTTAGTGGGGAAGGTTCCCAAGTGTAACCTGTTCCTAAAGTTTTACAAGCATCCAAAATGACGATCATAGAGGTGTCCTTCAGTGGTTCTGCAGTAGGAAAGAAGCTATACCTGCTTTCAAATACTGTTAGAGCCAGGGAACGTGGATGATGGGAATGTAAGACTTTAATTTTCCCTTGACAAAGCTTCAGTCAGTGTTCTTGTCAGCTATAACATACAAGTACATAGGAAATAAAGCTGCATATTAAGTTCATTGTTCGAGGAGCCACTTGTGTCCATTTAATTTTATTTATTTGTAAAGCTTTTATTCAAGTTTCTCTCTTCTGGAACATGTGATGCTGAAAGTGTCAAGAAAAAAAAAACCCACCACAGTAAGATAAAGCAAATATACTTCTGATTAGTTGAAGTTGCTGTGGCTGAAACAAGATGCAGTTCATGCTCATTAGGTGTGTGCCTGACTAGTGCAGAGAAATTTTTTAATAAAACTGCACAGCAGTATTGCTTCATAGAAAAAGCAGGCTATTGAAGTAAACATTATAGGTGCTGGCTGGTTTTACCCAGCAAACAAAGCACCTAATATGTTTTTCATATCTTCACAGGGATGTTTCTGTGAATGACAAAGTCTCTGCTTAACTCGTGTTTTACCACACACGCTGTGGATGTCTTTGCTTTATCACTAATGTGCAAAATAACTGAAAAGGTCACAAAAGTGAAAGCCACAAGACAATAAAATTAATTGCATCTGAGTTGAAAGCGAGGATGTCTTTGTTTAAAAAATAAATAACCATTTTGAAAACAGACATTATTTCCAGTGATGAAACATGCTACTTTGTGTTAAAGTGTATCCCTTCAGTCTTCAAAAACTCCATCAGTTTCTGTCTCACCAAAAGTAGATCAAAGTCAGCGTTGTAGAATATTTAAGTTATCACAGAGCAATGATTCCTCAAGGTATCAGAATTCTGCAGTGTTTTGAAGTATATTATTTGGGATGAGCTTTCCAAAGTCAGAAACACTTGCTACATGTCAGTAAGAAGACACCTGTCCACTCGAGAGGAAACATTCACAAAGTAGTGATTAATGAGTGAGGTTGGAACAAGGTTTTCTAAAATGTCAAAATATTCTGTTAGCATTTTAACACGTCATGGCTTTCTGATACTGCTTGTATTCAGTAAAGCACTCTAGAGCATCCCTACATTTTAGTACATACTTCCATGACAATGTGTGAGACAGAAGTCAAAGGCGTTGTACCTGAAATAATTAGTCAGTTGTCTCTTTTTGATAGTTGCTTCTAAGTACAAGTGCAGAATGTTTCAGTGAAGTAGCTTATAAGAGGCTCCTATGCAATCATGTGTGAAGTACCAATCTGAATATAATGCAATAGCTTGTACTAGCAGAAGTGCTGCTGAAACATTAGATGTTGTTATTCAGGATTTTTTTGCTGACAGATGTAATATTATTATTTAATATTATATGAGCTGCTATCAGCATCTTGATACCAGTGTCTATAAACATATTGGCAAGGTTTTATTGCTTAATAATGTGCCATGTTTGGCATGAAGGGATAGATCTAAATGTGTCAGAATGGGACTCCTTGCTCATAAGTGGGCAATTTAGACACATTACAGTATTGTTTGTACATTTTTTCTTAATTCTTCATACTCAAAAGTGAGAAACTGTCATGTGGATACAAGGAATAGTATTTTACAGAAAATGTTACCTGTTTTTTTTTTAATTCCAAGATTAATGACTTTGGATAAATCCTTGGGATGATCATGGTAGAAAACATTTACATATTAGAAATCAACTTTCATGCTAAAAATTGAACGATTTTTTGTTTAGAATCTGAGTTTTGATGGTTAAGAAATGAGGCTTGACAAGTGTTTTGAGTGCTTCCATTAGGATAACACTTCCAAACCACAAGATACTAGGTGTTTGAGGTTTCAAGATTTCTTTTTTTTTCCATTTTCCTTGCTACACTGTCAGAGCTGATCCTTTTTGTCTCCAAAGACATACAAGACATTCATGTGTGCACTGGAAACTTTATCTTGTTTAAACAGAGCACAGCTTTATGCAGAAGCAGTTAGGTCATCAAATGCTTAATTTCATGTTCATTTTGAAGCTTCGTGTTTGTCTTTATAAGAGTTACTTAAATTTTTAGAGCTTTGCAGGGTCAAGGCCATACCTTTTGTAGCAAATAACATCAGAATATTTTATTGTAGATTAACTGGGATCAGGGAGTATTGTTATGATTTTATTAAGGCAAGTTTGGTGTTTTGTTTGTATGCTTTTAAGTGGGTACTGGAACACAGTTATTGCTCAAGTTTCAGAAACAACTGTAGCTTTGAGGCAATTATGATTATTTATGTATTAAATATTAATTTTTAGCTATTTAAATATAAATTCACAGAAAGTGATCCTTGTAGTCCTGTCTCTAACCATATACTGTTGCGTTGATACTTGCCAAATGTGACAAGTGTCTTGGCAAACCAAGTAGTTTAGTGCCCGATTCGTTATTTGATCCAAATGAGAAATACAAACTAAGCCAGCTGTTGTGTCATGCCTTCTCATGGACATCAGACCTGCTGTAGTTACTTTTTTTTTACAAATTAGAGAAAAAGTAACATACTACCTTTTTTTACAGATGTCTAGCCATTCGAAGAAAAATGTAGAGGATAAATATTGCATTCCATTTTTCTGCCTTGTGTGTACTGGGAGGGGTGGGAAAAGGATTTAAATTCTACACTTCACCTCTGATAGGAAATAGGATCAGTGTTACCTTTGTATGGTAATGATGGTGGTTTAATTATCTGTCTCTGCTACTCTTTTTAAAGCATAAGAGTGAGAGTAGTCTACTGGGTAAGAAACTCATCTGCAAGTTTTTATTTCTGTCCTGAGGGCACTTTCTATGATATCTGTTAATAGCCTTTAGGGTGGATACCAGAATCTTAAGTTTTGAGAGTATCAAGGTCATGAGCCACAGTCAGGATTATTGTTTCACTCTTTCTACCTTAATTCAGTCATGATTGCAAGTTTGAAAGTGCCTTGACCAATACAGTTTCTGATTGGAAAAGGCCTTCTCATGAGAATTAGTTTGAATCCCTTCAAAGAAAGGAAATAAAGCCAGGCCTGCCCTATGCAGTCCCTGTTGTATCTTTCAGATATAAATCTTAAGATTTAATACCAAGAGAATTTTCTTTCCCAATTAAAGAGAGATTTATGTGCCTATTTGTCTGGAGAATTTTGGGATTAAATGTGTATGTGTGTGCTCAAAACTTTCACTGAAAACGGTTCCCTTTTCCTAAAAATCCCAGAAATTGTATAGGAAGCTTAAAGATCTAATTCATATTTGTAAGTTTCACTCTAGAGGGCAGATGGTTTGAAAGAGTCATACCCAATCTATATTTAGAGCATCCTGTATCAATACTTAGCTGTAACCTCTTGCTCATTTTTCCTCTCCAAGTAGGGAGCCTCTATGTACATTGGTGGCTCTGATCTGATGGAATGAGTTGCACAGTTGCTGGGGCAGCTGGCTTAGGCACTATACAAGGCAAATTTCTTATAGTTTGTTCTTAGGACCTTTTATGGTTCTAGTCACTCATCCCAGGTAATCATAAATCCTGGCTGTTAGTGATAACCAAGCACAGATGCAGGCACAGCAAGACTATGGCCCCCTGAGGCTTCCTGGTCATTTGTCTTGTTGCCACAAGTGGTCCTTGGAGACCCATCGGCCTGCAAGCTCTTCAGACCTGATTGAAAGAGCAAGCTTTCAATACGAGTCAGCCCCTGGGGACTTCAAAGTTGTGCATGGAGGTTTTGGATTCCTTTTGAAAAAATTATTACTGTTAACATTTCCAAGGTAAAATATTAAACTTGAAGTGGAGAAAGGCTGCTGAGCCTCCTACTCTGAAATAATTTCAGCCACAGGAATACCTTATTATTAAATAAGGCTAATTTTTTTCCATTGCTCAACCTAATAACGCATCTTTGGACTAATGTGCAGAAACGCAAACCCTGCATAGTGCAGTGACCTTGTCTGACTGCTTTGCACCTCTAAAGCACAGTTGCCTGTACCAATTTGCATCTGAGTTTCTGAAATTTATATAAATCTTCTTTTCCTCCTTCAGAAGGAAGAATTTCCATCTTGATATTTAAAATAAAATAATCAAGCATTTGAAAGATTAGCAGACCTTTTTGTTCTCTCTATTTGATTTTGGTGGGATAGAAAATAATTTGTCAAAATCCTTTCATTCTTTTTTAATACTGTAGGCAATGACATGGAAAGTAGTTTTATTTTCTGAATTATTGAGGTTTCTAAATGCCCTAGCAGAAATTTGAAATCTTCTGTACTAAGGACTGGAAAATACTTCATAAGGACCTCTGTTCTAAAGATCTTGAAGACTAAGTAGATAGCACAAAGGATGAGCTAAAAAGAAATTCCCTTATTAGTTCTGTTGAGAAGAAAGTGAGGTGTACAAGGATTGTAATTTGTCCTAGGAGCATGTGGTGGAGTCAGTGCAGACTGTCTGAGATCTGCTGTCCAGGACTTCAATTGCACAAAGTCATTTTGGAATATTTCTATAGCAAATAATTATCACTGCTCTCCTTCCCCCCAGTTTGTTTTTGTTTGTTTCCCCCCATTTAAAAAAAAGTATCAGTCTCTGAACACCTGAATTTTTTTTAATATGGTGATTTTCAGACTGGTGAGAATAGTATGACCTCTTGCAGGAGAGCTCTACAGGAAGCCATTACCCTGGTTATTGCTTTTTTTCTTCACCTCCTCCTGCTTTGCAGCATATGTATGTAAGTATTGCAGTTGCAGGGAAAGGATAGTGCCAATTTGAAATCTGGGTATTAAACACGTCATGTTATGTTTTCTAAGGTCAAACTAAATCATAGCATACAAGAAAACTTCAATGATGCACAGTGCAAAATTTTGCAGTGTAAACTTATAGATGCAATTCATCTGCCTTCCGGGAGAGGAGTTATGTCTCATCTCCTTATGTGAGGTGAGCAAGAGCTAACAGGTTGTGTTTACATATTGCTCCCTCTCATGTAAGCAGTTTTCACAGAAAGTAGGTAAACCAAGGCTGCGTTGTCCAGAAGCTCCCCAAATTAGGAGAGTATCAGTAGATTTTTAAGAGACGTTTTAAAACAGCATCATTTTCCCATTGAAACCAGAACTCTCCTTCTTTCAGGAGAGAGGATTTGATCCTGAAAGGCAGTGCTTGGTGTGGCATACTGCAATACTAATGCCTTGGGCAAGTTGTGCTTTAGGAGGAAATCCTATGTAACAGCTGGGAAAGGTGCTTGACTGGTTTCAGGTATATTCCAATGTTTTAATGTTGGTATTGATCCTTTACTAAGTTTTTTTCTGCCAACTTTTAGAATAAAAGATGTGAAATTTGAGGCAATCTGGTATTTCACTTGTTTCAACTTAATTCAATTTAAGGTTAATCTATAAAATCTGTGATGCCTTTAATTCTCTGAAGGGAACAAATACAAAGAAGTCTAAAAATTGACCCAAACTTGCTTTGTTCAAAGCCCAAGAGCATTTTGGAAATTGGAAGATGTGAGACATTTTCTCATTAGCTTGCGAGGGTCAGACTGAAGAGTAGCAGCATAAAATACTGGGATACAGAGAGGAAGGCAAAGAGCAAGTATGAAGAGAAAGGTCCCCGAACTCAGGATTAATTCTATATTAGTCTAGTGACAATTTACACTTTGATACTTGGCATTTAAGTAAAAATCCCCAAAGCAGTCTTCCCCCCCTTGACTTCATGTTTGAACCATCACAGATGTGTTCACCAGTTTGTGAAGGTGTTCACATATTGATCACTGGGGTTGGAACAAATAACAGATTTGGAAAGGGCCATTATAGATGATGTGTAGCTGTATGCTGATTTATTATGAAATGTGTCTATAAATGCGTGATTTAGGTGATGGAGTGCTAAATTGAGTGAAGTTCGTTGCTGTCACATTAGTAACATATCTGGGAGATTTTAAAATTCAGTTCAATCATGAATTGCACAGCTCTGCAATAGTTTTGGTGATGCAAGCTTTCTGCAATGTTCTGTGACTTTTCAAAGGACTAGGAGAAACAGATCTCTTTCTCTTATTCTTGCTACGGGGTATGTAACTGTGAAAAAGAGTAAAAATGAAGGAGCATCCCATCCAAGCTGGTCTTTCACAGAATCACAGAATATTGGAAGGGACCTCCAGAGGTCATGAAGTTCAAGCCCCCTGCCAAAGCAGGATCACCTAGCATGATCCACACAAGAGTGTATACAGGCTGGTTTCAAAAGCTCCAGAGGAGACTCCACAGTCTCTTTGGATAGCCTGTTTCAGTGCTCTGTCACCCTCACTGTAACAAAGTTTCTCCTCACATTGATGCGAAACCTTCTATGTTCCAGTTTGTACCCATTGCTCCTTGTCTTAGTGCTGCTGACCACCAAAAAGAGATTGGCCCCATTCCCTTGACACCCACCCCTCAGATACTTCTATACATGCTCACATCTCCTCCCAGTCTTCTCTTCTCCAGATTAAACAGCCCCAGGTCTCTCAGTCTCTTTCCACAGGGGAGATGATCAAGTCCCCCAGTCATCCTCATGGCTCTTCCTGTACGCATATGCTGAAAGTCTTGCAAACCCTCTTTATAGCATCATCACTCTGTTATCTTGATATCTTTGATAAATATTTGAGGCATATATTATAGAATCATAGAATCATAGAATGGTTTAGGTTGGAAGGGACCTCAAGGATCATCCAGCTCCAACCCCCCGCCATAGGCAGGGACACCTCCCACTAGAGCAGGCTACTCAAGGCCTCATCCAGCCTGGCCTTAAACGCCTCCAGGGAGGAAGCATCCACAACCTCCCTGGGCAACCCGTTCCAGTGCCTTACCACCCTCACTGTAAAGAACTTCCTCCTAACATCCAGTCTAAATCTCCCCTCTTCCAGCTTAAACCCATTCCCCCTCGTCCTAACATTACTAGACCATGTAAATAGTCCCTCCCCAGCTTTCCTGTAGGCTCCCTTCAGATACTTGTGCTTGTCTTTGCTACATAAATGATTCTTTTAAATATATTAAATTTACAATTATGTTGACTTTAATAAATTGAATTTATGCTAAAAATTTAGAGATTAGATAAAAATCTGAGCAAGTTTCACTTTTAAAAAAAATGGGCTTAGAAAGGCAAGCTTTCCCCAAGAGCTGCTGTGGAGTAATCCTAATTAAGATTCACTACTGAAATCCTGGGGTTTCAGCACAACATTGATTATTCTTAAAACGGTGCTGCTCACAGCTAGGGGCAGAATCAATGGCATTGCAGCTAAATATTTTTCCATATCAGATAACACCTCATGAAGAAGAATTGTTTATTGGCAAATAAATGGAAATCTTAATTTCTGTGATTTGGTTTAAAACAACAAAGCAGAACTTAGAAAGGTCTGCATTTTCCTGGCATTGTTGAAGCTCTGCAATAATTATGGGTAAATATTACATTCAAAATTTTGCCCCCCTCTCCTTTTTTTTTTAATAAGGGAGAAATACTGACATTTTAATGTAGTTTTCAGAATATGTAACGTGGTATTACAGAAGGTTACCCTCTGAAACAAAGTAACTGCAACTCCATTGTGTTGAGGGTAACCAAGGTGCAGGAATTCGGCTGTGGTGCGTGGCAGTAGCACTCTGTGAGCGTGCTGACTTTTCTCATCAGAAAGAATCAGGCAGAGCTAGGCTCACCCTTTGTGGCTACATTGCAGGATGCTCAGAGAAGAGAGCCTGTGGTGCAGACACTCTTCTGGACAAAGTTTTGAGTGTGATAAAATGGCCATCTTCAGTATAAAATAAGCAACAATTTACAATTTGTTCTGGCACCAGTGATTGGTAACTTTTGGAAGGGAATGGGAGTGCAGAGCCTCTGACAGAGTCTAGTCTGGTTTTACCCTTTGGGAATGTACATGGTACCTCAGTCTTTTCCTGCAGTCAATAGGACTTCTTGTCTTTACAAGCACCTTGTAAAACTTAGGCTCCAAAGCATCGTAATAATGACTTGATTATATTCCCCGTCCCCCTGCCCCTTTTAACTGTTAAACCAAGGGATAAGATAAAGCCAGAGAAATTTTCTTTCTCTGTCTCCCTTAGGATTTAGGTCCTGTTCCTTAGGAGATGCAGGCGATGCACCTAACTATACTGTGTAGAAGTGTCAGTACTTCATAAGCAAAAGAAGTGAAGCTGTGGTCACTTTTGCACTGCTGAATAGATAGTGTTGTGCACAAGACACCGGTTGGAATGGCATCAACCTGATCAGAGACCCTTGCAGGAGAGCTGCTCTGCCTTGCAGGTCTTGAATAGTCCTGCCCTGCTGCTCTGTCACTGTCCAGACACCCTGTGCTTCTTGACCTGAAGGGCCTGGTGGAGCTGGGGAATCCCTGTGTCTGGTAGGAAGATCTGGGCAGTTGGCTTAGCAACAGGAAGGCTCCTTCTGTCTCCAGTGACATGCAAAGCAGCCTTAAGGGAGAGTCAAATCCTATTGACAAGTTAACAGTCTGTGTTAATACTCTCTGGAAAGCGAAAGACATCTGTCCTTTCAGTACAATTCGCTTGAGTGGGATGGGAATGAACAGGCTGGAGAAAGAAATAGCTGTAGTAGGAAATCTGTTATATATTGCCAAAGTGAATGACAAAGGAATGGTCATTAGAAATCCACCAAAAGAGATGTTAAATGATTTATTATGTATATGATATTTACATGTCAGTCTTGTAAGGTATTCCTTGCTACAGGCAATCAATAATAGAAGTGGAACTTGTTTTCCTTCTTTTCTTCTTTCCTACTGTACACCCTTGAAAGTTGTCCCCTGCTGTGTTCCATGTGCGTGTACCCATAATAACATTCCTAGTTAGTGGCAAAACTGACAGCACTACAGGTTTCTCTTTGAAAGAGTTCATTAACTGCCAGCCAGTAATCCGGTGGCATTTGCCAGCGTAATGCTCTAAAGCCAATCTGTTTCCCTTCTTTCTTGCTCTCTTTCTTTCAAAAGAATTTTCTTGTTCTCAACAGCCGCAAAAAGTGAAAACTCAGAAGTGACACTGGCAAATCGTTTCTATTAAGCCAAAAAGCTGGAGCAGCCATTTTCACTGACAAACTCTGACAGAGCTGTGTTAGGTGGTGATAAATACAGATTATATTGCAGTTAAATGTATAGCCGTTTTGCATTGCAAACCTTTGCAAAGAATCCATCGAATAGCGATAAACTGGATGCTATCAGAATATGGCAAAAGCTGCAGTTTATGAGATATTTATGTATTCTAGGTCTAAGATACTGCTTTTAATAAAATATATACTGTCTCTCACACTTCTTGACAGCACAACCCAAGCAGCTGCTAAAAAATCTGCCTTGAGACAAACAGCACGTGACAGGCCAACTCTTCCCATGATTACCACTCCAACCTGAAGCCACTTGGCACAGCTTGCAAATTGGCTAGATCTAGTTAGGGTGGGACTTTTGAGCAAGGCCAGGGCAGCTGATAGATTAGCATCTTTGTGCAAGCCCTGCCAGCAGCCTGTGGTAGGAACTTGGCTGTGGACTAGGAGGTCCCTGTGGAAAGGTGTCAGCACTGCTCCTTTAGATGGCTGGAGGATTTCATCTACCATAATTGCAGTTACCATGAAAAGCAAAGAGATGAGAAAAGGACTGCAATAAGCCCGTATCAAACTTACTGACTTGTGAGAATAGGATGGTTTAGGGGCCACATAATGTAGTTATCACTGATAAGTGCACCCTGTTAAGCACTGAGTAGAACAAGAGTGGAACAGTAGATCTGCTAAGCATTCTGCATTCCACAAATGATTAAACAGCCACTTCACTTGCTTTTTAAACGTAGCCACATTTTGTAACTTCAGGCAGTGGCAAAATGCCAGAGTAGGTGCTAATCAAAAGTATAAATAAAATCAAATGTGTGCAAGGAAACAGTGCAATGAAAAATGTTTTCCCCAAACACAAAGTCTGAAACTGTAAAGCATGTCTCTTGTCAGGGCAAGTCAAGAATTGCTTATTGCAGTCTCAAAACATTATTAAGGGACTCAGAGATGTTATTACTTAGCTATCAGAGTGGGAGTTAAAGAGGTTGCTTAGGAAGTACTCTTGCATTACCTGCATTAGTGGTTTAGTGCCTTGTAATTTGCATTCATTTTTTTCAGTGCCAATATATCTGTGCATATAGAACTTTCAATGAAGCCCGTCCATGAGAGTTTCTGTTCCTGAAGGTCCAAGATTAGCCATTTCTCCACAAGATGTGCACAAAGTCAATAGCAACTTGTCCTTCCTGACACCAGGAGCTGGCAAAATGCAAATTGATACTTGATTTACCACTTAGAGTGACCATTAAGAACTTTTGTATTATCTATCATTTCACGTTCTCTAAATTAAAAAGTTTTCTTCTCACCCATTTTTCAAACATCCCTGAAAACACTGTCCCTCATTTCCAGTTGAAGTAAAGCTTGTGGATGTTTTACCATTCTCTCCCAGCTGCCTTGCTGTCAACTACCGTGAATCGTGTGTTATTTCTCAGCTAGAGTGTTGTCAAAAACTGAGCTGAAGCCTTTATGATTCATCTGAAACCATGATACTGCAGAACTTCTCACAATTATTCTTTTAATGCTATGCTTATCAATACAGTTTGGTAAGGCAGAGCTGCACTGTATGATGTTGTATTGTGTGTGTGTCTGTATGTATGTATATGCAGGGTGTGACAGTGCAACTCCAGAAGTAATGTCACAAACTGTTGGGCTTTTTTGTATGTTTTTTTTCCCCTACTTAGATGGACAAAGCCAATTTTGAGAAAGGGTTACAGACGACGGTTGGAGCTGTCAGATATTTATCAAATCCCTTCTGCAGACTCTGCTGATAATCTTTCTGAAAAGCTAGAAAGGTATGGAAGATTCATGAAATAACTTTGTTGCAGGAACCACCTGGCAGTTTTTGTGAAAAGCTGTTGGATTCAATGTTAAAGCAGCATAGGGTGCAAGCTCATTGGCTGGTTCAAGTGTGTCTTCATTCAGCAGTTGTCCTTTGGAGGTAATTGGAGTCCCTGGTGCAAGTGTATCACCTGGATGATCTAAATTACTATATACAGTTACATCTGACATCTGCCCTTTGATGAGCAGGCTAGACTCAGTTTTAATGTGAATTCCCTATTCTGCTGTTTTTTCTTCCCAAAATATCCCCTGTTTGAGTTTTGGGGTTTTTTTTGTTCACTAAATAACATATTTTCTTTTGATACCACTGCTGAAAGATTGTTTCTGCAGAAATCATACCCTGACTTCCCCCATTAGGCTTCCTCTTGTATCTGCCCTATTTCAATGGGTCCTAATTCAGAAGTGGTGCTGCACTTGGGACTACCTCTCACAGACACTAGTGTGCCACACAAGTGCCTAAACCCAGTGTCTCTACTCGCTGCTCTGGTGTAGCCTTCCCTGGTGTGCTGGGGGCAGCCCAGGTCTGCACTTTTGTACCAATCCAATTAAATTTAATTACAGTGTGACACATGTATTCAAAACTGGTGAAAAGTATTGAGAACATTGTTATGCTTAATGCATTTTGATAACTTACAAATGGAATATTCTCCTTAGTTGTTAAAAAATGGAGGAAAAAAACTGAGGAAATTCTTATGAGTGCTTTAAATCTGTGAATTGAATTTTGACTAAGCATATGCTTTATGTATGTAATACTGCTTCTGATCAGCAATTTATTATCCAATAGAAAATTATTGTCCCAGAAACACCAGTCAGAAAAAAAAGAAAGCATTACAATAGTTACATTTTTGATGCTTTGTTGGTGTTTTCTTTATTGCAGACTGGAAGAGCTCCAAAACATTTATTTGCCTATTATTTGTGCTTTGGTCTTAAGTACAGCAGGTTTCTTTAAAACATACAATGTGACCTTTTCATGAA
Organism: Tricholaema leucomelas; assembly: GCA_013400475.1. Taxonomy (NCBI): domain Eukaryota; kingdom Metazoa; phylum Chordata; class Aves; order Piciformes; family Lybiidae; genus Tricholaema lacrymosa; species Tricholaema leucomelas. The sequence goes on from WAAF01013988.1 coordinate 1,009,989, forward strand.
TTAATTCCCTGTGGGGTGATGTATGGCTGAGTATTTGAAACTGCCAAATATGTGGCTGAACTAGGTTTGAACTTCTATTGATCTATCAAGTCAATGAAGGCCAGGTCTTTGGGGTCTCTGCAAAGCTTTCTTTCATTAGTCAACTTAGCTAAATCTCCTTGGATATACTTGAGTGAATTGAAGTATGTCAGAGCCATAGACCCATGTATTTGCTCATGCAACTTAATGACCTTGTTCTTTGGTTCCTTTTCAGAGAGTGGGACAGAGAGCTGGCAACTTCAAAGAAGAAACCCAAACTCATTAATGCTCTCCGACGATGTTTTTTCTGGAAATTTATGTTCTATGGAATAATATTATATTTAGGGGTAAGAGTGGTTTTTTTTTTCTTTTCTGCAGACTTTCAGTGTTCCATAAATAGATACAAGTGTTAGGGATTAATAAATTAATGCAGGATACTGTGAATAGCTAAAGATTTTGCTCTGTGTGTTGCTTATAATGATAAATATAGAGAGATATTTAGAGACTTTAATTTTAAAAAAAGTGTTTTCTGACAGTGTTTTAAAGATATTAAAACATTAATACTAATATATGGGAACATTTTGAAATGTACATAGTGCTAGGTGCTGGTGTATGCTTCTCTAAGTGCAGGTGGAGCACCTAAAGTGCTGAAACCAAGTATTCTCTCATACTGCAATTTTTTATGTAGAATTTTCTAAAGAATTTGCTGCCCTTTCATTAAAACAAATGATAGTGTGATGTCACATGATTCGATCAGCTTTGTCAAGGTGACTACCAGCCAGCTTCATAGTTAATTGCTTTATTTGGGCTTATGTACGCAACAATCAAGTTATTTTCGTTACTGGTTAACAATTCCACATAGAGAACCAGGTGAAAAGTACTTGGATCTTGTTGCTGTTTCTGCTACAAAGTATATGATCAGAAATATGATGTGAAATTCTGAATTGATTATGGTTATCATGTTTTCGACATGCTGGATAGGATTACTTTGATTTACTAAGTGCCACCTACTTGACAGTCCTACCACTGAGTTTAAAAGCTGTGAGAATAGTTTATTATTGATGGTGTCTCACGAGATGTGTTGAACAGGTAAACTGTAAGACTGAAAATTGCATTTAACAAACATGCACATTAACTATCCATGCTATTTTTAAGTATCTGCAATTTAGTGGTAAAAATGAGGTATTACACTCCATGCTTCTTAGTTCAAAATGCTGTGGTAACAAAAACTGCAGTTGTAATGGCCTGAATGGCCCAAAGTCGTCAGAGCTACTCAGTTACTATTTTCAGAGGTGAGATGGATCTCTAGGCCAGATCTTTATTTTCAGAAGGCTGATACATAAAGGAATTAATTCCACTTGCATTAGTATTGAATGTAGTCTATTTTAGCTGTACTTTAAAGACCTGTGAATTGGACAGAAGTGCAGTGCAAGGGAACATTTCCCTGATGAGGAAGGGTTGAGGGAGCTTGGAGAAGAGGAGACTGAGGGATGAGCTCATTGTTTATAAATATGTGAAGGATGAGTGCTGGGAGGACAGAGCCAGGCTCTTCTCAGTGATGTGTAATGATGGGACAAGGGGCAACGGGTACAAGAGTCCGTGTAAACACAAGGAAAAACTTTTTCACAGTGTGACAGTGAAAAAACTTGAAAGTCACAAATGAATTAAAAAAATTACATTTTCTAAGAAAATGGAAATTGCTTCCTTTTAAAATGAAACATTCAGATACTTTTTAGTCTATAGTAAATTTAGGATGTCTCTCAGTCTGTCATGTTGCTTCAGGGATTAAAAAATATCCCATAGGCGTAGGCATTTAGGCTGTTCCCAAGATATAGCTCATAAAGAACAATTCTGAAATTTCTCAGTGCCAAGAGTTGATTTCAGAAATAAAACCAAGAGTGAAAATGTTCTTTACATTTTATCAATTTGCTTCTTTCCTGTGGATAGATGTGTTCCCAAGTGTGTACTTAAAATCTGATTAAAAATAGAGGAATCAAGAAATTAGCTCCCAAACCAACTTTGTTGTCTCCCAGTTCAAGTCTCTCCCACTGGTCAGACTCTTGTCACTAGTGAAAAGCCTCAGGTGTCTTCTCACTGCCACTTGCCTTAGTCTGAAGTTGCCACTGATGCAGATCTGGGCCAAAGATACTTGCTGTGCTGTGTTTATCTTCCCCATACGAAAAGACTGCCCAAAGAGAAAGGAGAGGAGTTGATCTTTATGATGCTCTCTGTGCTCACTGCAGAGGGCTTTTCTGTCTTCCATTTGAGCACCATGGAGGTATAACAGGAGGCAATGTGTCTAGAATGGAAGTTGGTGAGTCCATTAACTGTTTAAGTAGGGCAGCTAACCATCTAAAACAGGGCTTGTTCTCCTACTAAGGAATTGTGTATTAATCCTTCTCTTTAAACTCTTTCACCTTGTTTGGTAACTTCTTTGTGATGAGAGGCTTTCTTTGTGGATTCCTACCCAACTATTTCTTTTATGTACTCCTGTAATCTCTACCTTTCAATTTTTAAACTTTTTTCCTCACCAAGCAAAAAACTCCTTATTCCTGTCAGTTTTGTATTTTAAATAAACTCAGCAGTTCCATGATAGTAGCCTATCATGAGCTATAACGGATGTTCCTACAGCATCTGCCTGCTGAAACTTCCAGGGTCATGCATTCCTGTTAGAAGTTAAGCAGTGTGTAAGGGGTTTTATAGGCAGTTTTAAGGATAACTTCCTTTCCCAGTGTACAGGCAAGTGAAGTGCATGTGGGCATGCATCTGTGGGAACTGTGCAAGGTTGATTTCTCTGTGTGGACTTTTCAAATGGCACAGAACTGTAGACCAGGTGGGGATAGAACAGGACTACAGGAATTTTGAGTCGTAGTCTTTGTTTTCTCTTGTTTGATATCTATTTTCCCACTTATTTAAGAAATTGCAGATGTGCAATTCAGCACACAGTAAAATTTTGCACCTTTCACAATGAACATGGAAATATTAGATCTTTGTTTAAATTCTTGGTTCTGTTATCATCAGTCTTCATACTATTAAAAGCTATAAGAGGAAAAACTTGCTGCTAAAGCTGCTGGTGTTCTTTTCAGGCTCTGCTCACGGAAATTAATGGGAGCTTTGCCATTAAATTGAATGGGGACAGGATGTTGTGCCGTACTGGCATAGGTGCAACCAAGTTGTGCATTCTTTTGAACTTCACTTTCCTTTCAACTCTTCTCTTGTCTAATCCCTGAGCTATTCTCACTGCACCTTTCTCGGAACATGGTTTCAACTCTGCTAACATCCCTGCTGTTTGTGTAGTTGTTGCTGCAACTGGCATCACAGCTTTGCTCTCATTAGGTCCAGTGGTTTTTCTATCTCCCCCTTTCCCCTCACACACCGTAGGTAATGATGTTATTGCAGGGTGGACACATGCGCTCTGGCCCCCTAGAGTACTACACCTCTCCCTCATAAACTGTGTTGTGTTAGGCAGGTTGATTTGCTGCACTTAATGTATCTGCTCCCCTGCTGTTTGAAACGGCTTCCACACTTCACCTCATCAGCAAATGCATCTTGCAAGTTAAAAAAAGGCTGCACAGCAGTGAAACAAAAATCTTGGGTTTTTTAGCAGCTAGTACCAGCTAACAGATTGCTTTTTTGCTGTGAGGATCAGTTTGATTCTACTTACAATTTTCTTTTACATTCATCCCCATGAAATGTATATTTCCACTCAGGCACAGCAGCTGCTAACATTAACTTAGAAATGGTTTTACTATCATATCCCAAAGGACCCTAATGAGGATTTCCTGAAGTTCTTGCATAGAGGTCACGGGTGTGAGTGAGAAGGCAGGGAAGGATATGAAAGTCCTGAAGCACTTCTTGGGCATATGCCAAAACAGAGATGTGCATTATTGTCTTTAAATACAGAGTGATTGAGCATATGGGGGATACACACAATGTAAAAGTTCTAATTGCCTAAGAATAGTCATACCAGCTTAGATTAGCACAATATCCTGTGTCATGCTCTCCTTTCTCTTCAGATCTTTGCTCTTCTAATTAAGATTTCTATGAGAGGGATGTTTCTGAGTTTTTCAATGGGCTATGATAGATGCAGAGGAAAGAAGGACAGGAGAAGGAAAAACATAAATCTTGAAAACTGTATTTTCTCTCAGGGGCATAAATCCCACCCCCCCCCCCCCCTTTTTTTTTTTAGTCAGGTCATTCTAATCAGTTTGTTTATCCATATTTATATCAGTGGGTAATTTTGAGGTTACAAGAGAAAAAAAAAAGGGGTAGCTCTGCTTTCATTTGTCTGCAGATTTGTATCTTCAGAAAGCAAGATGAAAAATCTCCACTGCAAACCAGCAGATTTTTATGCCCCATGAGATAGAAAATGATTTGGCTTATTGCCAGCCATTATTCTACCCTTAGTCTGTAATCACCTGTTTCCCCCCCAGTGAACTAGGCATGTATGCAATACCTTTATAGTCATAACAAACACAGCAGCAGAGTGTGGCATTTTCACTGGAATAAGAGTAAATACAGAAAAAAAACCCACAACTTTCTATTTTAAGTCTATATTTGAAAGCTTATCTTGATATCTCTGAGAGTATGAAAGCACTACATTGTCCTTGAGAGGTGACTGTTTCATATTTTGTGAGTTTTTGGGGAGTTTTGTTTTGCTGCTTCGGGATGCATATGGTCTAAGCACAGCTGACTTGGGTCATGTGTGTTTTAATAAACATCCCCTCCCTTTGCCTACTAATAACACTGAAGTCTTTGTCAAAGCTGGCTCCAGATTTACAGCATTTGTGTTGAGGTAGAGTGGTGTTTAATTCGGGAATTGTGGTGCATAACACAGGTGTCCAATTTGAGATGCAAGATTCCATGTCTTCCATGGGAAAAGCTCCAGAAACAGTGACATTTAAAAGGAATTACAATACAGGTTGTAGAAGTACTTGGGATTGGTCTTGTATAAGAAATCAAGAGGAACACAAAGGAGAAGGAAAAGAAAAGTAAAGGAGATTTTCCCAAACTATTTATTACTGTAAAACATTAATTGCAGATGAACTTCGCTAGTTCACTTCTCCCTGAATCTCTATATGGTGGTCTGTGTGATTTTTGGCTGAAAGGCTATACTAATAACTTAATGACAGAATTTAGCACACATGTACAAGAAATTAATTATACAGTTTCTTGCTATTTTTGCAGTATCAAATGCTTTCTGCTGAGAACAGAAAGAAGAATGGGACAGCACTAGGTATTTTTACACTGAGTACAACAATGAAGCTGAAGGAACGCATACGTACTTTGTATCTTTCAGATGCTCATGCAGAAGGTGAAGCAAATTGTTAGACCTCAGGACATTGAATTTTTTGCGTTTTTTGAGGAAGGAATAGGGAAGGTGTGCTAATTTGAGGCAAATTGGAATATTTTAATGAGAAAAATTAGATTATAGGCTGTGAAAAGAAAACAATAGTGATGTCTACTTCACTCATAGTCTTGCTGAGATGTATAAAAACAAGAACACAAACATAGATAAGACAGTGCGTGGGTCTCTGTCAGAGTTGGTGTCTGTGCTTTTCTCCCTGGGCTTCATCTGTGTAACTAATCCTTCTGCTTCTAACCCCACCTTGCTGATCCTCCAAACTCACCTTGCACATAAAGCAAACTGGGATAAGGTAGAGGGGTGGAAAGAAGGTGGAAAGGTGGTTGGGAGCCTCTCCTGGGGACTCTGATTTCTGAGAGGGGTATTGTGTTTCTGTATTACTTTTAACTTGTATATTCCTGTATATAGCTGTAAGTATTGTAAATATCTGCTTGTATATAAATATAAAGCTTCATTCCTTAACTTCCAGCCAGCTGAGTCTAGTCTGGGTGATTTTGTAATAGTGGGGGGGGACAGGTTTCTCCCAAACCATCACAGAAGGAAAAAGTGGGCAAGAAGCAGAACTGGAAAAGAATGAGGTTATGGAAGTGAAAGTATGAGGATGATGAGATTGTGAAGGGAAATGGAAGGCAAAGGTGAGATAATGCTAAGAGAGTTTAATTGCAACAGAAAAGGAGGCTAAGACTGAATGTAATAGCAGGTGAAAGTAGTCAGGACTATAGCATATCATTTGGATGATTTGCAGTTTAGCAGTCTGATACCACCTCTTTCCTCACCTACTTTGGTTCTCTACCGTGTTGCTCATCCTAGGATGGGAAGTACTGAACTGCCAATGCAGGAGGGACTGGTTTGGTTTCTCTCTGGGACCTTTATTAAATTTGCCTTAGCTACCATTTAAGCCCTTTCATTCTGCTTTTGTTACAACCCTGGATGCAATGTCTAGAACTGTTTAATAGGATGATCCAAACTGTTTATATTTTATGATGCTGCTGTTTCCTGTTACTTTATGTCTTAGCTATCTCCTTACTGTATTCTGGTGGTGAACATTTTAGGAGCAATCAGTCTTCCTATAAGTCTGGTAAAGTGTAGTGAGAACTGTTCCCTAGAGGCCAAAACAGAGATGCTGCTTGCTAAACTGGATTCGGTTGTATGATGTAGTTAATCTGTAATCCATTGCAACTCTGAAAAGTAAATGTGCAAGCTAATTTCAGTTGTCACTTTCATAGGAAATGATCAAAAAAAAATTTACAAACTAGATTTGTTTTAGCAGAGTTGCAGGAGCATCACACAGTAAGACAGTAGTGAGTTGCTGTTCTCCTGTGCAGCTCCTGAAATTACTGCAACTTTCTTTGGTTTGCATACCAAGCAGACTTGGCTCCTTCATTTAAGATACAAAGCTTTGTAAGACCTGAAATTAAAATATGTTAACCTTTTTGAAAAAATCAATGAATTGCTGACCAAAATGATTTTCCCCATTTTTATCTGCAGGAAGTAACAAAATCTGTGCAACCTCTTCTGCTAGGAAGAATAATAGCTTCCTATGATCCAGACAACTCTGATGAAAGATCCATAGCCTACTACCTGGGCATTGGCTTGTGCCTTCTCTTCCTTGTGAGAACACTGCTCATACATCCTGCGATATTTGGTCTTCATCATATAGGAATGCAAATGAGGATAGCTATGTTTAGCTTGATTTATAAGAAGGTAATTGTTTAGTTTACACTCAAAGCCAAACCTCTGTCTGTAGCCTACATAATGTTTAGGCCAGTTTGTTGAAGGATTGATAGATTTGTTAGCCAAGGTACACAAAGTACACAAAAGAATAATGTGGCTAACATCGGTGTCTGACAGCTCTCTCTCTCCTAAGTTCTAAGCATTAAATACTTGTCTACAGCTAGTTTGACTGGATATGTGGTGAAATGCCATAATTGTTCTGTGCTCCTATTATGCGCTTGTATTTCAAAGGAAGGAGAGCATATGCTGCTGGCCAAAGAACATTTTCCAAAGTAAAGCTTTAAACAATGCATATAGCATAGAAGGAATTGAGTTTGAACGATACTGTGTGCGATCTCTGATGAAGAGATCAACAGATACCGGTGCATCACGTGTTCACCAATCCAAAGATTAAAAAAGGCACTTGGTTCTACCAATACCAAAGCAGCTAATTTAAACAAACATGTTAGTTACTCTAGTTCACAGCTCACTGTGAAAACATTTTTCAAATATATTTGCCAAGACAGGCACAGTAGGAGACTTTTGAAGATGCACAGCAGCACACAGCATGCATGCCTAATTAAAACTTAGATTTGCATATATATCTATATACATAAAATATTCAACAGAAAGCAAGGACTAAGTCAATAAATCAATATTTGTAAAGCAGTTTAATGGCTATATAAAATTCAAGTGACATAAATAACAAGTTTAATGAGACTTCCTTTACAGCATAAACAGATAAATGAATTCTTATATGTACTACTGTACCATTGCTTATTATTTTATCTGTATTTAATCTGGTTTATGAGAATGAGTTCTGTGGGTTTGTTTTCCTTTACAGATATTAAAACTGTCAAGCAGAGTTCTAGATAAAATAAGTACTGGACAACTGGTCAGTCTTCTTTCCAACAATCTGAACAAATTTGACGAGGTATGTCATCAGTTGTTTTATCTACTTGGTCATCCACCACATACAAATGCAATCCTTCGAGCACTTCATGACAAATATTAAGGAAGGAAGGGGCATAAATAATGAACCATACTGGTTGCTCATTGTGGATATAAAACAAATCACTACCTTAAGAAAATATGTTGGCATGTGGTCATGGAAATGCTTGTTCTGGTACTTAATAACATCCTTTATCTCCTATGCTGATTAGTAGAGGAAACCTAAAAGAACAGGTACATCATAAAAACATGTTTGTTCTACAGTCCACTGAGAACTTGCCAGGAAAACTCTGGGTTACACAGTTAGTTTCACAGAGGTCAGAACTTGCTGCTTCAGTCCTTCCCTCCTTTTTTATTGAACACTGTACCTGTTTACTAAAGTGACCCAGTCTGTTCTTGTCATCGAACAAGTGATGATGTTCAGCATCCTGTTGCTGCTATTACCCCCTGTCCTAAAAGTTAGTGTTGATGTAAACCCTTATTGGGAATCATTCCTAACACATCCATCTTGCAAAATATTTCCAGAGTCTCCTGTAAAACTTGTCTTTCATTGAAGATACAGGAAAATCCCCACTGATGCCTTTGAGGACCATAAACTCTACGAACTTCTGTTTAGTACATGTGTCTCATTGTCCCACTGACAGTGTGAGATTTGCTTCCTATGAAGGAAGCAAGATCAGAGACTGTATACATATGGCTGGAGCTGTAGGCTGTATTTACTTTAAGCACTATAGTACTACATAGAGCAACATCATTCAGGACCTAACAAGCTAGGACAAGCGCTCCATCACTGCAACAGTGTGGCTGCAGTAACACAGACCTCTGTGTAATCTGATCACAGGATCAGATCTATCTGATGTGAACATGACTGCTGTAGGCAACAATCTGAAATTAGCTGTGTTCACACAGCGCTCACCTCTTCAGCAAAAGTAGTATTTGCCTCCTGTATCAGATGAAATCACTCTTGGGAGATTATTTTGTGTGTTTTTCTCATCGTGCAGTGGTTGAAAAGGCCAGCATCAGTGGCAAATTCTGTTTACTTTCACAAAGCCGGGATTTTAACTTGTGCATATACGTAGCAAAGAGACAACTGCAGACTGAACTTTACCTTACATGTATCACACTTTAGGTGTGGAATGTCTATGTATTACTGCATTGTCACCATAATTAACACCCAGAATGCTATGTGCTCAGGATCACATATCCTCCTTTATAAACTCGTTTTACTACTGGAAATATTTGCACCATTCTTCATTACATTTTTCAGAGTGTCACTTTAATGACTTCTTTCTTTCCATGTAATTTTCAGAGCACATCTGTAACTTGTAGTACTATTATTTACTGCTGTGGACTTTCACAGGGTCTTGCTCTGGCTCATTTTGTGTGGATTGCACCTTTACAAGTGGCACTGTTGATGGGACTGCTCTGGGATATGTTAGAAGCCTCTGCATTTTCTGGACTTGCTTTTCTAATAGTCCTGGCCATCTTCCAAGCCTGGCTGGGACAAAGGATGATGAAATACAGGTGATGAAGCTGTTTTAAAATATTCCAGTGTATTTTCCTGAAACCTGCTGGTTTAAGAAGCATATACCACTTGATCCAGACTCTTTCACGATGACATTGTTACAAAAAGGGACTCTAAAGAGCGTTGGCAGCTCTGGAAAAACCACGGCCAAGCCTTTACTTATTTAGCAGCAGCTGTCTAAACTTAACAAAATGAAAGGCCTAACATGTAGTAAATAGTGCTAATGCTTTGTAGAATTAAAACTTCTTGTTGCTGGCTTGATTTATTCTTTTTAGAGCTTGTTTTTTCTCCTTAGTAAAACAATTACTATATTTCTAATAACTGCTCTCACATTCTTCATGATAATTCTGTTAAAATTTACATTCTAAGCACAGGCTTGTAGGGGAAGTGTTTCCATAAAATATAAAGAGATTAAAACTAACTTTACAAGATGAAAAAGATGAAGACCCACCTACTGCCATTTTACTTTGTAGGAATAAGAGGGCGGGAAAGATCAACGAGAGGCTTGTCATCACATCAGAAATAATTGAAAATATTCAGTCAGTTAAAGCCTACTGTTGGGAAGATGCAATGGAAAAAATGATTGAAAGCATCCGTGAGTAAGTGTTCTCATTTGTTAGGCAATTTATTTTATGTGATTAGAAAAAAAAAATGTATTAGGTGTTTATGAACACCATCTGTGATCTTATTAGTTAAGGCAGAAAGCACATAAACAACTCCATAAACTGACTGCATTCCCATACTGCAGCTTGGCTGTTTATTTTTTTCCCCAATATTTCAAGTTCATTACAGACATTTATTTTAATTATTATTTGCTTCCTCATTTGTTGTAATGGTATTTCCCTGGTGAATTTGCACAGGTAAAACAATTGTGGCATCTGTGTTTGTTTCTGGCCAACCCTATTCTCACCTTACAATAAAAAGCTCTTTTGTGATGGTTACTTAAGATGTTGCAGACTTTCCTATTCTGCGGTGAAGGAAATAGTATGAGTTCTCTGCAGCCATTTTCTGAGAAATGCAATAAAGCTGGTTTCAAATGTTGCATGAAGGATTAAAGTAGTGCTGCTTGTGCATTCATCCTCCATAACTGCATTCACGTTTATTATCTGTAGAGAGCCTTGGGGAATGCTTATTTCTTTCATTAATATAAGAATTGACCTGGAAGTACCAGACCTGAAGCAGAAAGGAGATAAAAGCTCTAACCTAGTTATTTGAGAGCTATGAGAAGGATATCTTTGTTACTGACAGGGAGTCCTGAGGGAAGGGAGAAGTGACATATTGATTGGTGGGTGAGATTGCAGTAAAGCTGTCACATGTATTTGTTTAGTCCTTTACAGAGAATTAAAATTCTGTGCCAGGTGTGTTATTGGGAAAATAAAGTAAAAGCGAAGAAATGACAGTGTCATATTATCACATAATGAAAGAGATTAAATGATATTGTAACACAAACGCTTCATTGTTCAGCTGATTTCTGAAAGACAATCTAGGGAAAGCAGAGTCATTTTACCTTTAGGAGAAGGAAGATCTTGAAATTTGTAATGATCTACAGTAAATATCTGAATCTAGGCTGGGAGTTCCAGCTTGAGGATGGAACCAGGTTAGGATTCCCTCTGGTCTCACATGCATTGCATTTAGGAAATTGGAGATCATATCTTCTGAGAAAATACTGTAGAAATTGTGAAATAAATTTTAGTCTACAAAATGGTCACAGAAATATGGAAAAAAAGAAATGTCACTTTATAGTCTATGCTTTCTACAATAATTTGTGGTGTATTTTGTAACACTGGAACTAATTTTTGTTGTATTATGAACGGGTTCTTAAAAGGCAAACCTGCGAGCAATATGACAAGATCAAAGTATCTCTCTTCCACTTCTCTGCAGCAAAACAACATATTTTTTTGAGTGATCCAACAGGTCACTTGCTGAAAATATCACGAGTATGTCATCCCATGAACGTCAGTTTCAGCTGAATTTTGCTTACTGAACCAGCTCTGCAGGGCCTTTCAGTCAGTTGACTTGTTAAGCTGGTGGGACCTGAGAGCTTGTGCTTGAAGCCTTATCTGTATTTTAGCAATAGTGAGTTATAACTCAGCCATTACCAAGCCATTTCTGTATGCAGTCATTCTCTAATGCCATGTAGTTTAACCAACTTTAGTGAAGCATACAGAATTGAGCTCTTAACTCTGGTAGACTAGAGCTGCCAGGACTGGCCATCCCGCAGGTGTAACACTGCTGCAGGCAAACTCTCCTGGGGATACTTTAAAGGGACCAATATTGACTGTCTCCTGTGTGCCCTCTTTAGTGGTAATTAACTGGTAATAACTGTTCCTAACAGGTGTCTGAATAAAACATACCTGCAGTTGTATGGGATTTGCAATGTATTCAGAAAAGTGAAAAACCGCCACACCAAACGCTTCTCCTGAGCCATAGTATAGCACTAGGGAAGGTGAAGTCCAAGGCTGGAAGCATCTACACTTTACTCAGTGGAAGTTACATCTTTATATTAAGCAAAGAATCTGAAGCTCACATATTTGTACTGATTCCTGCAGCATCACTTCATGACCAGACACACACTGGTCTATGCTCTGTATATACAGGAGCCTCATACTGTCCCTTGCATCACTTCTCCAAGTTGCCATGCTGTATCAGCAAAACCTAAATCATAGGATCATAGAATGGTTTGGATTGAAAGGGACCATAAAGGTCATCTAGTTCCCATAGGCAGGGACACCTTCCACTAGATCTAGGGATTCTACATGACCACAAGATTATGAAGTGATGCTTTTGGGAGTGCATTATATATCACAACATTATATGCTTAAGCAGGATTGTGCCAGGAGTTGTAGAGGCTTGTGGTTTACAAGGTATCTAAATGATGACATAGGTGGTTGTTGAATATTTGTGCCAGAATTTGAGTCCAGTTATTTTTTCTGTTGAATCTTGGTTTTTAACTGCAGTGCTAGAAAATAAGAAGGATGGATGAGCCTCTGGGTTAATTGTTTTACCAACAGTTCCATTCAAAACATTTGTAAGATATAAACTGTAGAATCTTATATTAATTATTTGTATTTGTTTGTTTGTTTGTTTGCTTTTTTTAAACAGAACTGAGCTGAAACTTACCCGAAAAGCTGCTTATGTGAGATATTTCAACAGCTCAGCCTTCTTCTTCTCAGGCTTTTTTGTGGTGTTTTTAGCTGTACTTCCGTATGCTGTGACCAAAGGAATTACTCTCCGAAAAATATTCACCACCATCTCCTTCTGCATTGTTCTTCGAATGACAGTGACCAGGCAGTTTCCTGGGGCTGTACAGACCTGGTATGACTCTATTGGAGCAATAAACAAAATACAGGTAGGGCACATACACTAAAATCTTCCCAACTACGTAAGCTAATTCTTTATAGCATGTAATCTTGTCACTTGATCAACAAAAGCACACAGCATTTGTGCAGACTTTGTGAACATACTATATATTGCTTTGACTGTACACCATGAAATGTCGCTATCAATCTTCATGTTATGTGGTTCCCCAGGCAGCATAACCACAGGACTCTCGTGCTACCTGCACCCTGTTTTGTGTCATTTAAATCATGGCATTTTGTTATCTATTCTCGTTGCAGAGTAAGAAAATGAATAAAAACGTATCGTGAGTTGTGGTGCTTAGGAGACCCTTTTCCTTCGTAGAAGGAAGTACAGAATTAGTATATGTTTTATATAGCAGAGCTCCCAGTAGGTACAGCCACAGATCTTCTGTTTCCCTACCTATTAGTGGTGAGAGCAGCAGGAGATTTTGCACAGCTTATGCAAATGTGCGTCTCATTCATTGTGAGTAGTAAACATAATTAAGGTACTGGTCAAATAATTATTACCTACCTTACCTACTGAGTCAGTTGTCCATATATCAGCATGAGAAGCTTATCTGTAGAGCCAAATCAGGATGAATTCTTATGAACTCTCTCCGTTTTATCTGCCATTTTGAAATCACTCCTCATGAAAAGGACTTGTACTGTATTTCAGGGAGAAATCTTAGGCTTCCCCCTCCCAGTTTTTAGATTTTTATAGTAAAAAAAAAAAAGATTTTATTATATTTAATGTGATAAAAATACCTAATATGGAACTTAAATCAAAAACCTGAGCCTTAATATGGAATACAAAGCAGTTGTAATATTTTCTGGGCAGAAAATTTGAGAAATCTAGCTAAAAGCTTTTCTATTCAACATGCAGAAGGATACTTGTAGGAAGTCCGTGTGCTCTCAGATTCCCTAGGCATTAGTGGAGGTATCCTGTCTCTCCTTGTTCCTGAAAGAGCATATCCAGTGCCCTGTCACAGAATTGGCAAACTCAATTGTCATACCATTGCCCTCACTTTGCTGTACACTTGTCTGGGGTTGTTAGCTCTGTGGGTGCTCCAGAATCCACAAATAATCATCTCTTTGTGGCAGATTCAGTATTGACTCCACAGACAGACTGCAGTCAGCACCAATGCCCTTTAGTTGTCAAAAGAAACAAACAAAAATAATAAACCACTCATATATTTTGCAGCTATGTCCCCTTGGTTATTGTATTTTACCTGTAGCTGAAGCCATGTTTTCTAAACCATGAAGTGTTTCAGGATCAGTGTGCTTCCTCCAGCTACAACTGTCCCAGCAACTCCACTGGATCACCCCACCAGCGTTGTTGTGAAAGCCTAGCTATTATTTTTTTCCCTTTAATTTTTATTTTTGTAAGCTGCATGTTTTGCCTGAACTTCCTGCCCTCTCAGTCATCTGCTTTTTACCTTCTTGTTGTAATGGGGAAATTCGCAAGCATACCCTAAAGAACTGGTTTTCTGCCCTATCTGCTTAGCTTGTCCAGTGTATTGCCTACATGCAGACACTAAGTACCACACACGTTTAGAAGACAGTTTAGAGGAGATGATACCTCCAGACTGCATAACCTTAATAAAATCATGGAACAAAGAAGCCATCTTTCCTCAGTATCATACAGTTATTCTTTTTTCCTAACACTAGCATCAGGTTGCTGACGCGTGTCACCTGAAATTACACTATTTTAGTGCTGCACTGGCTGGGATCATCATCTGTCTTCTCGGTTTTTTTTGTTTCTTTGTGAGGTTGTTTGGGTTGGTGGCTTTTGTTGTTGTTTGGGGTTTTTCCCCAGCACAGACATCGTTCTAACTGTTATAAACTCTTACCATTTTGTAACAGGGAGATAGCAGCATGTAGTTGCTTTGCTTGACTGTTTAACAGAAGGCATCCTCCCACTTGCCCCTCCAAACCCAAAGCTTTATTTGAAAGGGCTTAAGGTGGAAGGGATAATGGTGCCTTATACAAGCCCTGCAAGTACAGGAAATGCCAGGTTTTGATACTCTTTCTAAACCAGAAAAGAATACATTCATGGTTATGCATTCTGTCGCAGTGAAAGAGTTGTTAATTTCAAAAACATTTCCTCCTGCATCTGAAAGAAGCACGAGCTATATTTATGTCTCTTTTTAAGATCCTACAATTCAGTAACACCATTAGAAATACTAGGTAGTGCTCAGTATTGTCAAATGTGTACTCTTTATGTGATATGGCTATCATCAGTTACCATTTCTTCTCATCTGCTTTCATGGTGCTTCTAGGATTTCTTGCTGAAAAAAGAATATAAAACCCTGGAGTATAATCTAACAACCACTGGGGTTGAGCTGGACAAAGTAACAGCATTTTGGGATGAGGTTAGTACTTTCACTCAAACTAAACTAGAACACAGAGTGTATTTGGCTTCACTTGTCAGCAGATAACTAATGCGTGATATCAAAATATCCATGTTTGAGAAACGTTGGAGGAGACCTTTTTGCAGCGGGACCTTGACCGCCTGGACAGATGGGCAGAGTCCAGTGGGATGGCATTCAATGGCTCCAAGTGCCGAGTGCGGCACTTTGGCCACAACAACCCCATGCAGAGATACAGGCTGGGGTCAGAGTGGCTGGAGAGCAGCCAGACAGAGAGGGATCTGGGGGTGCTGATTGATACCTGCCTGAACATGAGCCAGCAGTGTGCCCAGGTGGCCAAGAGAGCCAGTGGCATCCTGGCCTGCATCAGGAATGGTGTGGTCAGCAGGAGCAGGGAGGTCATTCTGCCCCTGTACTCTGCACTGGTTAGACCACACCTTGAGTACTGTGTTCAGTTCTGGGCCCCTCAGTTTAGAAGGGACATCGAGATGCTTGAGCGTGTCCAGAGAAGGGCGACGAGGCTGGTGAGAGGCCTCAAGCACAAGTCCTACAAGGAGAGGCTGAGTGAGCTGGGATTGTTTAGCCTGGAGAAGAGGAGGCTCAGGGCAGACCTTATTGCTGTCTACAACTACCTGGGGGTGGTTGTGGCCAGGGGGAGGTTGCTGTCTTCTCTCAGATGGCCAGTGCCAGAACGAGAGGACACAGCCTCAGGCTGCGCCGGGGGAAGTTTAGGCTTGAGGTGAGGAGAAAGTTCTTCACTGAGAGAGTCATTGGCCACTGGAATGGGCTGCCCGGGGAGGTGGTGGAGTCGCCACCCTGGGGCTGTTCAAGGCAAGGTTGGACGTGGCACTTGGTGCCATGGTCTAGCCTTGAGCTCTGTGGTAAAAGGTTGGACTTGATGATCTGTGAGGTCTCTTCCAACCTTGGTGATACTGTGATACTGTGATACTGTGACCTTTTAATAAGTGCTGAGGTCTGCGATAAGTAGCTATATCTGACTTAAGCCAGCCTGGAAACAATCAAGCTGTGGCATGCATAATCATTGGAAAGCAGTTCTACAACAGGCAAATTTTGTTTGTGTCCACAAATTTAGGAGCAAGTTCAACACATACATTAAGTGTATATATATGCACATCTATGAACATATGTAATTACAAATATAATAAATGTTTTAGATTGTATATCTGCATGTCTGCATATACATTTCATTTATTTTTTTTTTCATGCATACAAATCATAGAATCAACCAGGTTGGAAGAGACCTCCAAGATCATGCAGTCCAACCTAGCACCCAGCCCTGTCCAGTCATCTAGACCATGGCACTAAGTGCCTCATCCAGTCTTTTCTTGAACACCTCCAGGAGTGGTGACTCCACCACCTCCCTGGGCAGCCCATTCCAATGGCAAATCACTCTCTCTGTGAAGAACTTCCTCCTAACATCCAGCCTATATCTCTGTGTGGTTGCAGGGAGTTGGAGAGCTGTTCATAAAAGCAAACCAGGAAAACAACAGCAAAGCTCCTAGCACTGACAACAGTCTCTTCTTCAGTAATTTTCCCCTTCATGCCTCTCCTGTTCTTCAAGATATAACTTTCAAGATTGAGAAGGGAGAGTTATTAGCTGTTTCTGGATCTACTGGAGCAGGCAAGGTATTTCTATTTCTGTTGTTTCAACAAAAGTCCTAGTAATTTTAAGATATAATATTGTGTTGTTACTTGTCTTGGTACTGTGTTCTTGGTGTGCTTGCTGTAAAAATGATGGCTGCAGTATGAATGTAAGGTTCAGTAAAATGGCTGAAGCTGATGGTTTTCTGAGAAAAATTCTGGTTTAGAATAATCATCATTTGAGAATCTCTAAATGTTATCAGTACATTTAGTTTGTAGATAATGCATCTGATTAGCTTCATTAATATTAATTAAAATTACCATTGAACAGCAAATCATTAGATGAGTATTCCACCTTCAGTGAGTTTTCTGAGTAGGCATGAAAGTCAAAACAGATATTCACTGTGTTTGTTAACTTTACTTTTCCCGTTTAACATCGTTGGTGAAAGTATTCTCATTTCTTTTACTTGCATGGGGTAAAATGTTTTGTCTACTGGAGGAAAGGACTCATCAACTTCAACATTATCAAAGCTTCTATACTCTTTTTCATTAATCACAGAATCACAGAATGTCAGGGTTTGGGAGTGAGCCTTGAAAGATCACCCAGTCCAACCTCCCTGCCAGAGCAGGATCACCTGTATCAGATCACACAGGAACGTGTCTAGGAGGGTCTGGAATATCTGCAGAGAGGGAAACTCCACAACCTCCCTGGGCAATCTGTTCCAGTGTTCCATCACCCTCACAGTAAAAAAACCTTCTTTTGTTTCCATGAAACTTCCTATGCCTCAGCTTCCGTTGAAATACTACTGAGCAGAGCCTGGCTCCATCCTCTTAGCACTCCCTCTTTACATATTAATAAACATGAATGAGGTCACCCCTCAGTCTCCTCTTCTCCAAGCTAAAGAGACTGAGCTCCATCAGTCTCTCCTTGTAAGGAAAGTGTTCCACTCCTTTAATAATTTTTATATATTAGGAGAGAGTAAGGGGCTCAGGACATGAGGTTCTTCTCAAGCTTATATGTTGAGGTGCATTTTACTGTGGTACTTCTAAACGAACACAATAGTTTTGCTATGTTGCTGATGATCTCAGATGGCTATTGCTAAAGCTAATACTTGTATTACAAGTGCTGGAGGAGTTCTGTATATCTCCTTTATTCACCTATTTAGAGAATTGAGGAAAATTAAGGTAACACTAAACAGTTTATGTGAATATGTGCAACAACAAATGTGCATATTTCAAGTTAGTAAAAATAAAAGGCTTAAAATATCAACTGAAAAATTAGACAAAAATAAGGCTTACATCCTGTTCCTCCTAAAAAAAAAAAAAAAAGAAATGGAGAAAAAAAAAAGAAGAAAAATTTAAGAAGTTCTCCTTCCCTTCATCCTCCCAATTTAAGGTTTCCTCCATGTTGTTTGAGGGTCTTACTGTGTATTCCAGGAGTTGTCCAGCCTGTGAAACTGAATGGACAGTCATTTTATCTATTCCAGGTATGAAGCTTGGTATTAGGTCTTTAATATGGCTTCAATATTGGATAGGGTTGGGTTCTATTTTTTGAGGGTTTTCTTTTGTTTTGTGGTTTTGTTTGTTTGGCTGTTGGTTGTTTTTTTTTTTCTTTTTCCATTTATGTTTTATGGCACAAGATACAGTAGTTTAACATTCAGTGCAGAAAGCATACTGCTAGGCATCTGTCTTTTGCAAGACCAGAAACTTGTTACTCAGCCTTTTGGAAAAGTCAGAATCTGGTATGATGGAAAAAAAAAAAAAGGGCTGCAAATTTCATAATACCTCACATATTGTGTAACTTGTCAAAGGATCTCTGGGCTTGACAGCATGGAACTGTGACTTAGACAGGTGTTTAGATCTTTGTCTGTTACGTCCTAGCTTTGTTAACTCTTTATTAGTGATAAGAACACCAATGGAATGGCATTGTAAGATATTTTTCCTTGTGTTTCTCAATTGTATTCTTTGATCTAGTAGCCAGTGCTGTGTGGCAAGGTTACTACAAGCTACTGATTAACTTTGAAATTATAACATGTCAGTACTGAAATTGCAATCAATTCTTTTATGAAGGGAAATGCTAAATATCCTTAGGTCATGTATTCACGTAAATGACTTAACAGCTATAGAGGAAAATTCAAATCACGCTGAGCAGTTTGTGAGTAACTGTATACATACACACAAAGAAATTGCATTTCTCAAGGCAATACAGATAAAAGGCTTATAAATGCTAGCCAAATTGTAAACATAAATTGTGTTGTACAAAGAACAAGCCAAGTAGTCACTGATAACCTTAAAAATTGAGTAACGTTCTCCATAAATAATAATACCTTAGGTCCATGTCTCACAGATACATTTTTACCTTGTAAAATTACTAGAAGCTTAATTAAAAGGACAAACTCTTGCAGCAGCATGCCTTTTATACAAGACATCTTACACAATTTTTATCATGGATAAAAATTTGTGGATGTGGTCTATCTGGACTTCAGCAAGGCCTTTGACACTGTCCTCCACAGCAAACTGCTGGCTAAGCTGTCAGCCCACGCCTTGGATGGCAACACTCTGTGCTGGGTGAGGAACTGGCTTGAGAGCCAAGCCCAGAGAGTGGTGGTGAATGGTGCCACATCCAGCTGGCGGCCAGTCACTAGCGGTGTCCCTCAGGGGTCAGTGCTGGGCCCCATCCTCTTTAACATCTTCATTGATGATCTGGACGTGGGCATTGAGTCAGTCATCAGCAAGTTTGCAGATGACACCAAGCTGGGGGCTGATGTGGCTGGGTTGGAGGGCAGAAGGGCTCTGCAGCGGGACCTTGACCGCCTGGACAGATGGGCAGAGTCCAATGGGATGGCATTCAATGGCTCCAAGTGCAGGGTGCTGCACTTTGGCCACAACAACCCCATGCAGAGATACAGGCTGGGGTCGGAGTGGCTGGAGAGCAGCCAGACAGAGAGGGATCTGGGGGTGCTGATTGATACCCGCCTGAACATGAGCCAGCAGTGTGCCCAGGTGGCCAAGAGAGCCAATGGCATCCTGGCCTGCATCAGGAATGGTGTGGCCAGCAGGAGCAGGGAGGTCATTCTGCCCCTGTACTCTGCACTGGTTAGACCACACCTTGAGTACTGTGTCCAGTTCTGGGCCCCCCAGTTTAAGAGGGACATTGAGATGCTTGAACGTGTCCAGAGAAGGGCAACGAGGCTGGTGAGAGGCCTCGAGCACAGCCCTACGAGGAGAGGCTGAGGGAGCTGGGATTGTTTAGCCTGGAGAAGAGGAGGCTCAGGGGAGACCTTATTGCTGTCTACAACTACCTGAGGGGTGGTTGTGGCCAGGAGGAGGTTGCTCTCTTCTCTCAGGTAGCCAGCGCCAGAACGAGAGGACACAGCCTCAGGCTGCGCCGGGGGAAATTTAGGCTCGAGGTGAGGAGAAAGTCACTGAGGGAGTCATTGGCTACTGGAATGGGCTGCCCAGGGAGGTGGTGGATTCGCCGTCCCTGGAGCTGTTCAAGGCAGGATTGGACGTGGCACTTGGTGCCATGGTCTAGCCTTGAGCTCTGTGGTAAAAGGTTGGACTTGATGATCTGTGAGGTCTCTTCCAACCCTGATGATACTGTGATACTGTGATTTGTTGAAAGAAGATTCTCTCATTTCAAAGGCCCTTCATGTGTAACATGAAAATCTCCAATAACTACAGCTTGTACCACCAGATCAGTGCTTACAGTGACACACTTTACAAGACAAGTGTGCCATTTAGGTGACAAGGTAGAATGACTCTCTCCTTGTTTAGCATTTCTTATGGTTGTACACATCTCTGATATATTAATCAAGTATTAATGATTTTTTCAGACTTCTCTTCTGATGTTGATAATGGGAGAATTGGAGCCTTCACAGGGTAAAATTAAACACAGTGGAAGGATATCCTTCTCGCCTCAAGTCTCTTGGATCATGCCCGGAACAATAAAAGAAAACATAATTTTTGGCGTTTCTTATGATGAATACCGATACAAGAGCGTTGTCAAAGCCTGCCAACTGGAAGAGGTCAGTGTCCTAGCTAATACTTGTGGTACAACCCATGTGAAAAACCCTAAAGAAAAAGTCAGGGAGTGGAGCTTTATACAGAAGTGAGACATTTCTGAGGTTTAAGGCACTCAGCTTGGTATCCCAATTTTGTAGAACTGCAAGACAGTCTGTTGCCAGCTCCTTGGGAAACAACAGTGCTGGTGCCAGCACTGGTAGTTTACACAATAGAAGCTTAATAATCTGGCCTAGACAATATAAGGTGACTGCCTTCTCAGTCTCGCCTGCTAGGTAAACATATTAACATTAAAGAAATTATGTAAAAAGTATTGTTTCTGCAATTATTTTTCCAGGTTTCTTCCCTCTAAAGATTGTCCTTAAAATCTTCAAAGTTAACTTGTTCTCCTCCTTTCTTTTGCAGTCTCCAGAATAATTGCAATTCTGTGCCAGAAACCTCAATTATTTAGAGGAAAATCTTGATTGAAACTGAATTTTTCTGTGTGTGCAGAAAATCCTCACAATGGAAACTATGGCGGGATTGATCTTTATGTGACATGTAGCTCTCAATTAGTACAATGATATGGAAATGCCCTTGTGTGTGTTTGGTGTTGCCAGAAGGTAGTGTAGGAAAAGATGTATTTTCACATTGCAAGATAAAAAAGGAGCAAAAATTTTAGTCCTTTCCACCCTTATTGCTGTATTTTAAGATCATGCTTTTTGGCTATAACATATGGGCAAAAGCAATAAATATTTACTCTACCAAATAGGATCTGTCTTTAGGCCACACAGTGAAACATGTTTCCTTTTAGTGCCAGTCAAGCAAGAAAACAATAGGCAGTCTGTTTAAAAATAAGATGAGGTTACTGTGCTTTATCTCAAAGAAGGGTGTAGTTAAGAGATATAGTAATCTTTTCTTGTATGATTATGGCCATTTCACTTTGTGTTTGTATTGAAGTTTGCTGGGAATCTTTTTTGAAAGCTTCTCTAGTCCTTAACCCTCATTGTAAGAGTTGTAGCTAGTGCCAAGGTCCAAGAAACAACTGACTTCAGCTATTCAAAACTGTCTTTGTCCAAAGAGGCTTCCCAGACCAGCTGTTCACAGAGCTCAATCAAGTCAGCTTTGATCTGCGTTGGTGCAGCTCTGTGTGGAATGATATGCTTCACCTCCTAGCAGGGCTCCTCATTTGAGATCGTATTTAATACTTGTAAGGGTATTTTCTTCTGTATTGAAGCTGAATAAATTGGGCTGGCCTGAAGAGAAGGGTGAATGGTCTGGAAAGAAGCCAAATGCATTACCTTGTTGCTATTATGCTTTCTATTCTCTGTAGCTGCTGCATCTTAGTTGCTGAACAGAACTTAATTATGGTAGATTGAAAGGCATATTTCAAACAACAGGGATTAGTGCTTTGTTGAATTGGGGTTGCATGTCTTCTCATTCTTCAGAAAGGAGAGGTACCAGAAGGTTTTTGCCTAAAGGAATTCACTTTGCCCCTTTCTCTTCAACTTTCCTAAGTAGACCAGAATGTAGGTCTGTTTCTGAGCATAGTTCTTATGTGGGCTCTTCAAGGTGAACCAAAGATTGGAGATAAAAGTGCATCTGTTTCCTTATTGCATGTACGCTGAAAGTCAGTTAACATACAACTCTTAACAGTAGCTAAGTGAGACTTACTTCCAAGCTCCATGCTTATTTTTGGGAGCACAAAGCCATCTTTGACCCCAGTGGGCAAATGCTTGTGCTACTGCTGCAAAAAAGTAACACAGCCGCAAAATGTCCCCTTTGCTTTCCCATCTCCGTTATCACCCTATAGAGAAAGCATATGGAAGATCTAGTCCAGCTCCTAAATTTGATGTCCTTTTTCCTTTGTCTTCATTAGTGCCAACAAAATACTAAAGGTTACTCCATGTGGGTCATATCATAGCGTCTATGTATGTTTGGGGCTGTCTGACACCCAGTAAATAGCCCATTCTTGTCTATCAGTGGAACAGGACACTGACTCTGGGTGACTTCATGCAAGATACTCTGTATTTGGTTTTAGGGCTCTGGAGGTGTGTAAATGATATTAAGCAAGTGTAAATTAATTTGGAGTGCATGACAATGTTCAGAAAAGTCAGTGCTATATTTTTCTGATTAACTTTTTGGATGGTTACATAGTTGACTTACTAAGGAGTTACCACAGCCTCTTTAGAGTTGCTAAGTACTTGAGGTAAATTTATCTTAAAGTCATTATGAAAGATGGAAAGTGCAAATAAATATTTCAAAGAGATTTCCATATTTTTTGCTTTTCAATAATAAAATGGGATATTTTTTAGTCCGAAGAGTTCAGGTGCATAGCTACACATTGTACATCCTGCTTGCTTTCTGACATCAATTTCTTACTCTTGTTGCCTTGCTGCAATTCAGTTACCCTCCAGTTGTGCCAGTACACCTGTTTGTGATGTACTTTAGCAAGCAAGCAGAGTAAGAACACATCTTCTAAAATGAAGGTCTTAGTCTGCAAATATGGAAGTTAAGGTTTTCAATTGCTACATCAAACCATTCTGGTGTAGGTCAGTAGTCCTTACCATTTGTCCTTTATTCAGAAACGTTTTCCCAGTAAATTGATTGAAGTGGGTTAATTTTGAGTATGCAGCTCTTATCACAAATCTATTGCCTTTAACATTTTACATGCTATGATAGAGAGAAGCCAGGTTCTAATTGCTGCAGATTCTGATCTGATTTCCTGAAGACAGTCTGCTTAGTAAAACTTAAAGGTACTTGATGAGATTAATTGATGCTGCCTTGCCTTACGCTACGTTTGGTTTTTGTGTTTGTTTTTTGTTTGTTTGTTTTCTGTTTCACCTGGGTGTGTGGTTTTGTTTGCTTATTTTGTTGTGTTTTTTTTTTGACAAGGTGTTTTACCCTTTCTATCAAGTACTTTTCCTGACATTTATGACAGAAATCAGTTAGCAAGAGAAGGTGAACTTTTGCCTAGCACTTCAAATTAAGGACCCAGTAGGAACAAATTTAACACAGAGAAACTATCCTGTATAATTATTTGATTTATTTATTCTCATTGCTTAGTAGCAAAACCCACTGAGAGATATGAAATGGATGAGTTTCTATGTCTATGGACACTTGCTACTCAGTTTGAGGTAATTCCCCAGTGTAAATTCTCCAGAGATTGAAAGGTTGCATTAAAGCTATATCAGGGGTGACATGAATATAATTTTGAATTTGTAGGAGTAGCCATTGGGTTTGGAAACTCCTTATTCCTGATGAAATTAGAATGGGAAAGGAATATGGCTTGATTCTCACATTTTTAGGTTGAAAAAAATCAATATTAATCGCTTACTATGCACAATTTTAGCACTTGCTGAGTTAAAAAGATAAAACATCTGGACAGTTGAAACAGGAATCTTTGTGATTAGAAGCTGTTAACATCAAGCAAAATCATTCTAAATGAACATGTACCTCCAATCCAGACTGCAGGAGCATGCCTGTTATTCTTGTTAATAAATAAACAAGAACTGTATCCCATTTGAAGGGGTGGAGTAATACATTAGTTTTGAAGCCATCATTTCAGAACTTCTATCTTTGTCTTTTCATAATGTAAGATAGATATTTTCCCAACTTGTTAGTTGATTTAATCCTTCAATAGTTACATAAGAGACCATAAACACATAATGGCAAACCATCTTCAATAGATTACCACTCCTAAAGTAAACACAGGTACTGATCTGAGAGCCACCAGCTGCTCATGAACGTAATGTTTAACACTGCATGCAAATAGAGGAAGTATTTCCATGAAAAATCAAATCATGCACTAAGAAATCTGTGGCCAGATCCAGTGTTTTGTTTTGGTTTTTTCTTTTATCTGGTTTTACAGTGAATTCAGGAGATTAATTTTCACCTAAGAATTTAGATTATCAAGAGACTAAAGAAAGACAGTCAGAATGCCAAGCCTTGGTTTGTGTTTGTGCATGTTCGACATCTCCTTGCAAAAGATGGCATCTATCCCTGGATGATGAGTCCACTGAAATGCCAAGTATGCCCTGAAACAGAAACTCATGTCCTTGCATCCTGTTGTACTGCTCTTGTCCCTTTTATCTGTGCTGGTTTTCTGCCGGTTAGTTGGTTGGTTGGTTGGTTTTGTTGGTTTTTTTTTGGCAAATAATTAAATCAGTAGGAGTTGAAAGGTTATTATGCCAGTGAGTGAAATACTTTGTGCCCTGATTTCATGTCTGCTTTCCACAAGTGACATTGGCAAATTACAAAGTGTGTGGAAGAGAGGAACAGTAACAGCTAAGTCTGGAATTGAGTGTTTTGTAGTAGGTAATTCTCTACAAGAAGATATTAAGAAGTAGCTTGGTTACCTGATCAGGTACGTGTCTACAGTGTAAACTCCGTGAAAGCAAATTACTTAGCCTGTCTTCATACCTGGCTAGCACAACAGGCATGTCAGGGTGAAGTTCATCTCATTCTAATGTAAACAGCTAAAATAGCATAAATACCTCTTCCAGGCAAAAAGTCCACAAAATATGTCAAATCTCCCACTACAGCCATTACATCTTGGACACGTGGGCCCAAAAGCTGGCTACTTTTATACTTTTTTCCACCTTGCTCTGGTATGATCTACTGGCATGAGCAGACTCCTCTAATTGTAATTCTTGTCCATGGTCCAAAATCATGGGCAGGTCAGCTGTGAAGCTGCTGACGCAGCCGTTTTCTTAGGGAACTGGAAGTAAATAGGCCAGTACAGTGTCTTTATAGTAGGGAAGCATCTCTATTAGGGAAAGAAATAGATTCAAACTCCCAAACGCACCAGCTTCCAGAAGTTTGTCAGCAATCAAGTAAATACGTTAGAGAGAACCCCTCTGCAGTGTTCAGTGATGATATAATTTAGTTAAAAACCTGTTTCAGTCAAGACAACTCTCCCCACGTCTTAGGCACAGGGCTCTGAACTGATTACATTGGATGTTGTCCTATCTTCTGTGTCACTTCTGGAATCGTATTTAATTCTCTTACCCTGGGTTTAACCTACCCACACGCAGCATATCAACTACTTCATGTTTCAAAAATCTGCTCCATGGGAATGTTTCACCATAGAGAGAGCGAGTTTTGCCAGCATTCGTGTGAGTTTTGGGTGAGCCTGACACTTTGCTCAAGGTCACAAACTCTTGCGAAAACAAAGCTTGTGCTTCAGCTGAAATCTTAGCAAAGGCCTCAGCTTCAGAGTCATAAGCAGAGAGTGACCCAAATCAAATCTTTCAAAGTGATTTCTGATTTTAAATTATTTAAATGAGAGAAACACTTTTTCTGGCTTCTGGCCCAAGAAAAGAAGGACTCAAGTGTGCTCAAGCTGCAAGAAAAACGGAGGTATTAAAAAATTACTAAAAATTCTTCATCTTTTAAAAATCAACAGAAGTGTTCCCTAGTTTGGAACTCAAGATTTTAAAAACTTTAAAACTTCAAAACTTCAAACCTTCTGGTTTTGCAGTTTAGTTCATATCTGTCTGACTTATCGAAAATTAGGAAATAACAGTAAATTTTCCTCTTATAACTAAGGAGAAAAATGATCAAAGAGAGTGGAACAGAATTGCAGGTCCTGCTTGAAACCCTTGATGCTCCTCCTTCTGTTTACTTGGCATTTTATACAAGAAATGCTTCAGTATTTATTTTTTTTTCTGTTTTATTTCCAAGAGTCCACACTACATAAAGAAAACTGCAAAGTGTGTTCAGGGACAGCTTCTTTAAAACACAGAGAGAAAGAAAGTCAAAAAGGGTGTACTTTGGTAGGTGAGGAGATTAGAAATGTGTGTGGGGGGGTAAGGTGCCAGGGAACTGTAAAAATAAATATGGGGAGTGCTCATATCAAAAGAGGTACCTTCTCCTTGAGTCTGCAACTTGAGATTTATTAGCTCCTGCTATCAAAATCACCCAGAAAAATAATGAATGCCTCTGGGAACTGTGAGGATGTTTTCAGAATAGTTACCAGTAGTTTTCTCAATTTCAGCATTCAGAAATAAACGTTAAGGAAAACCCATGGCTGCTTCATTACTATGCTGGATTTTGTGCTGCTCAGCATCATTACACCAGGCTTGTCCCTGACTTGATTTCACTTCCTGCATAAAATGACAGCAAGGATGTATTTGGACCAGCCCTATGTACTTTTTTACAATAGGTAACGCACGTTCCAACAAACAGCATTGTGTGTCTATTGGACTTCATCACACTGTTTACACCTTTGAAAGAAATTACTAAATTGTTTTTAATTATTATAATCACAGCCTGAAAAGTTCTTTGTCTGTTCCATCCCATATATTATCCTGAGGTGAAGGGTGGAAGAGAGCAGAAGGGGAACTCATTAAAAGTCTAATTAAATTTCCATGTTGACACACATGCAAAGAAATATATCCAATGAAGTCCCACCACCATTTAAAACAATGGGAGCCCTGGAATTAATTTCAGCAGGGCTAGTATTCTACCCTGTTCTTTACCCAGGCCTTTTTGGAAGGAAACACAAGTGCCACCAGCACTGTTACAGTACTGGTAGAACTGGGCAAGAATTTAATGAATCTTAGATATCTCTATACTTAACCGTGCACATCCCAGTGTTCAGGTGAAGTTACTTGGTAAGTGTCAAAGTTAGAAGCTAATAGCATGACTCCTATATGCAAAAGGAAACCACAAGTGATCTGAGCAGGTCCTCTCAAATAAGTGCTAGAAAAGCTCTTATGCTGGATTTTCATATGTTCTCCCTAAATACTTTGTGATCCATAAAAAGATGTTTCTGTCCTATTGAGAAAATCTTCTATTGGAAGTGTTGCTGGCACTGACTTTCACACTCCTCTTCCTATCAATACCTGAGCTGTTTTGTTAGTATCAGAGATTTTCTTGTGTGGCTTTTGTAAGAGTGAAATAACTAGTTAATGTCAGAAGAGTTTTAAAATCACCTGCAATAGATTTTCCATGCGTAAGAGCATCTTGATTTTAAGCTCAGAATCTTCTAAGTCAGGAAGTAAATGCTATTATCAAATTAAAGAGTTGGGAGAATCTCCCATTTCCTGGCACACCAGGCAGTCAATTTCTAGCCCTTGAGTGGCTGGACCTTGTATCTGTCACTGATCCAGGCCTGAATAGCATTGTTCACTCTGTTCCTGAGGTCAGGGCAATTTACAGGGGAGGAAGAAGGAAACACTTATCTGGAAGGATATTTATTTATTTATTTATTCTGCAAAACTTTTGAGGCTTGAAATGCCAAAGGGCTGACTGAGAGTGATTAACCATCGAAGCTGCAATAAGGATAATCAAAATTGGATTATATCTGATTTTGTGTGAAATGTGATCTTTTGGAGGGTAGCTCAAATTAGAATCCTGATTTGCTTGACAAACTGCCCAGGTATTACTCACCAGGTATTTTGTGCAAGCTTTTTAAAGTGAACCTGCCTGAAAGTATAAATCCCTCTGTGTTTTGAAGGGAGTAACTCCAGGGTCTGCTCCTTGCTCTCACTTCAGTGGCAAATGCATTTATCATTGTTGTTTCATGGACCACTCAAATGGTTAACATCTTGGATTCCTGTTGTACGAAGGTACTTTCCTTGCTTTTGTGGGCATTTAGCATTAGGACAAATATTTGTGTTTGAGATCTTGCGGTTCATGATTGCTCTCTGTCATAGAGAGATGTTTTCTTCGATCACCATTTCTGATTATATAAACAAATGAAAGAAATAAACCTCTATGAGACTTATATTTTTTTACTGCTTCTGCCTAACCTGTCTGTACACTATTGTACACTATGCTTCTCTCCAGTCTGTAGCTTCAGTTTCTTGGAGATGGAAAATACATGTCTGATTCTTTAAAATTGTTAACAGGACATCTCCAAGTTCCCAGACAAAGATTATACAGTGCTTGGTGAGGGAGGAATCATTCTGAGTGGAGGACAGCGAGCACGAATCTCACTAGCAAGGTGAGTATTTTACACTCTGTGTAGCATACTGTTTCATATATAAGGAGAATGTTATGACTAATCACTTAAATACATGTGGACCAAGTCTTGTTAAATAAATATCCTCATTTTATGACCAGGAATCTGAGTTTTACTGTGCAATTGTGTTTGTGATGCACTTGCATATTTATAAATGGAATTGAAGGAGTTTGACGGCACATGCATGCTGTGGCTCAGCTCTGGAATCTTTCCCTCCCTCATGCAAGATGCTGTTTGGAGATTTAGACCTTTAAAGATAGCATACTAACTTTGGAAGAAATCCACAGAAAGAGACATTTAAGTATCCACTCCTGCTGTGACACCTCTATAAAAAAAATGAAAAAGAAAAAAAAAAAGGCCATGCCTCCAAATGTCGCTAATTATTTACCTGAAAATAATTATTACCTGTGAGTAATGATTTGGCCTTCTCCATTTGACCTTCCAATGTTAGTAAGTAATTCTGAAGGTCTACAGAACAACAACATAGATGTGTGTCTTATTCTACTGAAACACATAACTAATTTGTCACTTAGCTATCACCAGACATGCAGTGATGACAGCTCTGATTTGTAAATGGCCCCATTTATTTCTGTGCCAGGTGCAAATTGTGCTGGTTCCTACGCTTAGAATACTGGATAGAAGTAAAGTAATTTGTAATGATCCACACTAGCATCTCGTTAAAGATGTACATGTCTGTGTGCAGCTAAAAGATGGGGAGAGGCTCCCAGTGTCAATCTTCCTAGTGGATTTGCGAGAGGGGAAAGATATATGAATGATTCTTTTCTATCTTATCTGTAAGATAAGAGAGGAGGAGCAGGCAAAACTTTCAGAGAAAAAACCCAACCAACACGACCTATTTAGATTTTCATTTAAAATGCAACATTTGCATGAAATATCTTCTAGATCCTACAAATAATCATATCTGCACTTTTCAGATTGTTCGTTTACTGGAGAGTCACAGTACTGATATATTTATTGTCAGCTGTATAATTATCATTTTTTAAAATGATTGCATGTCCCAAAGGCAGTAGCTGTACCTGATATACATTTTGTTTGGGCTCCAGTCTAAGCTCAGCATGCTGCAGGGTGTGCAGGTCTTGAGGTGTAGGTTGCAGATGAAGATCTAAGAAAGCTACAGGAAAAGAATTATGATTACAGCCTCAGGTTGTGACTGTTTGCACTGCTGATAAACTGGTGATTATTGCTTGGACTCAGTGCATGCCTGTGTCTAATACACTCTGTGCAAAGTCATATGAAATGAGAGCACCTGTTGGAAGTTCCATCAACCAGTTGTCATGAGAAGCAGATGGAAACTGTCTGAGGCCGTCTTTCTTATAGAGTACTGTCGGTGCACAAAATTACAACTTGGGAAAAGAAAGGAGAAAGGAGAAAAAGCTGCATGCTCTGGGTCTGAGCCAGCTCACTGGCCTGGTACCCTAAAGCTCGTTCATGTGTAGCTACTAAGTCCAACATACAAATTGTAGCACTAATTTGAGTGCTACCTTTACTCCAGGAAAAAAGCCTGCAAAGTTACTGCTGATGAAAGTGCCAAGAATGGTATGAGCTTTTTTGTTGTTGTGCAACCACTACATCATAATGTATGGTCAGTGAAATCCATACTGATAGAGGATTTTTCAGTGAAATGTTTGATTTATCAGCATAATATGCTATTACTGAGGCCTTTTTCTTCCGGTGGATAATTTTCACATCATTTAATATAGTAATTTAAAACCACATTTTTAGAGTAATTCCAAAAGTACTGAAATGCAGCTGTCCACATTTTCTTTACTAATTACTCCCTGATTCGTATCACATCATCATTTTCATACCCACAGAGGAAGGCAAGGGTCCCTTGTGGATTTCTGTGGAAACTGATTTTAATAAAAACCTCTTAACCACAAGTTGAGGTCTCAGTGAGCCACATGCAGGCACATACAGCTTAAGGTCCTAATGCTACAAACAGTTCTTCATTCCCGAAACCAAAACATTGTACAGTTCCATTTTACATAATGTTTGCAGGATCGTTGCTCACTAATGCACTTCTCTTTTCCCACCAGGTATTTTTAAATACTTTAAAATCTAAATGCTGATGCCTAAGCCTTTTAACACACTTTTTTATATATATGTAATATTCATTTGGGCACCAGAAATTGCAGTAGGCACTAGAACCCCATAGAAATGGCCATTGTATATTGATGAGGGCTGTTAGATTCAGGCAGGTCTTTAGAGTATCCCTTGTAAAAGATATCTGCATAGCTTCTTTTGCACAGTTGTGCTGGTGGAGTATCCCTTGTAGAAGATATCTGCATAGCGTCTTTTGCACAGTTGTGCTGGTAGAGTATCCCTTGTAAAAGATATCTGCAT
The DNA here is from genome assembly GCA_013400475.1 of Tricholaema leucomelas. Classification (NCBI taxonomy): domain Eukaryota; kingdom Metazoa; phylum Chordata; class Aves; order Piciformes; family Lybiidae; genus Tricholaema lacrymosa; species Tricholaema leucomelas. Next base: position 1,041,205 of record WAAF01013988.1, read on the forward strand.
AGCTTCTTTTGCACAGTTGTGCTGGTAGAGTATCCCTTGTAAAAGACATCTGCATAGCTTCTTTTGCACAGTTGTGCTGGTTTGAACCTAATTGGAATATTTTTTACTGAAAGAAGTTAAATCCTTAGCTATGAGAAGACAGAAAACCCACAACAGTAATCTATATCCCTCAGTTTTCTGCTGAGAAACACTAGTCAAAATATAGATAAGAGGGTCACTTCTCACACACTTCTTAGCTCTCACTTCTGGCTGTGCTTTCTTTTGGGCGGTCTGCTCTCTGCAGCTGACTCTGCGTTTAACTCTCTAATCCACCTAACCCCTTTTTCCTCTAACCTCCTTGTTGTTTTGAGTTTTCTTTTTGACATCTCACCTCAGATCTCCAGATTTATCACGTGAGATCTATGTGGGTTGATCTGGTTATTTCTGAAGGGAAGGAAAGAGGGAGGCGGAAGGGGGTTTGGGTCGGGCGCCCTCCTGGGGACTCTGTTTCTGGGAGGGGTATTGTGTTTCTGTGTTACTTTTAATTTGTATATAACTGCATATGTTTGTGTATATATGTTTGTATATTGTGCTAAATTGTAAATATAGCTTCATTTTTAGTTTCCACCTCGTCTGAGTCTAGCCTGGGTGATTTCATAAGAGTAGGTGGGGTGCAAGTAATGCCTAAATGGCCACATACAGAAATCAATGGAAAACGTAGCTAGTTTGTAAGGCAGTCTGCAGCAAGGAAGGGCTTTATCAAAGGGTGTCTTATAAGTACATTTGACATTGAATTCCAACTCTATATTGATGCTGTAAGAATGTCAACTGCAAATTCTTGAGACAAAAATGGAAAGGCATCAAGTTTAAGTTATTTATGTAATTTTATAAGACTTGTGGAAGTTAATGCAATTTCTGTTTTCCCTGTTCAGAGCAGTGTACAAAGATGCTGATTTGTATCTCCTGGATTCTCCTTTTGGACATTTGGATATTTTTACAGAAAAAGAGATATTTGAAAGGTACTGTGTGTTTATTGATAGATTGCATCTAAGAATCTCACTAAGCAGCACAAAGTAAAACCAAGAACCGAAATTTAATAGCTACAAAAATACCAAAGTGATCAAAATTACACCTTTAGGGAATTATTTTTAGAGATTTTTGCAACTGAGTATTCTGTGTTAGCAGCAGACAGCGCAGTGTGCTGGAAACAAGCCTGGGCCAAATGTAAACATTACTGCTCACTCTTCCACGGAGCTTGCAACGTACTGAGCTTGCTACAACCCTTCACTCCCAGACTGCACAGCTTTATATCTGCTTTATCTGTGTACCAGAAAGGCTCTAATTTTAAAACACTTTCCTGCTTACAATTTTTTTTACAAATAGCTGTATTTTATCCTTTTTTTTTTTAATTATTATTAAAAAAATAAATCCTCCCAGTGACTGAAATACTGGTCACCTGAAAGTGCCCGCAGACCAAGGCGTCTGCATGCAGCAGTTTGGCCGAAGACAGAGACTTATATCTTGTCCCGGTTGGGTAGCTCAAAATGATAACAACACATGGTGCCATCCATGAACTTTTTTAGACATCATAAGATTAAAGCTTTGAAATAGCGATAATGCTTTTAAGTTTGGGAGCAAAAGATCTAAGTAACCCCAGGATGAAAAGGAATATTTCATTTTTATGTTAAACTGATTGACTTGAGAGTGATTAAAATGCCTTCCTTTTTTTTTTGGGTGGGGGGGTGTGTGTGTGTGTTCCTGTGATAAAGGACTCACCCTTTACACATCTCAGCCTTAACACCATCTTTGTAGCTTGAGGGAGTACCCAAGACTGCTCATAGTGGGAAGGGGGCAGGTAAAAGCAAATAAATTCAAAATGAAAGGGATAAATCAACATTTAATCATGAAGAAAAGATTATAATTTTAAACATTTTCATCTTTTATAGCTGCGTGTGCAAGTTGATGGCAAATAAAACTAGGATCTTGGTTACTTCAAAACTGGAGCATTTAAAGATTGCTGACAAGATATTAATTTTACATGAGGGGAGCTGCTATTTTTATGGAACATTTTCTGAACTCCAGGGTCAACGGCCAGAATTTAGCTCGGAGCTGATGGGGTTTGATTCTTTTGATCAGTTCAGTGCGGAGAGAAGAAATTCAATTCTAACCGAGACTCTCCGTCGATTTTCCATTGAAGGAGAAAGCATGGGATCACGAAATGAAATCAAGAAGCAATCCTTTAAACAAACATCAGATTTTAATGACAAAAGGAAGAACTCCATCATCATTAACCCCCTTAATGCAAGTAGGAAGTTTTCGGTAGTGCAGAAGAATGGGATCCAGGTCAATGGGATAGAGGATGACCCACCAGAAAGGAGGCTCTCACTGGTACCTGACTTGGAGCAGGGAGATGTAGGAATGCTCCGGAGTAACATGCTAAACACTGACCATATGCTGCAAGGTCGGAGGAGGCAATCTGTGTTAAACTTGATGACAGGAGGCACCTCTGTGAACTACGGACCAAACTTTCCCAAAAAAGGAAGTACAACGTTTCGGAAGATGTCTGTGGTGCCTCAGACAAACCTGTCCTCTGAGATAGATATCTACACCAGGCGCTTGTCTCGAGACAGCGTCTTGGACATCACTGATGAAATCAGTGAAGAGGATTTGAAGGTTTGTGTTATTTTCATGCATCTTGGGTTTCGATATGGTGATAGTTTAGTTCAATATGCTTCTTATGTATCGCTCTGTTTGACTATATCATTCCTAATGCAGTATTTCTCTGTGGGATATATTTTTGGAGTATAGGTAATATTTTTATTTTTAACTCAAATATCATCTGGAAATTATTGAAATTATTTTTTCCCTGATTTTTAATGTTTTTCAAACACTATCTGTAGAAAAGTTCAAACCAGAATTTTAATATTCAATCTACCTTTAAGTTTACTTACACTAAAACGAAAGTTGAAACCATAACATGGAAAAAACATTGTTTTAAAGCATTTATGCAAAACTGACATCTGAAACCTTAAGGCTCATGGAATAACTAAACTACATTTGAAGTACTAGCAGAGTTTTAAAAACTGGAATCTGATCAAATTTGACAATTTTTTTCAGACTGTTTAGCTCTCCTGTTACAGATCACAAACAGAGGAGTAAGCTGAATGTTACTCTGTTGTCATGGATGTGCTGGAAGTGATGTAATTAAGGTTGAGTTTTATACCAAAAACTGGTACAAAATTCCCTTTTTCTAATAACTATCAACCAGTCATAGTGAACTACTTTCATTTTCAAAACAGACTGCTGATTTTCACAGGATTGGAAAATTCTCCGAAGTAATTTTCTAGGTGGAAAAGTATCTACAAGAAATACCTCAACTTGTAATTTGAGGAAGAAGCACTGCCCAATTTCTCTCTTTATTGATCTCACCAGGAAAACAAACCAAACCTAACCCTCAGAGTATTTGTAAATTTAATCTAACTGTGCAATAATAATCTCAGTTGAAAGATAATAGCTATTGATTAACCATTTCTGGACTTCAAGTAGTGCTGGACAAATCTTGGTTGTGTCCTTCAGTGTTATCTGAAAATTTCAGATATCTCTAAACGTTGTTGTTATGTCAGATAAGATTCAACCAGTCAGTACCTTCATCTCCAGCCACTATCAGCCATGCTGCAATTCAATTATTTGAAGTAAGTCAGCAAAAGGAATGACAGCATTCTTGCGTCCAAAATTCTCATATATAGATATTACTATAATTCTTACTCTGGTCTTATCTGTGCTTTGACAGGAATGCTTCACTGATGATGCTGAAAGCATGGGTACTGTTACCACATGGAATACCTATTTCAGATATGTTACCATCCACAAAAACTTGATTTTTGTTCTGATTTTGTGTGTGACTGTCTTCTTATTTGAGGTAAGAAAATCCGTGCTCTACATCGTGTAACTAAAAATGATGTTTGTTTAATCTGTTGTTTGTGGTAAAAGGATAAATGGATAAAACACAAAGGTTTGAGCTCTTGTATGTACTGCAGTTGCAGAACCTTTCTACAGTTCAAGAGACAAAATACCATGCCAAATTGTTATGTGGCCTGTGATAGCAGCTTGCACTCTTCTAACCTTAGAAAAATGAAGAGAGGCTAGTGATGAATATCCAGGTGCTGAATTGATAAAGTGGCAAACTGAAAGTGAAGTTTTGACAGCCTGGAAAGCTGTGTGGGGCTGATGTGGAAACGCTAGAGATGCTATTTTACGTTTAGAATGGATTGGTTTGTATTGTAGCTGCCAAGGAGAGTCCACATAGATCACCATAAATAGGGTATCAGTTGTACTTCCAATATTTGGATTGTGTATATGTGTGTGTGTAGCTTGCTTAGGTGGCTCAAAATTGTCCCGAGATGCAATATCCAGGGAGTAGGGTTGCTGAACTGGAAGAGCAGTTATGAATGGAAACCTAAATAAAGACTTTGTGAAATTACTCTGTCACAATATTGCATACCCTCATCTTCACAGCTGAAAAACTTCTGCTGTTGGGAGTTGAGCTGAGAACAGAATTCTGTCAGGAGATGTAAAGATATTACTGTAAAAGAAGCCTGATCCTTACAGATCCTTAAATTCAGGATACCACAGTCAATCTCGAGTTATTTACTGTAAGATCTGCAAAAGTCACTGGTTTCCAAGGAGACTTTAGCTATGTGCTGAACTGTTATTGAAAGACATTCCTGTAGCAGTGCTATAATGGCTTTAACCCTTATTGAAAAGATCATAGGCAGAAACAGAACAGCTGGAAATGTAGTGGACTAGATGAAGATCTCCAGTGTCTCAGCAGGCAGACAACAAAATGTCTTGCAAAAGAATCATCTCACAATGAAAAGGGTTTAATCAGGTTGTGTGGAGAATGATGTAAAGCAACGGAGCTATTTTAGACAAATAGATATATTGAATGTAGATATCAGCAGCAACAATACAAAATAGCAATGTGAAGGGTTTGACACTCATATTTGAGGAGCTGCCTTTGAAGATATTGACAGACATTCTTTTAGGGCCATCAAGAATTATTAATGTTTAAAACTTGAAATATGTTAAAGCATGGAGTGAACTTTCCTTGTCATTAAGAATACATAGCAAACCTTTGTTATGGTAAAAACCAATAAAAGAGTATTTAAGCACTTGAGAGCCCAATTGTAATACAAGTCTAAATGTAGCTTTCCAGGTGGGATGTACTAAATGGTTTCTGGGAAAGAGAAGCAGGTATGACAAGGGCTTTGCTTCAAGAAAGCTTGACTTCGATCAGTTTATAATGTTCTCCCTAAAGACAATGATAGTCAGTGAAAGAAGATAAGTAAGAAAAAAAGACATAATGTGACAAGACAAAAAGTGACTCTGTTTTCTTTGGCCACAGGTAGTTGCTTCTCTTGCTGGGTTATGGTTTCTGAAAAAGTGAGTAACGATGATAATTTATTGAGAAACTGGGGACTCCTATGTTTCTTTCTGGTTTTGTGGATTTTGTTGCTGCTGTTTGTTTGCATGGGTTTTTTTCTCCTACATATATATAAGTAATAACTAAATTTCCCTAGAATTTTATATGGATAGGCACTATCTTATATTGAAAAACAAAAAAAAAAGAGGTACATTGATGGATGATCTTAATACCTCATATAGGTGGTATCTTAAGCTAGTACTTTAAGTGCTAACGATCAAATGGTTTGTGCCTTGTTATTGAGCATATAACTCATGCAAGACTTTTTCTGGGTCAGCCTACTCCAGAGATGCATGGACTTGATTATCCTGAGTACAGTGTGTTTCATCACTGCCTTTCAGAGGTGCTAGGTGAGACATTTGCTTAGGAGCATTTTAAGGGAGCAGTTTCTCTTGTTTGTACCATTTTCTCTGCTCATATATAAAAAATTCCCAGAAGTTGCAGGGTCAGGCAGGTGAAGGTTAAAACATACTGAGCAGTGGTATGGCTTTTCCTGGGTTAAAGCCTTTGATCCTTCTTTTTGTCCTGCAGAGCTAAGTCTGTATGTTTGAGTATAGAAGGCATATGGTGACTTAGGTCTAGTCTGGAGGAGGAGGGATTTATGTTGATATCCCCTTACAATAGATCACTAAGGCCTTTGGTTTGTGTAGTACATCTAAAGCTTTTGGCTTCCATAATAATTCACTTTTTCCAACACTTACACTGTTTTTCCTGGTTAGAAGAAGTGGATGCATTTTCCTTGATTGGGCTATTTTGCCAGTGATTGAACAGGCAGTAGATTTGCGAGAGACTACCAAAGCAGTACATTTTCGCAGTGCTTTGGAGAAAACTGTTGGAAAGGGTGGTAGTTATATATCAATGGCTTAATTTCCATCTTGGTCAAAACCCTTCGTTGCACAATTCCAACTAATGCCAGGAATGACAACAGATACTGATAGGAGACACTTCATATATACAGGACAAAATTTTAAAAATTAATATGTATGTATGTATAAAAACCCCCTCAGCATAGTTTTAAAAGAAATGAAAATTGTAGTACTAGTTGTTTAATGAAACAGAGAAACCTCACCATTTCCACTAATGTGTTTGTTTCTCATTTCCATCACACAGGACAGCTTTGAGAGCAAATGGAACACAATCGGACAACAGCACCTCTGACAAACCTCCTGTGATTGTCACTGACACTAGCAGCTACTACATCATCTACATCTATGTGGGAGTGGCAGATACCCTGCTTGCCATGGGAATATTCAGAGGGTTGCCCCTTGTGCATACACTTATAACAGTGTCCAAAACTCTTCATCAGAAAATGGTTCATGCAGTTCTGCATGCACCTATGTCAACATTCAACTCTTGGAAAGCAGGTAACTTAGATGTGACCTGATTGATTCGTGTATGGCTCTCACTTCAGTTAAACGGTTTTCACTCTGCTAAAGGATATTGTTGTTTTTCATTTACATTTTCAGTCAGGCTGAATGTTAACAATTTCCCACATGAAGTAATTTGTGAATCTTTCAGTGAACTTCGATTGCACTTTAAATGTGACATATTTCAGTTGTTAATTCTGATTCTGAAATATTGCCTTCTAAATTGGAGAAAAATAGCTTTTAGCTGTTTGAGACAGTAAAACTAGAATAACTTCTAATGAACAGACTGACTAAAACTGTAATAGAGAAGATTGGTGAAGAAGTGGTGAGTGACAAGGAGTCAGGTGTGGATGATAAATAGTACTTTATTTCACAAGCAGTCCTACTAAAATGATATTAAACATCAACTAGTGTGAATAATGGTGTGTATATTCAGATGTGACTCTGGAATTGATACAGGGTTCATTATATAACTGGTGCAACAAGCTCCATCTCCCATTGTACGTGAAATTCCTACCCCATACCCTTCCTACTGGTGTGTACTAGATTACAGGAGACACTGGTAAATGACAGCATAACATAGGGTTTATCCTTTATTTTCCTATTACATTCTTAATTCTGTTGTTACCTGGTGATTAATGCAGTAATTCTACCCAAGAACTGAAAAAAATGATGTACAAACTTATTGCAATGCTGGTGTGCAAATTACCTGTGTATAAGCAGAACCTGACACACAAGAGGGGCAGACTTTATGCTTTGTGCTTCTGTTTCTGTCCCGTTTACTTATGTATTCCAAGAGCTGAAACAGGAGCCAAATTCCTCAATGGGAAAAGAAGCCAGGGGGTTTCAAAACAGAAGCTAAATTCCACAATGGGGGAAGAAGCTGTAGCTGTAGTGATCTTTCATATTTTTTTATTTAGAAAAGTTGTACTTTTTGCTAAAGTAATAAATGTAGGATCTTTAGGTGTTAAACTATTTGACTAGTTCTCTCCTTTTCTTCTCTTTAATCCACAGGTGGTATGCTTAACAGATTCTCCAAAGATACAGCAGTACTGGATGACTTGCTTCCACTTACAGTATTTGACTTCATTCAGGTTTGTAGAATACAAGATCTGAGTTTTGCTCTCTTACAGCACTGTAAAGTTTCAGCTGTACATCATGCAGAAGAAACCATAATAATAAGGAATAACAATTGCAATTAATTCTTCTTACGTTTTTTTCAATATGTGCATCTATTTACTTTGCTGCTTATCAGTCTGCTTCTTTTTTTGAGCACTTGCCTGTATATGTACCTCTAATGTTTGTGGAAACCATTTTCTGTACTCAGGCTCAGAAACATTTTTGCCCTGCAGGCCCCCAAAGTATGAGTATCCCCACTGCTACCCACATGCAACTTCAAAGATGCAGTGGGCATTCCTTAGTTTCTTTCAGTTATTTTAGCCCAATATTTCTGTTTCCAAGCTATCTTTAACTGCATTCAGTCATTTTTGTGACTTTACCTCCTTAGGCTCTTCTATTCCCAGTTAGCTAGCATCACCCTTAATTTACTTCTTCCCTTTTGTTGAATGTAGTCTTTGTTTTTCTGTTCTTTTATCTTCCATAGAAACTCTTCCAGGTCAGCCTTACTGCACAGTTTGCCCCATGATGATGTGCTTTCAACTCTCAATTGGGCAGTTTTGTCCTTTTTGGTTTTTTTTATATCTCTATTTCCCCAGCAGAAGTTTGAGTGTCTAAGTTTGTCTTTTATACTTCATGTCTTCCTGTCTTCTTCTGAGCCTCTGTAATTGAAGCTGAGTCTGAGTCGGGCAGGCACTGGATGGGTTTCTGATGGAGGAAAGCTTTAGATGACTCTGAGTCACAGAAGAATTTTATATCCCTGAGGTGTAGAATTGCAAACACTTCTTTTTTTGTTTGATGGAAAGGCTTACTACCAGCATACATCCCGACGAACATCATGCGCTACCAAACCTTGAGTTTTGAAACACCTTCCAGTTCATTGACACTGAAGAGAACGTTGAAGAAATACAGAAGGAATTCCAGCATTTCTCAAGGAAGATGCCTTTTTGCTCCCCATCCTGCTTATTCTGAGTGTTTGTGGCTGTGTATCCCAGCATCCCTCATTAGTGTCTAACCACCAATGCTGCAACATCATCTCCTCAGCTATGAGATGGTTACCAGAATATTTAAAAAATGAAAGCAGATGTTCCCCAGCTCTTCTGTTCCTATCTATATTTAGGGGATATGCAGGCACGCCTTAATCAAGCGAAACACTCTGCTGCACAGACTGACCATTCCATCTGTGAGTTTGCTCTGCTTTGCAGTCCCTACCACCATGACTGCCTGTCAAAATTGAACGCTTTGACTCATTACTTTAGAGGAAGCAATGCAGCTCCACTTGCAGAAGTTCAAGGATACCACAGCTCTACCTAATATCCTGCTGATGACACAAAGATTTACTCAATGAGTAAACATGGACATCGAGACCTCCTCTGAATCCTTCAAGTCATCTTTGGTGTGATCAAGATTCACTACTGCCTTTAATGACGTGGTCATTTTTTTCTGATAGTTTGGATCTGCCATGTGGATTTTATTCCAAAATTACATCTGTCTCTATATTTCAGACTCACTACAAGCAGCTAGCTAGTTTTCCTTGTTTTCAGGGATAAAGACAATCCCTGACTTGACTTTTCTGTTCTGATGCCTTCCAGAGGCTAACTCATGTTCTAATGTCCCATAGGTTCAACTCTGTTTCCTCAGTCTCAACTGCAGAGGCTCCAGATGTGCATGACAATCTGCACTGCTTTTCCAGGTCTTTCTTATGCAGATTATTTCTTGAATGTTTTTTATGAGTCATCCCTTCATAAAGTGTTTTTTCTGATCCTCCATAGATTCAAACTTGTTTGGCAGCTTCAGACCTCCATTGACTGCTAATGAACAAAGTCAGTTTCCTCTGAAAGATGCAGAAAAGTTATACATTCTTCTTCTGTGCTGATTGTTGCAGACACACAATGTGGAAGGGACCTCTGTATCAGTGACTTGGGACTTTCCCACTCCTTCTGCTCAAAGCAGGTTCAGACAGAACAGATTGCTCAGGATCATGTTGTATTTTGGATATTTCTAAGGGTGGTGGTTACTCCATAAGTTCTCTCAGTCACCTGATCTTATATTTTATCATCCCCACAATAAAAATGCTTTTTCTTATGTTTAAATGGCATTTTTGCAGTTCAGTTTGTGCCCATTGCCTCTTATCTTCCCACTGGGTGCTACTGAGAAGAAGCTGGCTCAAGCTTATTTTCTTTGCACCAGATACCTAATAGTATTTATGAGAACAAGAGAACACAGTCTCAAGTTGTGCCAGGGGAGGTATAGGCTTGATATTAGAAGGAAGTTCTTCACAGAGAGAGTGATCTGCCATTGGAATGGGCTGCTCAGGGAGCTGGTGGAGTCATCGTCCCTGGAGATGTTCAAGAAAAGGCTGGATGAGGCATTTAGTGCCATGGTCTAGTTGACTGGATAGGGCTGGGGATAGGTTGGACTGGATGATCTTGGCTGATTCTACGATTCTATGAAAATATATGTAATTTATACAATTATTTGCACATACACACTATTTGTAATTTATATAAATATAATAAATGCCATCAGATACTTATGCAAAGTGATTAGATCTCCCTAAACCTTCTCTTAAGGCTATACAATCTCAGCTCTATCAGCCTGTCCTTGCATGTGAGGTGCTCCAGTCCCTTTATCACCTTCAAGACCTTTCGCTGGACTCATTCCACTATGTCTCTCTCTTGTATGGAAACACCCAGGTACTGTCTCACTGGTATTAAAGAGAGAGGAAGCATCACCTCCCTTCTATGAAAATGAGCTGGTAAACTTTGCCTAACTCCTTGTTTAGAGACACTGCCTTCTTCTCTGTTGCAGTTGTGAATTTAATGAAATAGTTTTTCTTAGGACTTTTATAGGCATTAGGCATATCAGTAAGCAGGGCTTTTTATTCAGGAGGGGTGAGGCTTAAGGATAAAACAGGTAAGAGCTACTCTCCAGTCACTGTGACGTAACTACTTTCCCATAGAAGAAGTGGTATCAAACTTTACGTCAGTGACGAGATATAACATCTGTGTTGTATTCTTTGACAGTTATCAGACCTGCTTCCCTATATCTTGGGTCTGACTTGAAGCCGGCTAAGAAGTGCAGTAGTGTTACCACTAGTTACACGTCTTGGTCTTTTACCAGTGCTTACAGTGGGGGCATCATTTCTTGAAGATCCTTCATTTGAGATGCTGTTAGCATATAGAATCATAGAATCATAGAATCATAGAATGGTTTAGGTTGGAAGGGACCTCAAGGATCATCCAGCTCCAACCCCCTGCCACAGGCAGGGACACCTCCCACTAGAGCAGCTCGCCCAAGGCCTCATCCAGCCTGACCTTAAACACCTCCAGGGAGGAAGCATCCACAACCTCCCTGGGCAACCCATTCCAGTGCCTTACCACCCTCACTGTAAAGAACTTCCTCCTAACATCCAGTCTAAATTTCCCCTCTTCCAGCTTAAACCCATTCCCCCTCGTCCTAACATTACTAGACCGTGTAAATAGTCCCTCCCCAGCTTTCCTGTAGGCTCCCTTCAAATACTGGAAGGCCACTATAAGGTCTCCTCGAAGCCTTCTCCTCTCCAGGCTGAAGAGCCCCAACTCTCTCAGCCTGTCCTCATAGCAGAGGTGCTCCAGCCCTCTGATCATCTTCGTGGCTCTCCTTTGGACCCGCTCCAGCAGTTCCATGTCCTTCTTGTATTGGGGGCTCCAGAACTGCACACAGTACTCCAGGTGGGGTCTGACGAGAGCAGAGTAAAGGGGGAGAATCACCTCCCTTGCCCTGCTGGCCACACTTCTCTTGATGCAGCCCAGCACTCGGTTGGCTGTCTGGGCTGCATGTGCACACTGCCGGCTCATGTTGAGCTTCTCGTCGACCCAGACCCCCAGGTCCTTCTCCTCAGGGCTGCTCTCCAGCCATTCATCACCCAGCCTGTATCTGTGCCTGGGATTGCACCGACCCAGGTGCAGGACCTTACACTTGGCCTTGTTAAACGTCATGAGGTTGGCCTGGGCCCACCTCTCCAGCCAGCTTGTCTCTTACAAGCAAAAAGTCATACTGAATTCATTGAGCATTTATGTCTATGGTCATGACCAATTTCCCCTAAATTATATACCCACGTTGGTCAACCATACTAGCTGCTGCAGTCATCTCTGAACCGATGTTGAATTGCTGCGTTTTCCAAACAGATGACACAGAAGAAACACTGGAATATGTCTTCCCACCTGGCCTCTCTCCCAGGCCTGAAAAACCAGCACCTGGGGCCTCTGCAGCGCATCACTGTGGTTTCTAACTGGGCTGCATGAGCCTTCTACTGCCATTCACTGACCATATGCCAATGTCTGGCTTACATGTCGATTTTTGCTACCTCCTTTTTAGAGAAGGTGTCATCTTCTGTTTGATTTTACACTTACTTTATGTTTGGGGTTACTGAAATAACACACATTTTCATTTTCAGCTTTTTAGTGAAATAACTGTTGGACCAGCAGTGAGAACATTCTGACATTATGGTGGCTTCTGCAAAATTTGAGTAAATGTTAGAAAGAGGAATTTAAACAGTCACTGTGTGATTGCTATCTCAAGTAATGTAAGAGCTGAAGCTAGGAAAATAAAGAAATCTTAAACTAGTTCAGCTGTTATTTTTTTTTTCCCCATAAACTTTGGTACTGTTAGAAATGGGGAGGAAAGCTGGAACACATGTACCTATTTGTGAAAGACCTTTGACTTGAAGTGCCGGGAATTTACAACCTTGGGTCTATGTGAATATAGTAGCAAAGGCACCAATCGCAGCTTCCTTCCTAATGTGAAATTGGTTTTGCTTTCCATCTCTTTCTTTGCTGACTGGTCATTTGCAGTGGTGTTTCAATGTGATGTTCATAATTTTGTCCAAATTGTCCATTTGCAGTTGTTTTAGGCTGGTAAGTTTGCTGTTCCATGTAGCTGTTTAGTGTGAAAAGTAACGACTCTGCTACAAAGCAGTTTTGCTATGTACACTGACATACTTGATTTTCACCAGATTAAGGTATGAGACAAAATCAGTTCCAGTTCTTAAGATTCTTCTAGAGTAAAGATCAAGGCCTGACATAGCTGTATCTGGAGCTACTAAGAAAGAGAATGGTAGTAGTTTCTTGTGGATTAAATACATTACCACTTAAATGATCTTCTTCCTTGTGAGTCATCTGTCACCTTAAAACATCTTCTGAAAACTGCTACCTTTTCATACCACAAGTCCTCTTATGACCTATGTCCTGCCTTCTGATCAGGACAATTAGTGGCGCTAGTTTTATATGTGGGTTACAGTGCCTTGACCAAGCAATGATAGACGACTTACCACTTTTTCTGGCCCTCAGAAAAGCTGCTTGGCCTGAGTCTGTTATTCAGATCCTGATAGTCTGGCATGCCTAGTGTAGACAGAGGTAACACCAGAAGGCTTGGGAGGTTGCTGCAGATACTGCAAACATTTTTCTTACAATTTTAGCTGGAGAGCAAGTGCCTGGCTACCACTGATTTTGTGTGGCTTCAGAATTTAGAAGCCTGAAATTCTGGTTGTACTGCAGAAAACATTTCCTTCTATCAGAAAAGATGGCAGCTTATTCTGACAAGTTATGCATCTGATCTCAGTTAATCATTATCTTTTCATGGAGGTTTGTTCTCAGCTGCAAATTCTACTTAGAGTAGCACTTTACATTTGTTGAAACAATAAGCAGTTGCCATGGGAAGAAGATTCATCACCAATCTCTATTCTATAAAATGACAAGTTTACTGTATCAATAGTATTTTTCTTTCATTCTACAGTTAATACTGATTGTGATTGGCGCTATAACAGTAGTCTCAATATTACAACCCTACATCTTCCTGGCATCAGTGCCTGTGATAGCAGCCTTTATTGTGTTAAGGGCATACTTCCTCCACACTTCTCAGCAGCTGAAACAACTGGAATCTGAAGGTAGGAGCAGCAAAATTGGTAGATTTCTAAATCCACGACAAATCATTTGAGAAGTGATTCACCCTTTTGCCTCTTCTTTGTCTTTCTCTTGCAAGATGCTGTTGTCTCTGGGAGCAGAACACCTATCTCCTTAAAGCCAGGGCTGTTTCTGATGCAGCCAATGCTGAGTGCTCTGCTGCCAAAGACCAACGGAAAAGATCTTTTCAAAGGTGGGCTTATCACCACTGCAGCTGAAAACAAATAAAGTCCTGACATACAACTTTCTTAAGAGTAAACATAACTTCAAATATTGTGGTCAGACTTGGTGTGTGCCCTATGGGTTTTTTTTCTTTATGAGAAAAACTTAGAAGGGATGTGTCTTGGTTACAAAGAACTCTTATTTCTGATAAAGTTACTTGACTAAATTTCCTTCTTCTCCCCACATTAAGAGACTAACGTGTTCCCAATAAAATGGAAAACCTTATTCCGAAGTGTGGGTTTGTATATCAGGCCCCAAATTCCAAGCAAATCGGTCCTGAGTCTTAAAACACTGCTGATCATCTTCCTTTTACTTAAGTGCGATTCTGAAGTTTCTCAGGTCTAAATCTGAATTTCCTTGACGTTCACAGGGATTGAGCATTGGCTTACCATTTTTAATGTTACATAAGATCTGCTTAAAATTACCATGTCAGCACAGTTGAATCCAACGCAGTACAGTACTCCGAGATAAAAAAAGTTCACTTGATGGAGTTGTCAGAATTGCAGCAATTCATTTTGGCTGGGAAAGGGCCATCTTCTGGCATCTTACAGCAGGCCAGGACTTCCCCAAGCAGTATGTTAACTATGAGGAATTAATATGATCCCTTCCTGGCAATACACCGGATGGAATTTCTACCCATTGGTGCAAGAGACTTCTGTATACCCTATGCTAGGACTACTCCAATCAGGTCCTCCAGCAACATGCAAATTAATCACTGACATTAGTTAGAGCATAGGGCTGTGTATTTGCAGTATATCAAAGGCATTTGCTTATGAGTGTTTACGATGTTTCTACTTTAAACACTTTACAGCTCGGAGTCCAATATTTACCCATCTTGTTACAAGCTTAAAAGGGCTGTGGACACTGAGAGCTTTCGGACGGCAGCCATACTTTGAGACCTTATTTCACAAAGCCCTGAACCTACACACTGCAAACTGGTTTCTCTACCTGTCAACACTGCGCTGGTTCCAGATGAGAATAGAAATGATTTTTGTTGTCTTTTTTGTTGCTGTGGCATTCATCTCTATCATAACTACAGGTATAATAGTCTTGCTCCACTACTGAAATGGAAGTCTTCTGTTTCTGCATAACAGCTCAGCTTTAAAACCTTCTGATAAAGCTAGCATACACCTCAGTCACTATCATAATAGTAAACACAACTGCAATAAAACAGAAATTAAACTATTATTATCTGCAGTCCAGTGTTGTAGAGAAGTCATCAAAGGGACTGGCCTGGAGACAATATCTGAAGAACTTTCCTGTTCTTTAATTGCTGTAGAAGTAATCTCGTGTGTTTTAAACCACACTCATCTAACCACATTAACATACTGAAATGGTTGCCTGTTGATTACGGTGCATATAGGTTGTTTAGTAAATAAAAGATAATGTTCCTCTCATTTGCAAACAGCTAAGATATGCAAAGTTTTAATGATCTTTTAAAGCCACACTAGCAGCAGAAGCAGTCATCCAGTTCTCTAATTCCCAAGACACTGACCTAGTTTCCAATGTGAAGTTCTGCAGATTCCATTAAAAGTCCCCTCAGAAATGGCTCACCACTCCTGGTAAACCCAGTACACAAATGGCAATCACTCTGTACCTTGCTACTTTACTTGTATTGGAAATGCTGCCTGTGGCTGATGATTAAGATCTCAGTCCTTTAATATAATTAACAAATCCATGTTTTCTCCACAAAATAGGAGCAAATGTGAATATGTATGTTAAAGCATACATGCTAAATTTCTGATCTTTACTGGAGTTTTATTTGCATATAAACTGAATGTGTTTTACTCTCTGCAGGTGATGGACCAGGTAGAGTTGGCATTATTCTTACATTAGCTATGAACATCATGGGAACCTTGCAGTGGGCAGTAAATTCAAGCATAGATGTGGATAGTTTGGTAAGCATAAAATCTGCTGCACCATGCCTTCTTTTGAGAAATTGCCTTATTTTGTTGATTATGGGTGTTCAGTAAGCTATCTTCAGAGTGGGGTGCCAGGCAGATGTATCAGAAAAGCACCTCTCATACTTTTGCTGTCAAACTACCAGCTTTGGCACAACACAAACTGAATTATTCTGCGATCATACTTTTTCTAGGGCTAGAATAGGCAACAGCAAACAATTGCATTTGAAGATTCATATTGCAGATACAGCAGTGATGAGAAAACTTCAAAAATGGTGGGAGTTGTTTTGTTGTCATTATATATACCTTACTAATATATATGCCTTACTTGCTATACTTAAGGGCTTTGCACAGCAGATGATGATGGATGTTTCTAAGCTCCTTTCATGCAAAATCAATAGTGTTTTAAAAATTTGTTCTAGACTTCCCTACAGATGTTTTCCTGGTTTTGTGTAAAATATGACATATTTTAGATTTGCATGTGTTTACCCCTTTAATTTGCGTCACTAGTCTGTTAGTTGAGATTGGCTTCAACACAAAATATTTCACAAGGTCAATTCATCATCACCTATTTGTTGGGATATGAGAATCAGACAGGAAACTCAAAAGAGAATGTATTTTTTCTTGCAGTATTCATTGTACCTTAGCTTAAATGTATGGAAGTTTTAGGTGTTATTTTTAAATGCAATAGTTACTTCTCTCTTTACACTTTGGGCATTCTAGGATTTATTTTAGATACAACTCTTTCAATGAAATACAGTAGTCTTATAAACAAGCAAACAAAAAATTCTGAGGAAAAAAATAATATCCCACCTCCAGGCATACCATCTCTGAACCTTGAATCAGCTTCTCAAACCAACCATTTCAACACTGGAAAACAAACAGCTTTTACAGCAGATCTTGGAGACCATTAAATCCTGATTAGCTGAAATGAGTTATCATTAAAAAAAATATATAATTTGGGCAGATGGTGACAGTGAGGGAAGATTTGGCAGTGAAACATAATTTTTCTAATTAAGTGATTCAGCCACCCTCATCCTGAAGGAAATCCTTAAGAGTCCCAAAACTGGGAATTAACCACTTACAGTATTTAATCTCTTGTTTACGCATGTGACTGGTGACAGTCCAGAAAGCTGACTACATTCAGGGACAAGTTTTTTCCCTATCCACCAATTGTTTTACACTGACTCTTTCTTTGATTGCTAGAACAGCCTGTCTTGAACAGCAAGCACTTTGCAAAAGGGCTACTTGCCATAACTGCAAGGCACACTGAACAACAGCTGTGTGCCTGATAATGAAGTAAAACAAGCCATTGGTAAGGCACGGCAGTGACAGCAGTGTTCAGTCAGCTCTTGTTGGCAAACTTCATGTTAGGCCTGTAAGGCATAATGTGATCACTTCCAGCATAACAGTCTGCATAAGAATCATATGCATGTATTATACAACTTAAGAGAAACTGATACTTCACGAGAACAACAGAAGGTCTCACCGTGAGATTCAGAGGGCGAACCAGGTACCAGTGTTTTAATAAAGAAGAACTTCCTGTATTTTAAAATACAGTGATGTTAAAATGTCACCTAAATAGTAGCAATAAGGAAGCAACTCGTTTTCCCCTGGAAAAAAAGTCTTGAGTTGCTTCAAACATTTGTGAATGCTTTTCTCTGTATTAAGGCAAACCGAAGCACTGGTTATATTTTATTAACGATAGCCTTCTAAGTCGCATCAGTTTAGAGATGGGTTCTCTAGACTTCTTTCAGTAAAGGATAGTTGCCACTCCTGTCTTATGGATGTTTAGGTATCCCAGATGGCAAATCAGAATATATTGTTGGCAGGATGGTTTTCCTGACATTCAAAATTTGCCCCTGTGCACAAGCAACTAAGAACAGCTTTACGGTTTCATGATAATAAATTTGCTTCACTGGGTGATTGACTGTATTCTCTACATTTAATACTTCCCTCTTTAAAGTATTTCACAATTATTTGGGTATAGATGTTCTGCAAAGGCTTACATGTGTGCCTGACTCAGTAGCTTCTACTGTTTTTCTCTCAAGGGGTACTTTGAAGCTCCTCACAGGACCAGACTACTAGAATTCCATCTCCACATGTCTCCAGTTATAGATATAGAATCATAGAATCATAGAATCAACCAGGTTGGGAGACCTCTAAGATCATCCAGTCCAACCTAGCACCCAGCCCTATCCAGTCATCTAGACCATGGCACTAAGTGCCTCATCCAGTCTTTTCTTGAACACCTCCAGGGACGGTGCTTCCACCACCTCCCTGGGCAGCCCATTCCAATGCCAATCACTCTCTCTGTGCGTGCATCAGTCTTGCCCTTCCTTCAGCAGCTGTAATATTTGTGCTTCCAAGCCTGCACACAAGCATACCTGAGTGTATACTGCATTTGCAGTTACCAGTCTGTGATTCTCAGATATGCTGGAGTTTTATAGAAGTGATTAAACCCCATGTCCAAAGGCATAGCTGCTGTTATTAGTACGTAACAGTAAGCTTGTACTGAGTTGTTATACAAGATACAAAAGGCACAGAACATCAGTAAAATTAATGCAAGCAAAAGGTTAGGAAGGAGAGTAGGAAAGCAGAATCACATGAAGAAGATAAAAAGGTACTGGAAGAAATACTGACCAAATAGATGGTTAGGTGGCAAACTTGGCTTCATTCCACATGATCTCCTTCTTCAGCTTTTTGTGACACTGGCACACGTGTTGAAGATAGATGAGTTTCTAGATTGGATTTTTTTTTTTTGATACACATGCAATTTCTGTTTAACTGGCTTGAGTTTAACTGAAAAATCCCCATTGTCTTTTAATACCCTGTGATGGTCCTGACATTTTGTTCTCTACAGCCCTGATACTTTATCCACTCTATCTTTTTTTTTTAGAGTTGTCTTTTCACTTTGATATGAGGACAGGCTGAGAGAGTTGGGGCTCTTCACCCTGCAGAAGAGAAGGCTTTGAGGAGACCTTATAGTGGCTTTCCAGTATCTGAAGGGAGCCTACAGGAAGGCTGGGGAGGGACTATTTACAAGGTCTGGTAATGTCAGGATGAGGGGGAATGGGTTTAAGCTGGAAGAGGGGAGATTCTGACTGGATATTAGGAGGAAGTTCTTTACAGTGAGGGTGGTAAGACACTGGAATGGGTTGCCCAGGGAGGTTGTGGATGCTCCCTCCCTGGAGGCATTTAAGGCCAGGCTGGATGAGGCCTTGAGCAGCCTGCTCTAGTGGGAGGTGTCCCTGCCTATGGCGGGGGGTTGGAGCTGGATGATCCTTGAGGTCTCTTCCAACCTAAACCATTCTATGATTCTATGATTTCTGCTAATAACCCTTTACCTAGGTTTTAGTCTTTTTCTTATACTAGTTGTCTAATATCCTTAATATTTTTCTTCATAACAAAATAGAAAATAAGTTTTCCACTAAGTGCTGCTTTCACAGATAAGCATTGGTTAGTTCCTGTGGACTGTTTTAGCTTTATAACGTCCTTCACTGATGTGTATCCCGCAGTAGCAGCACTATAACTGGGAAGGACAATTCCTTTTATCAAGGAAAGAGAAGATGCATGCTTTTACAGTTGCCAAGATTACTTATGTAAGGAGATATAAAAAGAATCCCCCACGGAGATATTAAAACCACATTTGCTAAACCTCCCAGTGCCCCACCCTGTATACCAGTGATGCTGGAGAATTATAGTACATGGTGTAGAAAAGAGGCACAGAGTGAAAATTAGGAATGTGAAAAAATAATGGTGCTTTTACAGATGTTTTTCATGCTTTTATTTCTCCTTTAGCCTGTTTGATTGCATCTGTTGAATTTGAGAATTCTATTCCTTTCCAAAGTTTAAGTAGGCTAACTATTTCACTGCAAAATCTGCAACACAATGACAGTTCTCTAAATCAGATGTTGATCACGTGGAAGAGAACAGAATCAAGAAAAATATTTTAGAACATTTCCTTTTCTTCCTGCAAAGCAGTGTGAGAAAGAATAAAAAGTTCAATACAACTTTGACATGAACTAAACGCTTCATTTTTACAGTTTGGAAGAGGAGTACATGTCCTGTAAGGGCACCCCAAATATAACAGCAGAAGATGTGAAATCTCAGTAAAATAGTATGTCCTGTCTTCATTGACCCGATTTTGGCAGTGTTTTTTCCACAGTATGTGGAAAAAGGGACTGGCCACTTGGGAGGAGTATCGGGATGTTGCCAGCACATGTAGGGATGCTACAAGGAGATCTAAGGCTCTCTGAACTAAATCTGGCAAATGACGTAAAAAATAACAGGAGCTTCTTCAAGTAAATTAACAGGAAAAGGAACTTCAGGCAAAATGTGTGGCCACTGCAGAATGAGATGGGTGTCTTGGTGACAGAGGATACAGAATAGGTGGAGTTCCTGAACGCCGCCTTTGCTTCAGTCTTTACTGCTAAGGTCAGCCCTTAGTCCATGGAGGAAGGAGAAAAAATGTTTAAAGGAAGGAAGACTCTCCCTTAGTCAAAAGGGGACTGAGTTAAAGTTGGACACCCACAAATGCAGTGGCCCTGATGAGATTTACCCATGAGTACTGAGGGAACTGGCTATGGTTACTGCTAAGCCATCATTTTTCAAAGATGACGGAGAACAGGGGAGGTGCCTGAGGACTGGAGGAAAGGCAGTGTTACTCCAGCCTTCAAAAAGGGCAAGAAGGAGGACCCAGGAAACTACAGGCCAGTCAGCCTCACCTCCATCCCTGGAAAGGCAATGGAATAGCTCTTTGTGGAGGTCATCTCTAAGCACGTGGAGGAAAAGAAGATTATCAGGAATAGTCAGCATGGATTTACAAGGGCAAATTCATGCTTGGGCAATCTGATTCCTTCTACGATGGTGTGACCAACTGGATAGCTGAGGGGAGAGGAGAGGATGTGCGTCTAGCTTGACTTTTGCAAGGCTTTTGGCACTGTTTTACATAACATCCTCTTAGGTAAGCTCAGGAAGTGTGGGTTAGATGAGTGGACAGTGAAGCGAATTGAGAACTGGTTGAATGAGGGTGGGGCTGGGCTCTTTTCAGTGGTGGCCAGCAATAGGACAAGGAATACAAACGAGAACCCACCTGGACAGGTTCCTGTGCAGTGTGATCTGGTGTACCTGCATTAGCGGAAGGGTTGGACTAGATGATCTGCAGAGGTCACTTCCAACCCCTACCACTCTACGATTCTAATGCACAGGGCTTCCTGAAGATGAGCCGTCGCAGTAACAATAAGATCTGTCAGTTGCACACTGCACTTTGCAGTGCAAAAAGGAAATTAAAAAGTTGCAATGTTATTAAAATTTCAGTAAAATATGATTAGCTGAGGCTAAAAAGAGATATTTTTAGATGGAAATAGTAAATATACTCCTTTATTCTACAGCATTAAAGACTGTGACTATAGCAGGTGCATCGTTGATGAGAGTAACGGATAAGGAACTTGCTGTCAACTACACTATACCTGTCATTATGAATGACAGAAGAGTTCTACCTATGAAAGGAAGAATGGATAGCTTTGTAAAATGTTACTGACAATTATGCTGCATTCTGCCCAGATCTAAATCACAATTCAAACTGCAGAAGCAAGAAAGCATCCTTTTCAATTGATTTAAAGTATTAAGCTGTCTAAAATATCAGCATCTGCGATGTGACTGATAAAGCTGTCAAGGAACAGAGATATAAAGATGAAATTTTCTGTTGTAACGGAAGGCTCACTGTCCAGCTGGCTTCAGCAGATTTCAGTTAGTATGTAATGGTAGGATCTCTTGGACAATTATAGATAATCCCTGCCTGTACCAACATTTGCAGCTCTTGATGAACTCAAGCAAGTCTTTCATTTTAGAAGTGGGGATATTTCTATAGAGATAAGATTTGTGAGAAACAATTTATCATCATACACCAATTAAAATGAATGCATGGTGCTCATTGTGGAATTTAATATAGAAAGATAGGAAGAAAATGGTCAGTTTGATCCAAGGTCTTCCTCACCAAAATGAGATGACATTCGTACCGTGATGATGCCTTTCCGTCTTGCACAATGGTTGAGATGGAAATTGTAATTGGTAGGTTTGGATGCTTTTCAAAATCTCTGTCACCACTGTCTTTCAAGATGCTGAGATGTAAGCTATGATTCCTCACGTTTGTTTCCACATAGAAAATCACCTAACACTTTCAGTTGGGGTCAAAAAGCAGGAAGGAATGTTGATATATCAGGCAGAATCACTTTGCAGAAGGAATACAGAAGCAGTTAAACAACATCAAAAACATGCCAAGAGTTTTCCATAATGCTAGTAAGGAGAGATATATTACTGGGAATACATCTTAGATCAGAGAACAAATGTTGATAATAATCCTGGCTGCAGTATCTATTCAGGTATCTATTTACTAGTTTTATTTTTCTAAATAATTTCTGACAGTAAGAACTGAAACTGTCTTATGGTTTACTCTTGTTGTTTAGAAGGACACTCAGTAAAACTGAGGAACCAAGTTAATTTAATTGGACCAAAGCACTTAAGAACCTGGATGTAAAGTCATGTCTTCTTCAAGTGAGGAGCTAAAATTTGTTTTTCTGAAGAGAAGAGAAAAACAACAGGATTTTTTAAAGCCCCCAGGACTACCAGCATGAACAGCATTCTCCTAATGTATATTGTAAATTACAGCCTCTACAGAATGTTAACCAAAGCAAGCTATGTGTTGGAGGTCAAACAGCAGATAGAGAAAAAAGACTTGACAAAATTGGATTTAGATTTGCAAATGGCCCAAACTGTGGATAAATATTTGATCTCAGTTTTCAGTAAAAGGGCAGTGGAAGAGTAAAATGGCATCTTGGGGACTAAGAAATTTAAGTGGAAAGTAGGCATGGGATTTATAATATCTGAGGTGGAAACTATGCAAAAGTCAGCCTAGCTGTGAGCATGTAACTGAAGTACTTGAGTTAGAATCTTGGTTGCCCTAAATTTCCTGTAGCCATGGAGGTACACATGCGCCACTCATGAGTAAGTCCATCTAAATCAGGAGTCTCAGCTCAGTGTGATTGGGTTCTGCAGTTGGACATACCAGTTAAACGTGAAACTGGGATGGAAAAAAGGCATGCAGACCAGGTGGGCCAAGACATTTTAATCCAAGGGTTCAGAAAGAACTGCCTGAGAAACCAGAGATCTAGTAACAGCCACTTCAAAGATTGCAGTGGTAGTGGCCCATGGTAAAATGACAGCTGGCACATTTAGTTAAGAAGGAGAAACGGGAAGTCACTGATACCATCATCAGTTAGTCTGGTGGCAGCAGACTTCAAAAGCTATTTCAAAGAAGTAATTAAAGATGCAGTACTTAGAGTGAATTCACTCAGGTTTTCTGACATTAGGGTTACATCAGACTGACCTGATAACTATGATGCATGATTTATTTTCCATCAAAAGTAATGTGGTAGATCTCATTTGTCTTCAAGAAGGCACCAGCTGCAGCTCTGTTTCAGAAATTAGAGAAATTAAGGAGATTAGGATTATTACAAGAACTGTAAACTAGTTAATGAGCTGGACAGAAAGGAAATGGCATTAAGAAGTAAGTATTAAGCTGTAGGGAGGCTATTCAACAAAGATCAGATTTGTGACTGAGCTCATTTTAATCTTTTTTTAATATTCCCCACAAAGAAAAAAAAATGCATTGGAGAAGTCTGCCAAAGGCATAAAGCTGAAAGGTAATGTTAGCATGCAGCATGCTGGGAGTGGAAAGGTATTAGGTGACCTCAAATGGCAGATAAAAAACAGATTTCAGTAACCAAAGTGCAAAGGCTTGAATTTAGGGGCTGCTAAAAATAACCGCTGTTGTAAGTAATGTTCTCCTTGGTTAGAAATGGCTAAGACAGAGGAAAGCTGGGCTGACCACTGCTCAGCCAGAGGGTGACTACAGGATGTGACTGTGAAGAAAAGAGCATATGACCCTTGGATGTGTTCATTGAAATACTCAAAATGCATATAGGAGACCATCAATGCCTTTGTACAATGTTCTTGTGAAACATCATCCAAAATGCTGCATGCAATCTGGTTGGACAGGGAAGATTAATTTGAATTGGGCTGTTTGAAGAAGGAGAACATATGTCAAGAAAGAGGCTTAAACCTGGATTTTCTTTAGTCCTGGAGAACAGGTCTGAAATTCATGATCTACAGGATTTGATTATTGTATATTTACAGGTGTAAGATTAGTTATCTTGGAATTTCCTATTAATTGTTTTGGTAAAAACCATAGATAATTTCTCATAGATACTCAGAAGTTAATTTCTGGTGTTTGTTCCTCTTTACTTAGTGCTACGGCTTCACATCGTTCAAATTCTACACAGTCTGCTTATCTTTAGAGATCAACTGCTATTCAAGGAATTTCAGGTTTTGGGTTGGGCAGCCTCCTACAGAAGGAAGGAGATGAATACTGCAAGATTGCTTTCATGATCATACTTTGTTTTCATAAATACAGGTCATCTGTGGTTTTCAAAATACACTGTTAAAGGTAGAAAGAGCTATTGCACGTTTGAAAATGAAGCAAGCAGGAATCACATGTTGGGTCTCAATGTCAATAGTACAAGAGCAATAGAATCTAAAGCCCTGTACAAGAAGTATCCTATCTTTGAAAATTGTATCATGATATAAGTTGCTCAGAAAAGGCATTTGCTGCTCTGGCTAGGAACTAGGGATAATCTGATTCAGTTGTTTTGATAGCTAAGTAACAATTACAGTTAGAATACTCTTTGCTTTAATTTATAGATGCGGTCTGTCGGACGAATATTTAAATTCATTGACATGCCAACAGAAGAGATGAAAACCATGAAACCACGGAAGAATAACCAGCTTTCAGAGACCCTTGTAATTGAAAACAGGCATCTGAAGGAAGAGAAGAACTGGCCATCTGGGGGCCAAATGATTGTGAAGGATCTTACAGCCAAATACGGTGAAGGAGGAACTGCTGTGTTAGAAAACATTTCCTTTTCAATAAGTTCAGGGCAGAGGGTGAGGCACTGTTTTGTTGTATGTGATCTGACTTCTATTAAGCTTAACTACAAAAGTGTCATTATAAACCTATCCATTGACTGCACTGTAGGTTGAGGTCAGTAATACTTTGTAAATTAAATTGTGGCAAAATAATTGCAAAGTAATCATGTAAAGCAAATGAAGAATGGGAATGTTTTTTGTCTCTTCTTAAAAAGAGCTGATCTGTAGGATTATTTGCTACAAAAGGGGGGGGAAGGGGGAATCTGTCTCAGTTATCCTAGAATTCTTGAGGTTGTTTACACAGTGGGGGTGTTTGCTTGCCATGAGGATCAGAATATACTGATAAAATATGTATGCAGTAGTTCTTTAAGTTGTATTCCTGTGCCTGAAGCCATCCGCCTTCTCTTCCTGGGGAGAGGGAAGCTTGCTGGTGACTGCAGGTGCTGGGGGCAGCCTGACCCAGGTGGAGCAGGACATGAAAGAATACCAGCCACTGTGCCAAGGGTAATGCTCCACTGGCTCCACTGGCCAGAGTGTAGAGGTGCCATTCCACCTGTTCGATGAGGGCTTTACGCCACCCTGAATTACTATGTAAGAAATCATAAACAACTCTATTCTTTAGAAGATTGACAAACCTTTAATTAATCTTCATGTGTGTTTGGGCTTGCATTCAAGAAAGAGCTTTAGTTTCAGGACAGCAATTAGGTGAAGGTTTAACACTCTGCTTTAAGTCCATGCTGAAGGACAATCTTCAATGGGGTGGGGAGAAAGGCACACATGATTTCCTGTGCTGGAGCCATAGAGATGAAAAGGAGATTTTTAACTCTCCTGTGTAGGTGAGAAAATGTGTTCAGCGACAGCTTCCTGACCTTGCCCCAAGGCAGCTCTTCACTCCTAGTTTGGATAGCACCAGTCCTTGCCAGGTGTGGTAGAACTGTCTTGGTTTACATTAAATGAATGTTTAATCTACTCAGTCTGAGAGTGTTCAAATTTTGAAACTGGGGACCTAGCTGCCTGTAGCACTGCCCTGAAACTGCTCTGCCTTTGGAAGAGAGGCACTTGTGAATCCTGGAGTGAGGGGGTGCAGGTGTCACAGGTTTCTGGTGGATTTACTTCCTGGAAAATCCCTTGAATCAATAGAGTATGGAAAATGAAAGGTACTTTTGCACTATACAGAGAGGACAGAGAGCAATTAAAATAAAGATTCTATTTTCAATTGCTTTGGTTCGGGAACTTGATCCAATTTTGAACCATAGACTCAGAGGTAGTATTTCCAGAATTTGAGCATGCTTCTTAAACTGGAGAGGATTTGTCTCAACCCCACAGGGAAACATGTAAAACAAGCAGGAAAGGGGAAAGCTGTCCTTTGATGAAGGTCAAAACCTTTTCTGATGCAGCTTTAAGCCATTCCCACATGTCCTATCACCAGGGAGAAGAGATTGTCACCTACCCTTCTACATCCTCTCCTCAGTAAGCTGTAGAGAGAAATGTCACTCTTCCACCTCCTTTTCTCCAAACTAGACAAGCCCCAAGTCCTTAGCTGCTCCTCACAGGACATT
Source organism: Tricholaema leucomelas (assembly GCA_013400475.1). NCBI lineage: Eukaryota > Metazoa > Chordata > Aves > Piciformes > Lybiidae > Tricholaema lacrymosa > Tricholaema leucomelas. The sequence continues at coordinate 1,067,758 of WAAF01013988.1, forward strand.
CCTTCTGGTCCTCTCACCAGCTTTGTTGCCCTCTTCTGGATACAATCAAGGACCTTCACACAAAAGAATCACAGAACCACAGCATACTAGAGGTTGGACCTCAAAAGATCATCTAGTGATATGTGAACAATACTAAATGTTGGTTTTTATGATCTGCATTGCAGGTGGGCCTTTTAGGAAGAACCGGTTCAGGAAAAAGCACTTTACTTTTTGCATTTTTAAGACTGCTGAATACAGAGGGGGATATCCAGATTGATGGAGTCTCCTGGAACATGGTCACTGTGCAGCAGTGGAGAAAGGCATTTGGAGTGATTCCTCAGGTAAGGAGATTTTGGCATATCTGTGTGCCTTTATTTTTGTGAGTTCTACATCCATATGCACATAATCACCTTTGAGCTGGAAGGTAGTTGTTTTACACTGAGAAACAGAAAAATGCCAGAGTTTGTGAAAAGGGGAGTGGGATGGATGGATGGAATGAGTTGGAACAAACTACTTTTTAGGGTCTCTATGCCACTCACAAAAGAACTCTAGAAACATGGAGGTGCAGCACACTCAGAAGTATTCACAGCCTGCTTATCCCTCTGAAACAGTTTGTGTGTTGATTCAAGATAAGATAGTGCCACATGGAGAGAAAAATACAATCAGTGGTGTTCTCAGCTAATGCTTTCTAAAACCCTACATCACATATTATGGCTAACACGCAGTTATTATACATTGCCTGGCAGGCTGGTAGCAAAATTACTGCTTTTCTCCAATTTTACTGATCTCCAGCTTGGACTCATCACTTTTTTAGCCATTACCTGTCAGTACTGTGTCACGGTGCTTACATAAGGGAGCGCTTTGTGGTATTTAAGCTTACAGCATAACACTGGCATATAGGAAGTAATATCATTTTAGAGATGAAAGAGGAAGCAGCTCCTCACAGGGGTTTAGGCACCCTAATACTCTCAAGTAACTGAAATAAGCAAAATAGTCTGAGCAGGAGCAAACAATTAAACCTAGGTGTTCTGAATCCCTTAACAATATCCCTGCCACCAGTATCCTGTATTAGTTACAGCTCTGGATTATCTGTTTCAAAAAATAACGTAACTGGATGCATGCAGTAACACTAAAAAATGATTGCTCAATATAAATGTAAGAATGAAAACTGATGGAATCATAGAACCAGTCACAGAGTGGCTTAGCTTGGATGGGACCTTAGAGATCATAGAATCATAGAATGGTTTAGGTTGGCAGGGACCTCAAAGATCTAGCTCCAATCCCTGCCATAGACAAGGGCATCTGCCACTAGAACAGGTCACTCATGTCCTCATCTGCTCTAGCCTTGAACACCTCCAGGGAGGCAGCATCCACAACCTTCCTGGGCAGCCTGTTCCAGTGTCTCACCACCCTCACTGTAAAGAAGTTCTTCCTAATATCTAGTTTAAATCTCCCCTCTGCTAGTTTATACCCATTACTTCTCATCCTGTTATTACAAGACCTTGTAAATAGTCCCTCTCTAGCCCTCTTGCAGGCCACCTTCAGATACTGGAAGGTAAGGTCTTCTCGGAGCCTTCTCTTCTCCCAGGCTGAAAACCTTCAACTCTCAGCCTGTCCTCATAGCAGAGATGCTCCGATCATCTTTGTAGCCCTCCTCTGGGCAGTTCGATGTCCTTCTTGTGTTGGAAGCTCCAGAACTGCACATAGTACTCCATCTATTCCAGACTCCCTGCCATGGTCAGGGACACCTCTCAAATAGACTTGATTGCTCAAGGCCTCATCCTAATTTTAATGCCATGGTTTGTATTTTGTTGTTGAAAGTTGTCAGTCCTTTCCAGCAACACTGATAAAGAGTGTATCACACACTGTCCTTCTCTTCTTTGAAAGCTATACAATTAGATAGCTCTGCAGATACTGAACATACTCAGTCTTTTCCACAACAGTGTTCATTCCTTTGGAAATCTTGTGAGTGTGGCAGATTAACTGAAGTAACAGTTGACTGAAATCTCACTGTGAGTCACTTGTGATACTGGGAGAGAGAGGGACACCAGTTGCAGATCAGGCTGCCACACTGCAAGGGGACATGCAGTCCGTCCCAGCTCTATCCAGCCTTGAGGGGTAGCCTCAGAGACTGGTAAGTATGGTTTGATTCTTGGTCAGTCTGATTGGCCCAATTCTTGACTCTGTGAGTGGGCTTCTTGACTCTGTGAGTAGGCTCACTCCTTGAGTCCCAATCAGGGTGACCAAGGATCTCCTTTTGGCTGTCAACTGTCAAACACTTACTGTGCTATATAGCCCCTATCTCTACCATAAAGGACTTACCAGGTGCTTTCTGTGTCCAGGTAGTCTACTGTTTCAGAAGGGTAGTTACTATCTTAGAAAGCTGGTGAGTTGCAGTTAACATATGTGTGGTATAAAGCCGTTGTGTGCTGTCTGCATGAAGCACTTTAAAGTAAGTGGAGAGACTTGGCTTTGGGAGCTATGAAAAGAGACTGAAATGTTCATGCTAGAAACACAGTGTCCTTGATTTGCAAACGTGAGAGGGACTCAAAATTTAATTTTTTTACTTAAGAATCAGGTTTCAGTTGTTGTTCCCTTTAAAAATTACTATCTCACAGTAGCCTGGGTGGCATTTATTTAAAGTAAGCATGCAAAGAAGGGAGAGCTCTCCTTTGTGCATTTCCACGAACACGCTCAGAAATCCTTCCAAAGGCAGCAGTTTTTTAACACTTTGACATCGCTAGAACGTTCTCCTTCACTACCAAGTTACACCTTCAGCAAGACAGCACCACGAAAGTGGTGATGGGTCCACTGCCTGACCTCTACCAACAGTCTGGCTAGTCATATGCTACTTACTGAACTGAAGCTTGCTTTGCAAGCTATCCTTTGATAGCTGACCTGTCATCACCATTTCAGTCCTCTCTTCAACATTTTCACATCTATCTATTCCTTTTATTTCTTTATTATTACTGGTGCAGTTCTGTAGCATAATTGTTGTTTGCAAGTATTAAAACAGATCATACCTTCAGATAAGGCAACTGTGCCATGAACTGCAAATGCAGCTGCACCTAGTTTGGATGACAGCTATCCCCCAGTGGATAGTTGTATAGGACGGAGGATGCTTTTACCAGTATAAGCTATGTTTTCATTGCAAAATTTTCCTGTATACCAAAATATCACTTTGTCAATTGAAAGGGGCTTCTCTGCCTCTCCTATAGTCATCCTTTTACTCTCAATCCTTTCTCACTCTGGGATGTGGTTGCCCAGCAGCGTTTTGCTTTCCATCTCCAGTGTCTTTGGAAAGGCATGGGCTGTGGTGAAACCCAGATGCTTGGTAACAAGTGGCCTTGTTGTCCCAGTGAAAAATATGATTAATAATTCTTATAGCTGAGTACTCTCGATGTAGTATGCATGCTGCAGAAAACATCATTCTGCTGTCATCAGCAAAATGCCAAGAGACATGTACTCCAGCAGCAGTGCAGCTTGTTCTTCTGATGGTCTGGTGCATTGTTATTTCATTGTTAAAATTACATTTAGTTGAAGTTCCTGATACATGGATCAAACCCAAAAAAATCCTAGTTCTCCATTCTCTGGAAGGTCACAGGAGCTGCCAGCTTGGTTGTGCTTCAGCAAGCAGCTCCTGTCTCAAATCCTTGCCAAACAACCACACGGTATGCACGAAAGGTTCCCACATTCAGAACAAAATGAAGTTTTTACCAGCACTTTCCCAGCAGGGATGAGAAATTGTATATACCACCCTGCCTTTCCTGGCAGAACAAAGGGAGCCTTTTGTTCTCTGCCATTCACCTATGGCTTCAGAATGCAAAAAAAAAGAGTTGCCTGTCCTTTCCTGGAAGGCTGGCCTACAGCAGCACCTGGGTATTTGCTGTCTCCAGGAGAGCAGGGCAGGCTTTGCTAACAAAACGGGAATGAAGCATCACCAGAGCTATGCTTCCTCCTGAAAACTTTCCCAGCTTAGAAGAAAAGTTCTCCTCTGTGGGAACCTCACTGACATGCACTTGCCCAGCACAGAGAGCATCCTAACACACTGCTGTTCGCTCCAAGCAGGCGATGCTGGAATGGCCTGCAGGGTGGTCAGGGATCACACCGTGCCAGAGCAAAGGTAAAAACCTGTTTCTTTCACTCTCTCAAATCCAGCTGGTGCTGCATTGCAGTGATGTGAAGGGGTAAATCACATAAAACGTGTTTCCTGCAGCACCCAAAACGAATTTCCTTCTTGTAGCTGCTGTTGGGCTTGTGCTGCTGAAGTGCAGCCTGACCACAGTGATGCTCATACAGGATGTTTGTCATTCCCATGCAAAGCAATTACTGCAGCTACCAGGTTGTTTGAAGTACAATCAAAGCCTGACATCCCTTCTAGAGTTTGCTCACCACATTTCCAAGGTGAGGACAGGTCCTCATGCAGTTTGCATCCTAAAATACTGAACGGAGTCAAATTGAGGGAATGTCTTCAGAAATTTGAGGTTGAATGGAGGACAGGAACCTGTCTAAGACCCCAAGAGGGGACAGGCTTGAGAGGCGAGCCCAAGCCAACCTCATGAAATTCAAGAAGGCCAAAGGCAAGGCCTTAGACCTCTGGGTCAGGGCAATCCCAAGCACAAATATAGGCTGAACGAGGAATGGCTCCAGAGCAGTTTCCAGGAGATGGACTTGGGGCTGTCAGCTGATGAGAAACTCAACATGAGCCAGCAATGTGTGCTTGTAGCCCAGAAGGCCAACTGTGTTCTGGGCTGTCTCAAAAGAAGTGTGACCAGCAGGATGAGAGAGGTCCATAGTTCTGACTGTGGACCTCCACATGAATAGTCTTACCAGCATGCTTTCATTACTTAGCTGCCTTTTGCCAGCTGATCCTTTGCTTTTCTGTGTGCATTTACTCCATAGCCTTGGTTCTCCATAGAACATTTAATCACTTAGAAAGATTATTGCCACAAGCTGTGTGTATCCCATATCATAAGCAATATGTAGAGGCTCGTGTCGCTGAGGGAGATTAATGCCCTTCAGAGGGGCTGATCTATATTGGGGTGATCAGAACATAACCATATTCATATTCTGAAGTGCTTTACTTGTGAGTGGATGCCAGGCCTGAGAAACTATTTGTTGTATGGTCACACCCATCCTGGGTGAGTTTGTACAAGTGACCTAGAAGAAAACCATTCTGAATTTGCTACCAGTCTCCACTGCTCTCCATTCCCCCTTTCAATCCCACTTCTTTTTAGGTGGACCCTAAACTGCCCATGTGACTCACATGGTATTTACTCAAGTGAACCCTATGTGGTTTGTAATGAGCTAGGAGGAAGGCGGTGTTGAGACGGAGAAAGAAGTACTAGAATCCAGGACAATGAAATGTTTGCCTTGTGTGGAAAATAGGGAAAAAAAAGAAGTACTTTTGTAAATAGCTTGCTTTTAGAGCCCTGCTTCTTGAAAGCAGTAATTAGGAATAACAACAGTTTCTGAAGAAAGTGGTTCCTTTTTCTGCCCACTGCACTTCAGCTGCAATGTTATTCAGCTGTATCTTATTTAAAACAGGTTTGTTCAGTTAACTATTCTTCAGCACTGAGAAATGAACGTATCTATTCCAATTGTTACATCTACGGTGCTCGAAGTGTGCAGACCTGCATCTCATACTGTTCCCACAGCATTATTATTTCCACCACACCCACTGCTTGGAGGAATCTAATCCCACTGCAAACATAGTGCCCTGCTCATGCCACTGAACCAGGGCACAGGAAAAGGGCTGCCCTATACTTCATTGAAGCATTCACTCTTTTTAACCATGATTATAAAGTAAAGAGTCTACTTTTCCCCCTGCTGCCTACCAAAAGTGCTTCAGTGACTTTGAGCTGTGTGTGCTGCTGCCCCTGCTGCAGCTTGGTTAGTGTGCTGCTGCCAGAGGAGTGAAAGTATCGTGACACTTCCAGGTACCCTGCTGACTGCAGGGCATCATGGTGCAGCTGCTGTTCTCCTCTGGTACTTCCTTCTCTATTACACGATGTAAGTTATTGGTGAAGGCTTACATATCTTAATTAAGCAAATTAATGAATGTAATTTATTTTCCTCTGCCACTTAAAAACTTTTAATTAATCACAATTAAATGATTAATGTAAATGTGTGTATAAATCACTTTGAAACCTGAGGAAAGAATGCCAGGTTCCCAAGTTAGACTAGAAGGATGTCGTGGTAGACTGGCCAAACTCGGGGAAATTACAGGCTAAGTGTTTCTCTCAGCCTTTTTCTGCTGGTACAGCTAGTCCTTCACTGCCTTTGGTAGCATTTGACTACCAAGAGTCCAATAAATTATGTGGCTGTGAATCACTGGCACTTCAACACATTTTTCTCTAAATAAATATTTTCTTTAGTAAGACAAGAGAAAGCAATTGTCTCAGTTTTTTCCTCTTGGTATTCGTTCTGTGTGTATAAGGAGAGAGCAAGCAAATGGTAATATGTCTCAAGAAGGCACTTAAATTCTTTCAGAGCAAGTTCTCCCTTCTACAAGCAGCAGGTGCACCTCACAGCATAGAAAGCCACAGCTTCGTTTTATCTCATATGAAATGTTGTGCAACCTCAGTGTCCCTTGAAGAAATTAATTTTCACCAGACTATGACACACACACCATGTGAAAAGAGATTAAACAAATGTTTAATTTTGTCTGAGTCACTGCTTTTGAGCTACAAAATGTATATCTAAGTGATATTCACTTACATCTGCTTGCCTAAACTGATGAGAACAGCAGAAGTGAATAGTACACTTTGGTGCAAGAAGGACATGCTGTCAGGGCCAGGGTATGTGCATCCCCTCTGGGCTCCCCATTTCAAAAGAGACAGGGAACTACTGGAGAGAGTCCAACAGAGGCTGCAAAGCTGCTGAGAGGACTGGAGCATCCCTGTGAGAAGGAAAGGCTGATAAACTTGGGACTGTTTAGTCTGGAGAAGAGCAGCCTGAGAGGTGATTTTCTCAATGCTCAGCAAGAGCTAAAGGATGAGAGTCTAGAGGATATGGTCTGGCTTTTTTCAGTGGTGCCCAAGGATACGACAAAGGGCAATGGACAAATATCCACACAAAGAGACTTCTTTATGGTGAGGGCAACAGAGCAGTGGAACAGGCTGCTGAGAGGTCGTGGAGTCTTCTTCTCTGGAGACTTTCAAAACCTGCCTGGATGCACTCCTTGCCCTAGGTGAACCTGCTTTGGCAGGGCAGTTGGACTGGAATCATAGAATGTCAGGGGCTGGAAGTGACCTCAAAAGATCACCTGGTCCAGATAACTAGATGCTCTCCAGAGGTGCATTCCAGCCCCTACCATTCTATGGTTCTGTAACCTTGTGTGACAGAAGGGAGGTTTGGGACAGAGCAGGGAGAGAACATGAGCTGTAGGAACAGAGCAGTTGCTGCTACAGCTGTGAATCAGTTTGTGCTGGATCACATCTCAGTAACATGGCAGTGAAAGAAAGAGATCTTCTGAGACAGGACTGGCACATTCTGAAATGCCAGGTAACAGAAAGATGCTAATATATATTTGGCTACAGTTGATTAGAAAAAAGAAAATTCACTGATGAAAATCAACCTAGGGCACAGTCACAATTAGTACTCAAGAGTTTGTTTTCTCTTAAAATAAAATGGTGGAGACATGTGCTTTGGGGTCATGACCGTTTTTTTGTTTGAATATGTTTCACTTAATAAAGAATCAAAAATAGTTTTTCAAAGTCTTGTTCTAAAATGGGAATCTTTTATCCCAAAAGCTGCCAAACTGTAATTTCTGCTGGTTTGGTTTGGTTTGGTTGTTTCTTTCCAGATGAATCTGGGTAAGTTTTTATTAAGAAAATTGACAGGAACTGGAAGTAAAAAAAAAAGTAATAACTTTCTGAGGAACAATCTTTTCCAGAAGTTTTAATAATCTGCAGTAGGCTCTGTCTGAGAATGGTGGGAGTTGATTCTTTCTCTGCGTGCTTTACAATTTACACAATCACACTTCACACAAGTATTTCAAGGTATCTATCTACTCATGTCCATATATCTTTTTTCTCATAGAAAGTGTTCATATTTTCTGGAACTTTTCGGATGAATTTGGATCCTTATGGGCAGTGGAATGATGAAGAAATATGGAAAGTTGCAGAGGAGGTAAACCAGTTCAGTGTTATTTGTATACCTCTCGTGGTTACAGCAGAGTGCAAAGCAAGTCAAATGACTGTCATAGGTTACATTTATATAGACTCTTACCAAAACAAAGTGCTGAGGAGAAAATGCTATGCTGTAAACCATGTTTCCTTATTACCTAATATATAAACTTCCATGCAGCACAGTCTGGGTTCCTCATGCAGCAATTTAGCATTGATGAGGTTTTACATTTAGCTCCTCTGGGCGACACTGACAATCAACAAAAAAAGGGGGAGGAAGCTGAGACAGCAAATTGTCCTGTAATCTTTACTCATTTTAATGCTTTGGCAAGTATATGTAATGTCTAAAAGGCATTTTTCTACCAAAATGTGTAGAAATAATTAGCATACACTGGAAACCAGAAAACTTGTCCTAGAAACAAGACTGGTATTATTGCACTAGGCCACATTCAGCTTGGAAAACCCTTTCTTCCAAGTACTTTGCAGTTAGTGATTCACAGAGTACTACACTTTGTGAACTTAAAGGTCTTTTCCTAATTTTATTTTGAGGTTTTAGAACTCTCCTCCCCTTCAAGATTAGGGGCCAGATTTTGACTTTTCCGTTTCCCTGCTGACTGGAACCACATGCATTATGGTTGTCAGATGCCACCTATTGGCTCTGATAGCACTTAATAGTTCCCACAGGTGTATGCCATGTCTGGAGAAAAAGGTAGGTGAGAATTACAGGAGGAAATCAGCTGCAGTCTAGAAAGCAGATTTCTATTTCCAAGGCAGAGATGCCCTAATTAATACAGACTCATTAATTGGTGCATTTTTCTTTCATAGCAAGTCTTAGAGTGTCAGAAAACACAGGTGTTTGGCTTAATCAAAAAAGGTCCTCATTTTCCATCCAAGCTCTGTCTTTGTGCTCTCTGTCTTTAGGCTTTATCTAATTTGTTCTCTTTGTTTGGAAAAGAAGAAAGTAGCCACTTCCTATGAGTAATTTACTGTAAATAAATTGTCCTAGCAGAGGCTAGGATGCTCAGGGCTGCTCCTCCACTTCTCTGGGGCAAAAGGGAATGTGAGTTAACATCCTCTTTCTTAAAAAAAGACAAGCTCAGCTTCTGCTTTTGAAGATTGTTTTCACTGTGTGTGTGAACCAAGCCTGGAATGTTAAAGACCTAAACCTCATCTACAGCACGTGAGAAGACATCACATTGAATCGTTTATTATTAAGGAGCTTGGCAAATCTGTATGTGATACTGTTTTTCATTGCACAGGTGAGAGAGCAGAGCCAATAGAAAAGATGAAGAGCTCTAATACTTTTTATTGGTTGTTTACAAAGCTCATGCTCTTGAAATCTGTCTTGCTAGCAAAGTGAGTTAGTCCAGCTCTGGGAGTTGGCCCTTTTTCAGCCATTAATTGCAAAATTTAATTAAAGGACACAACATGCATCCAAAAGAGGAGTGAGAAACAAAGCATTGGCCCCAAATTCAACAGATGTGCACACCCCCTACAGTTTAATAAGTAAAATGGAAACACAAAGGAGGAATTCCATTCTTCTAAGCCCGGAGTGCAGATGAATTGCAGAGCAGTAATATTTAAAAAATCCAAGGGAGAGCTTTTCATAACCACTTGGGTTGTATCACATTTTTGTACCATCTGTCAGAGCAGTGCAGCTCAGATGTGTTTCCCAGTTCTTTCACTTGACAAAAAATTCTCTGTAAATGCTGCTGATTTTGGCATTGAGGTCAGTCAGCTTGGGCCTATGGGAGATGCAAAGCTTTTGCTTTGATGTGTACAAAACACATCTCCCAATGAAAGCAAAAAGGAGCCCTGGGGTAAACGGTGAGAAGACATCTTGTGGGCTGGTTTCTGGTTTCTGGCATAAGTGAAGCAGCTTTGCTTGGAACATGCACCCCTCAAAATGTTTTGTTAGCAATGCTAGATGGAAGCCTGTGATGCCATTAGGATAAACAAAGTGCACAAGACCTTTGGGACAGCAAAAGAAACATGGAAATGCTCTCAGAGCCATGAAGGTAAAGGCTGTGGTCAGCTGGGTTATTTTCACTGTTGCTGTAGTACAGCATGTGAAATTTGGTCATTTTTTTTGTTCCTTCCTAGTAACCAAAGTGGCCTGGTGTCCTTTCAAGAATCACACTCCTTACAATTATTTCCAATGACAAACATCACTGCTGGATAAGATGTTTCAGATACATTGCTTTCTCTAGCCTCCTAACTCCAAATGTTTTTGTCACAATGCTAAAACTCATTGTATGTTGCAAAGAAATGAAGTATTAACTGTCAGCTTCTCTACATAAACCCTATCGTGTTTTCACTTTGTTCTCTGAAATGAAAGGCAAAGGAATTAAAGGCATTGGTTGATGTACCTACAGTCAGCAGTAACTGCATCTCACCAACTTTTCCTGTCCTTTTTCCTTCTGGCAGGTTGGGCTGAAGTCTGTAATTGAGCAATTTCCAGGCCAGCTTGATTTTGTTCTTGTGGATGGAGGCTGTGTCCTCAGCCATGGCCACAAACAGCTGATATGTCTTGCCCGGTCAGTTCTCAGCAAAGCTAAAATCTTGCTGCTGGATGAACCAAGTGCTCACCTGGACCCTGTGTACGTCTTGATCATTTGTTCTTTCTAATATGAAATGAGAAAAACCAGTGAGGCAGCATCATTAAAACAGTCCTCCTCTAATTTGTCTGGTCCATTACTAAACCTGATTTCAGTAATATGTGTTAGTAATTGAGGATGAGGGCTCAGAGCAGCCTAGGTTACAACCTTAGCTTCATGGCTGGTAAGCATTTTCACGGGAGGAATGCAGCAGCATACTGAGGCACTGCAGGACGTTGGTGTCTGTGCATGTGAGTTTTACAATATGCAGTTAGAATTTTCAATACCATCAATATAGCTATGAGTGCTGCTGTCATATACATCACAGTCCAAATACTGCTCTTGTTTGTCTTTCAGAACTTCCCAAGTGATCAGAAAGACCCTGAAGCACGCGTTTGCCAACTGCACAGTGATACTCTCTGAACACAGGCTGGAGGCGATGCTGGAGTGCCAGCGGTTTTTAGTGAGCATTTCTCCTAGTCTCCTGTACTCTTGTTTCTTTACATGCAAAATACACCATGCAGAACTGCTGAAGTTGGCTGGATTGATGTGGGTCATTCAGGACACTGGAGCAAACTAGTTACTTGCAAAAGAACATCAGGGTCCTGTTCACTTTTCAACCTGAACTCCCACAGACAGCTGTGTTCAGATGATCTAGGTCACATTATAGAATCATAGAATCAGCCAGGTTGGAAGAGACCTCCAAGATCATCCAATCCAACCTATCACCCAGCCCCACCCAATCAACCAGACCACGGCACTAATTGCCTCACCTGGTCTTTTCTTGAACACCTCCAGGGACGAAGGTCTAGATGACTGGACAGTGGCTTGGCCAGCTCATCTGCCAGCTCTCTCAGCATTCTAGGATGGATCTCATCAGGTCCCATGGACTTGTGAGGATCCAAGTGGCTCAGCAAGTCCTTTACTGCTTCCTTCTGGATTGCAGGGGGACTATACTGGTCCCTGGATCCATCTGTCAGTTCAAGAGGCCAGTTGTCCTGGAGGCAACCTGTCCCACTGTTGAAGGTTGAGGCAAAGAAGGTGTTAAGTACCTCTGCCTTTCCCTCATCCTTTGTTACTATACTCCCCTCTGCATCTAGTAAAGAGTGGAGGTTGTCCTTGTCCCTTCTTTTGCCATTGACATATTTATGGGAACATCTTTTATTCTCCCTTACAGCAGTGGCCAGTCTAAGTTCTAAAATGGCTTGTGCTTCTCTAATACTTTTCCTATGAGACCTAGCAACATCCTTAAACTCTTCCTGTGATACTTCCTCTTTTTTCCATAGGTGATACACCCTCTTTTTTCTCCTTATTTCCTTTAGAAGGTCCTTGCCCATCCAGTCTGGCTGTCTCCCTCATTGGTTTATCTTCCAGCACATTGGGACAGCCTGTTCCTGTGCCTTCAGGAGTTCTTTCTTGAAGTAGGTCCTGCCTTCCTGGACCCCTTTGTTTTTAAGGGCTGTTTCCCAATGGACTTTGTGAGTTAGTTCCTTAAATAATCTGAAGTCTGCCCTTTGGCAGTCTATTGTGGAGGTTTTGTTGATGCCTCTCCTGGTTTCACTGGACATTGAAAACTCTATAACTTCATGGCAGCCTCCCACCACCACATCTCCCACCAGCCCTTCTCTATTTGTGAACAGCAGGTTAAGCAGGGCTGCACTCCTGGTAGGCTCACATAACAGCTGGGATAAGAAATTGTCCTCCATACACTCTAGGAACCTTCTAGACTGCCTCTTCTCTGCAGTCTTAAAGTCGTCCACAAGAACAAGGGTAAGTGATCTTGAGACAACCTCCAGCTGCTTAAAGTGTGATAAATCAACCTCTTCTTCCTGGTTGGGTGGTCTATAACAGACTCCAACCAGGATGTCAGCCCTGTTGGCCTTCCCCTAATTCTTACCCATAGGGATTCAACCTGATCTTCCTTAATCTCTACTTCCATGATGTCCAGAGCCTCCCTAATATACAGGGCTACTCCTCCACCCCTTCTCTCTTGCCTGTCTCTCCTGAGGAGTCTGTAGCCATTGATTACAGAGCTCCAGATACATGAGCCATCCTGCCACATTTCTGTGATGGCAATAACATCATAGTTTTCCTCTTGCACCAAGGCTTCCAGCTCCTCTTGTTTATTACCCATACTGCATGCATTAGTTCTGGGCTGCTGGTTTTACCCCTATCTCTGGTCTACCACGCTCAGCCTCCTTTGGTTCATCTCTAGTACTGCTGTCTTTGACCCCCTCCCCCTTCCAGCCTAGTTTAAAGCCCTTTCAACAAGCCCAGCCAGCTGGTGTGCCAGGATCTTTCTCCTGCTCTGGGACAGATGTACCCCATCTGTCGCTAGCAGATCTGGAATCATACAAAGTTCCCCAAGATAAAAGAACCCTAAATTTTGTTGGTGTCTTCAGCCTCTGAGCCACTTGTTAATCAGCCATGATTTCCTGTTCCTCTCAGCTTTTCCTGCCTGCAGCTAAGGGTATTGATTACTTGTGCCCCTGATCCCTCAACTACTTTTCCCAGTGCCTTGAAGTCCCTTTTGATTGCTTTTAGACTTCTGGTATCGACCTCATCACTTCCCACCTGTATAACCAACAGGGGATAGTAATCAGAGGCCTGCATTAGGGTGGGCAGCCTCCTGGTAACATCCCTGGCCCAGGCCCGAGCAGCAGAGTTCCCTGTGGGAAGAGTCCAGCCGGCATATGGGCCCTCTGTTCCTTTCAGAAGGGAATCGACAATAACAATGACCCTCCTCTTTTTCTTTTGGGTACAAGTTCTGACGTGAGTGGGCAACTGATTTACTTTATGGATTTCTTCTTTCAACCAGAGGACAGTTGTGTCACTTAGCTACTGATTGCTACGTTACCAATTGGCCCAGAAGCTTCAGAACAATCCCAGCATCTCACAGGGCTTCACCACTGCTTATGCAGAAACAGCTGCACTTGCTTTTGAGCAATGGGAGGCTTCATGAGGCAGAAGGGTTTCCTGGGAAAAGATCTGATGGTCAGAATCACTGATTTCTTTCATTAAGCCACTTGAATAGTCCCTTCTCATTTAATCAAAATGACCAAGGATCGAAAGTCCTGGGGTATTTCCTTTGTTACATAAAAATGGTTAGCAAGGAAATAAAGCCTGGAGAAGAGGAGGCTCGGGTGACCTCACTGCTGGCTACAACTACCTGAAGGGAGGTTGTAGCCAGGTGGGGGTTGGTCTCTTCTCCCAGACAACCAGCAACAGAGCAAGGGGACACAGTCTCAAGTTGTGCCGGAGGAGGTATAGGCTGGATGTTAGGAGGAAGTTCTTCACAGAGAGAGTGATTTGCCATTGGAATGGGCTGCCCAGGGAGGTGGTGGAGTCACCATCTCTGGAGGTGTTCAAGAGAAGACTGGATGAGGCTCTTAGTGCCATGGTCTAGTTGACTGGATAGGGCTGGGTGATAGGTTGGACTGGATGATCTTGGAGGTGTCTTCCAACCTGGTTGATTCTGTTCTATTCTATTCTAAAAGGTAAGTTATGCAACTGTTCTTAAAAATGGGGGTCCTTCCTCTGTGATTTCTTGGCTCTTCCATAAGGGAGAACCTTTATTTTATTAGCAGAGTGAAATATTGTTTCCCATGTGTATTAGGTTGGGTATATTAGCACGGCATGAGGAATACAGCCTGAAGCTGAATCAGGACAGGCAGGTTGTACATCTTTTGGACGTGCTGCTTCTATACCTGTGCTGCACTTCAGCCCTGCTACCAGCCCACAGGCTGTGCTATGCTCGACTGTGCTGGCAGAGCCCTGGCAGGTGCAGCGCCTCTGTCCAGAGCAGGCTTCCCATCCAGACAGTATTTTAGCAACAGATCTTTAAAAGCGTTTTCCCTTCAGAGCAGTGCCCTCACCCGAGGTGTACAGGCATTGCAGTGCCAGCAGAGGAATCTAATTTTTCACCTCTCCAGCCTGACAAGAGAGTTTGGCACAGCCATACAGGGCAAACCTGTTGTCTCCTTCAAACACAGACCAGCAGCACTTCCTTGTTTGGTGAGAGGAAAGCAAAGAAGGCCTGGCACCTTGCTGGCAGCCTTCTCCCCCTGCTTGTCACACAACTCTGTTTTCTGCAGTTAACGCTTTCCTAACCCAGCAACTTAGCAGTGCTACGGGAATGCCATAGTGCCTGGATACAGAACAAACAAATCTCAGAGGTAAAAACCAAGTTGCATGAAGAAATCAGCAAGCCCAACGGCATTTTGTAACTGGCACATTTTCCACGTTAAAAATTTTAATGTCTACTTTTATGGTTGTAATTAGAAATTACAAACTGCAAACTGGGCTTTCCCTGTTAGACGTCTATAATCTTCTTGTCGCTTCCCTGCTCCGTTAGTTCTGTTAGCTGAATTTTGTCAGCACCACCACCACCCACCTAACAGCCTTAAATATTCCTTCAGGTAATCGAGGACAATAAATTGCGGCAGTATGAGTCCATTCAGAAGCTGCTGAATGAAAAGAGCTCCTTCAGGCAAGCCATCAGCCACGCAGATCGCCTTAAGCTACTCCCGGTACATCACAGAAACTCCAGCAAACGCAAACCTCGACCCCAAATCACTGCCTTGCGGGAGGAGACGGAGGAAGAGGTGCAGGAGACAAGGCTGTGAGACATGGTGTGGGCACTCTCTTTGTGGACTGACTCGTTAGCAGTGCCCTACAGTGACAGGACCAGCACTTCTGAATCTGCAGAAGCCACGCACAATCTGAACCTCGCAGGAGGTGTTCACTGCAGCGACTACATTTGGGAATTGCTTCCCTTCCGTGGTTAATAGCGTGCAAGTCAGTGCATTCTTTGAAATTTTGCCACTTTTAATGGTGAGAACAGATTTTCTTTGAAGAGCTGCTCTGCTTTGGTACAAATGAGATGGCAAGCAGAAGTAACCTGCCGTGTCCCACACAGTGATTTCAGAAAACTTCTAGAATCGTTCTGGCTGAGGTGAGAGGGCCAGGTAGCAGCAAGAAGAATGTAAGAAAAAATAATCCAGTCTGGGTGGGAAATAGAAAAATCAGAATGTAAAAAGATTCTTTGGATTCACTTCCTGCAAACGAATGAAGGGACAATCTCAAGCAAGGCACACAGAAAACTTCCTCCTCTTTGTTTTCCATGCAGCAACTGTAATTTAAATTCAGCAGAACAGGCCAAGTGCCCTTTCATAACAGTGCACAGCTCCGTGTGCGTAGGTGAGAATGAAGGATGAGAGGATATTGACTTGCAAGCCAGTCAACATCTGTCACTTCTCCACGGTTAAGGGAGGATTGGTATTTCCTTCTAAAACCTAGGAGGCTGTCAACCCAACCCTACACACACTCCCAGTAGGATGAGTGCAGGCTGACGTCAGTGTGTAGTGAAAGGTAGGACATCTGTCAGTGGAACTCTTCATATAAAGTCTGCATAGGTCTGGCACCTTTACATGCTTTCTACTCTGGTCTAAAACACCAAAACCAAACCTATCAAAACTAGACTTCAATAATGAAATCAATTTTTATACTCTTCTGGTTTGCAGTTTTATGATGAAACTGAACTTTCTCTAGGATATTTTATTTATTTTAATATTGTTGCAAACATTTGCTAAGGAAATGATGTATTTTAAGAGTGATTATGTACCATAAAGAAAAATATATTTGTACAAAAGGTTTTATATTTGGATTGTTTGGGGGTAGGGTGGGTTTGCTACTAGTCTTTGGTGTCATGTTATGATAGGGCTGTTAAAAACGAGGGCAGCCCTAGAGTTAGGCCAGGTACTGCCCAATGCTGTGCACTAAAGTATTATAGTGATTAGACATTTTAGATTTTTTTTTTTCTTGAAATAAAGAAACAAACAAAATGTAAACTAACCTGCCTGTATGACCTGCTACAGCACACGCTGTCCCCCATCCCCTCACCCCCGGTGCAGACACCGCAGACTTATTCTACTAGTTCCACTTTAGTCACTGCTGCCTATCAAAGCCCGCGCAGCATTGTGATTCGTACATGCGACTTACTACAAGCCGAGTCGGTAAGACCCAAGGCCGTCTCCGGGTCTCAGCCTGTGCAGCGGTTGGTCCGTGCGGCGCTAGGTGGCGCTGCGGCGCTCCTCTGGCGGCAGGGCTGCTTGTGCTGGAACGAGCCGCCGCTGCTCGCAGGGACATCCGAGTTCCTACCTGCTGCCTCTATTCCCGCGCGGTGGTAATTTGGCAAAGGAAAGGCTCAAAAAGAAGTCTATTTAAGGCCACCACCAGCAGCTACTTAGCAGCACTAGCACTCAAATGGTTTACAAATATGCAGCTCTGTATTTCTCACACCACTGGAGCCCTAAATGTACATGCAAGTCCTGAAAATAAACTCTAAGGCATTCTGTAGCAGCAGCAGGTATGTACCCAGCCTGGGAGAGCAAATAGCTGGGCTGGGTGCTGTGCACCAAGTTGAATCTGCGAGCACCAAAGCCCACTCCCAAACAGCTACTCACCCTGCTCTGCCCGTTTTCTCTAGGTCTGTTGTCACACGTTACACATCTGTCCTTTGTTACAGCGTCTCACTTGCTCCCTGTGATAGGACAAGGAGCAATGAATGGATGTTAAGTCTCAGCACAAGAGGTTCCACCTCAACACAAGGGGGAATTTCTTTACTGTAGGGGGTCACAGAGCACTAGAACAGGCTCCCCAGCGAGGCTGTGGAGTCTCCTTCTCTGGAGACTTTCAAGGCCTGCCTGGATGCATTCCTCTGTGACCTGAGCTCGAATTGTATGGGTCCTGCTTTGGCGGGGTGGGGGTTGGACTTGCTGATCTCTTTGCGTCCCTTCCAACCCCTGACACCCTGTGATCTTTGCTCTACAAATACACTTTTTTTTCTTTCTGTCATATTTTTTTTTTTCACACCTGGACCCTCATACTGTACTTTTACCCTTCTATTCTGGCACTTATCCAGACTTCTTTTCTGTCTGCGTGAACATCTTGCATTGCCTGATTTTTCTCCATCCAGCAATGCCTCTTGCCCACAGGGAGTTCTGGATATCCTTGAGTCTCAGTTTCACCACCTCACTGTTTCTCTGCCTCTCAGCTCTGCTTTAGCCGTTGTGAACTCCAGTCTCGGGCCCTGTCACACAGTGTATTACTTTACCGACAGAGCCTGCTCTCACTATGTGCAAGTGTTTACAGCATAGGCTGTCAAGTCTGGCCAGGAGGCCAGGGCTTCTGCAGTGCAGCCAAACCCAAGGAAGTGCTAACAATCACCTTTTTTTTTTCCCCAGGATGCTTCTCAGAGCAGCACACACCCACACACCATGCGGGAGAGTTCATTAGCTGAATAAACAAGATGACATGGAAAGATCAGCAGAAAACAACTGTGTCATCAGAATCAGTGTCCACTTCAAAGTGGGCACGATTAGTAGTTTTTGTGTGGGTCACTGTTAGAGTTGGGAGTGGCAAGTTGGACTCAGTGAACAAGGAGCCGTTTCAGGAAAGGAAAAGGTAAATAGAAGAGGAGCAGGGAGTAGATGGGACAGATGTGTAAGCTGTTGCTACACTCAGAAGGAGCTCTTTGCAACAGTCAGTCAGTCAGCTGACCATAGCATATCATTCATTGAAACAGCTTCTGCTGTCAGCACCTGGTGCCTATCTCAACAAGATGCTGCAGAAATTACTTTTCTGTTTGCCCTCTGAGGGCAAGTGGTAAAAGGCTGGAGAAAAACTATGATTTTCTTTCAGTTACTGTGGAGTTCAGGCTGGAACAGGAGGTTACGTCTGTACTGGCCTACACAACGAGGGCAGCATTTGTTTCCCAACAAAGGTTGCGAAGACCTTCCAGAACAAATATTCTTTTACTTGCTGCCTGTGGGGTAATGGCTGCCAGGGGGCTGTTTGCCTGAAGCTAAGCTGGGAAGTTGCACCTGCCGTTCATGGTGGAAAATGGAGCACAAGAGATTAAAGAAAAAAAAAAAGAAGAAAAAGAGGCTATGAACCAAGCGCAGTGGAAGAGCAAACAACCTTCATAAGAAATTTTTTCTTTCCACATGCTTCACTCTGCATACATCTGATAAACCTAAACAGCTATATAAAAAAAGGACTCCTCTCAAAGCACTTAGTTTTTAAATACACATGCCTGAACTGTTAAAAGGGGCGTGTGTGTGCGCAACAGCCAGCCAGAGAGGAGAGCATGCTGACTCTAATACTACACATGAATATTTCATTTTACAGCCTGCTAGGAAGAAACAAAAAAAAAGCTGATCTGTGTGAAATTACTCTGCAGCAGTTCTGTAGCTCTCCCCAAGTACAGAGGGGAGGGATGGCCAAACTGCTAATACAGCACTTAGAAGCTTTTAGGACAGCAACATTCAAACAAGGTTAGTTTTAAACAAACTGAAAGACAGGCTGAGGTGCTTAGTGCCATGGTCTAGTTGATTGGCTAGGGCTGGGTGATAGGTTGGACTGGATGATCTTGGAGGGCTCCTCCAACCTGGCTGATTCTGATTCTATAAAACTTGAACTGAGCACGTTTTGCCACCTTTACAAATCTTATATATAAAATAACTACACAAAGCAGCTTGACAATTGCCATTAGGGGGACCTGCTCAATACCTCACTGAGGTCAAAGCAAGCTGTTATTCCAAACACAAATTGAGTTTCACTGTGTCTTACCACCTTTGGTATTTTATTCATGAAATGCCTATTTCTAAAGTCTTATGATTCATATCCTCCATTTCTGTAAGTTCCACATCCCTCAGTGTCAGTGTTGGAGCTGCTGAACACCCAATGGTTTCCACGATTCTCACATTCTACAGTGTTCAAGCACCAAGTTTTAGTGGCAGCCCATGGAAAAATGTTCTTTTTACAACACTCCCTCACAAGAAGGTTAATTCTGAATTTGTAGTATTAGCCCCGCACAGGGCTGTACAGGACATGTTATTCTGCCCTGACAGTTGGTTTCCTCACACTTTTCATTTTGGAGATCATACTCAGCAACAAAGTAACTGAGGCAAATACTGTCTGATGAATTCAGACCGTCTTTGAAGGAACACATTCCACATTCTTTGTCAAGAAATATGAACCATAGGATACATGCTGGAAGCTTTTACTTTCAGAACCGACTTAAAGCGGAGAGCTGAAATGTTTAGGACTTTGTGCATTTGAATCATCTTTTGTGTTCCTTTGGTTGAAAAAAATTGAGCCATCTATGAGGAGTGAAGCATAGTCAGATAAAGGATAAGTCAAATCTTTTTACTGACCTAGCAAGCTGTGGAATCGATGCAATGGTAGAAGTTTCCCTGTGCTTTCTGAGGCGCTCTTCCATGTAGGTATCTGCACCTACCCCTTTTAAAGATATGGAAAGGGTTAATAGATGGAAATAGAGAGCAGCATTGCAGCATACTTAAAAATCTTTAAAAGTTTTTTCTCCCATTACTAATCCAAGAGTAGTTGGTATTACAAGTCATATAGGAGAAGTGCTGTTTGGAGCATCACAGGAAGAATCTGATTGTACAATGAAGCCTTGAACTCATGAACAGAGCCTTGCCTTGCTTCTGCACAACGGCACAATCCAAAAGATAAACTGATGGAGAAGCCAGCACGTTCACCTGCAAACTATTTTATAGTTATTGTTTTATTCACCATTTGAGGTCAGGAACTGATACGGCCTAATGAGAGAACTTAACCATTACTACAGAAGGTTCAATGAGGAGATCTGCAAAATAAAATTAAAGATGTATGAAGATCACAGATTGCGTTGAACTAAATTAGACACACAAAATGACAGCAGGTGGAAATCAACCAGGCAAAAGATGCAGATGGAGAGCGGACAGCAGGCTGAAAAGAAAGGATAATGAGAGCATTGAAAGGCGATCCTAAATTTAGCAGAGACCTGACTTTCAACCCATGAACAGATCAAAGTTGCTCAGATTTTCACTAAAAGTACAGCACAGAAGACCTCTGATTCTCATAGACAATATACAGTCTTAAAATATATCTCAAAACGTGCTTTAGGACACCGGGCTTAAGACCTTCCCACACAGAATCATGCTGCTAATTCTTGATCTAAATGAAGACTGACATTTCCAAGGTGGCTTTTCAATGTAGAACAAACCTAGCTTAGAAGTCAGGACTTTAACACTTGTCTTATTAAAACTAAAATAATAATTTTAAAAATGTTATTATAAATCCCAATTTTGCAACTCATGTCATCACTATGAAAAATGGCTCCTGTGTTGTGGTCCTGCTTACCACAAAATCCACCTGCCTTTCAATCCAGCTACCACACTACTGCTCACTTCAGCATGTAAGGGACGATAATTGCTGGGCCCCACTGCTCTGACCTGCAGCAATTCACAGCTGACTCATTCTGCGCAGAAGCAGCTGGAAAAGCAGCATCCCATTTTTCGGCAACAAAATTACTGCGTGAAAAAGAAAAAGAATAAAAAATCAACCTCTAGAGAAATCATCACTAAGTGGTTCTATGTTGCTATCACACAAGAAATTGAAGTTTTAATACAACAGTGAGAGATGCGATACCTGCTAAATAAATACATTGTGTGAGAAATGATTACGGAAACAAGCTTCAAATATTCCGTATCTGAAGAGATAACACACAGAAACTAAGAGACAGACAGACAATATGCAGTACAAAAAATTTATTGACATGAGTTTGGGATGACTGTTTTATATACAAAGGTGAAGTGTTAGGAAAGAGTTAGCTAATCCTTCCCTCCACGACTATCTTGAGAAAAAATGGCTACTTTGGAAATTATAGGCATGACTGCATTACAGCTCATGGCTTTCAAAACCATCTCCTGGTAGCCCACTGGGAGGCATCAAAGCCTGACCTCAAGAAAAATCAGCACTTTCCTCTGCCTACCAGATGAGGTATCGAGGCAGTGAGCGTTTCCACAGTGTTACAATTCCTAAGTATATGAACACAGCTACTGCAGGAGAGGCTATGGAAATACTCTCTTTGTAGAAACCCTCCCAACATGGGAACATGATCTATCTCTGTAGTAAAGGGAAAAATGAGAAAGACTTCATTTTAACTGCAACTGAAGCATCATTTCACATCAATTACATCTTAAACCCATAATAGAAATTGCTAATTACACAGTAACTCATGTTATCACTGCTACAATATCTCTGATAATACTGTAGTTAAGTTTGTGCTCAAATTCCTTTTCAATAAAATCCGTTTCTGGAAAACACTATCATTTCTTGGGTACTTTTGAAACACTAAGGAAGTATATAAAAGTATATAAGAAAACTAAGTTAATAACTGATCATGTTTTCTTCAATCCTATCAAAGAACAAGAGTCTGAGAAAAAATAACTTTTATTGCATTCTAATTTCTCAATCTCTTTTTTTTTTCAAAAGATAAAAGTTAAAAGGGAAATTAATGACATTTTAGAAGAAGAGAAACGAAATCACAGTTCAGCAGGCAGATGATGGGGAAATCAAAGCATTTAATATGGCTTGTAGCTGAAAGTAATTGGTTTGTATTTGCAGTCATTTTAGTTATTGCCACATTCCATTAGTTTTTCATAAAGTGAAAATAAAACCACGTCTTTAAAATGCATGGACAATAGCTTTTAGCCATTGCTGTACATACTGTGCAACTCATCTGAATGCAGTTTAACACATCAACTTCATAGAATATATTTATATACAGTATATACACAAACAGAATCCTGTGGTAGTACCCCTGAAAATTATCATTTCAATGAGTAGCTTTCATAATAAAAGAAGAAGGAAAAACCCCACATCTATGAAGGTGGCAAAACTGCCTATTACTAAAGTTTAAGTCAAGATAACTTCTGATTTACATAGAAATAAAACTGTGGTCCTGTACAAACTTTACATTACAGGGAAACAGTTTATTTTAAAAAAATATTTACATATTTTAGTACTTGGTTCTTTGCCATAGAGATTATATGAACACATAAAATGGTAGGGTAGGCAGGTTTATTTATTAGGTTTTTCTATTTGTTCTTTTTTGTGCAAATTCCAAATCTCTCTTTTTGTGTTATTATCTGCCTCTATTTGCCTTGTATTACTGCTGCTGCTTTTTTTAGTATTCTGAGAAGGCTGGGTGACTTTACTTCTAGGAACAGGAAGAAAAGACTTAACTCTTGAAACACCCAACTCTGTCTTTGATTTACTGTTGCTGCTTTCCACAGATCGAGTGCTGCTGAGAGGACGCATTCCACCCTGTGAATAATAAAGAAAGCATTTTCTGTATAAAATATCATTCCTGTTCGACTTGAAAAACAGCCAATCAACCCTACCAGCCCTGCAGATCCCTCATTATTTATAATCTTATGCTCTTTAGTGGCACAGCTTCTTATTACTTGGTGAACAAGCCTCTTTTGAATATTTGACTGAAATGAAGTATCATCAACATCTTGGAATGCTAAAATAAGTCAGTGGGGTTGTTGCATTGCCATTGTAAAAAACCCTTAAACTTGATTCTTAGGTGCCTCAGTTTCAGGAATGTTACAAATACATATAACTTCTTTCATTACTGTGCAGAAATGACACCTACAGCCACAGCTAAAAGGTAAAAGGTGGAAAGTTAGGTAGTTATGAGCAAAATAAAACATCATCTTTACAGCTTGAATACAGATATTAACTTTTCTCCCTTTTTCTTTGTGTGTACCACCAAGACTGTCAATAATAACAAAATAATCGTGACAAAAATGGTAATTGACAAAAATAATAATGACAAAAATAGTAAGTTGAGAGTGGAAGTTGAAATGCTGGTTACATTTTAATCCATAATCTTGTAGGCTGTTTTCTTATAAATTAAAATTTAGCATCTCAAATTATTTTTGCTAAGAAGCCACATTCTTAAAAATTGGACTGTATCCACTCTGTCCAAATTTAGATACCTGAAGTGCCAGTCAGGTATGTTGCTATTTTCTATTCCTTTACAGTCAAACAGAAAGAAGTTAGTTAAGCCATTTTATGACGGTTATGAATATATATCTTTCATGAGAGATGCCTATCTTTCCACTGGCAGGAATAAAGAATTAGAACCTTACCTGGTAACAACAGTTGTATCCAGATCACTCTCTAGGCAGCAATATTAACAAGTTCATTTTCATCACCATCTATTGCTCCTCACATAAATGTTGCTGGCAGACCAACAGACATCACTGTCTTTTCCTTGTTAATCCTTTTTAATCAATTTGTTTCTAAACTGAATCAACTTTTTAGTTCCACTCAATTAAAGAAAAAAATTTAGAATTATGTATATCTTGCCCTTCTCATTAATTTGTCTCTTTAGTGTTAAAATCTCCTCAACTCATGCAGTATTGCTTTTGTAATGGACAAGATTCTATGACAATCACTACAAGGAAAAGGGTAGAAAAGTAAACCATTAACCAGCAATGCCGCATCAAGAATTGATCAAAGTGTTGTACTTTGGCAGACTTACTGAATGACATGAATTAGGGGGAAACACTGAACCAGAGGCTTTTATTTCTCTCAAAATCTGATGCAAATAATGCAGAATGTCAGTGTGATGTCAACAGTATTTGGCCTGGGGAGCTGGTTTTATGTAAACATGACAATGGAAATACATCCACTGTTTTAATAATCTTTAGTTTCCATTAAGACACCTGGAAGAAACATGGCGTGTCTAACAAGTTTCCTAAGAATCACGGCCCTTTACTTTTGTGATAAATATGGCACTGAAACATTAATTCTTTGAATCTAATAAGGATTTCAGGTTTTGGAGAAAGTCAATATACCTCCCCTGTCCTACTATAAAACTTGTTTCACCTACCTTTTGTGCTGTTGTTTTACTTGGGTTAGTACCACTGGCTGAGAATGCAGGAATGTTCTGGGAGTTCCTGAATGTCAACAACTTGTCCTTAGAATCTGCAATCTAAAAGGATACAAAAACGGTGTATTTTTTTTGGTTTTGTTGGGTTTTTTTTGGGGGGGAGGGGGAGTTAATCACAGCAGTTTCATTTGCCAAACTTTGGAGTCTGCATTTTATTTTAATATCGTTTCTGAGCAATGCAATGCATAAATATTCAAAGGACAAATAAAATGTTTTTATTTTACTCTTTGCTGTGTTTGTAGGACATAAGAGAGAAATTTCACATTGGCTATTACCAGAGGAAGATGAAGCCTGTATTTCCAGATCAATACTATTCAGCAGTGCTTAAGGGCAGTTTCCCATTAAATTGTATCCAGCCTCAGGAACATTACAGGAAGAAACAATCCTTTTCTCTTTCTCCTGTCATATTTCTTTCCTAGTACTTTCCATCAGACCTGGTAACTATTCAATAGTAGGTAATAGTCTGATCCACTTTCTGTCCTCACTGAAAACTCGGTACTTGATTCTCAGGCAAGCTGACAGATTCAAATCTGCAACTGTCACAGCTCTGAAGTTCTGTTCCAAACCTAACAGAGGCAGCAGAAACAGGCGTGAGTGAAAAAGCGAATTAGAGAGTAGTACTTTTTTTTGATGGCAGCCTGAAATTACGTTGCACAAAGGAAAATCTGTAATAGCACCCTTACTTCTCTAAGGCTCTCCTAAGCAGCTAGGAAATTAGTAACAGAAATTCCAGCCATGGATGGCTCCACCCATGGTGAGGAAACTGAACAAAAGACAGTGACATCTATCTCCTTCCTTATCTAATCCGTGTTTCCTTGAATTGTCAACAACAGGCAATCATATTTTTCATGCTGTTAAGCAGAATTTTGAAGTTGGTTACCATTTCTTTAAGCACATCCCATTCTTTCAAGGATAGACTGCTAACTGACTAGTGATTAGGTTGCCAGCTTGGTGCGTGTGACTCGTGCAAGTACTGCAAATACTTGAAAAACAAAACAAAACATTATAAAAAGGAGTTTATTGAATAGGTTGAAAAATCTTCCCAAGCAGAGTATTTTTTTTTTTTTAATAAAAACTTGGTTGACTTCTAAGGCTAAATCAATGGAACTGCTGTGTGGGAAGATCCTTGAGGATACAAGGCATAGCTTAACTGGACAGTAGCCTATGGCTGACACTGTCTGGGTTTCAGAAGGTACAGACCAGCTGATCTGGTGTGAACCTGCCTGCTGTCACAGCCATCTACTTCAGCTACACTAGAAGGAAAGGGAGAAAGAAAAGAAGAAATAGCTACAGCTGTAGGATGTTCTAGGTGTAGAAAAAAGAAAACCATTCATGAGATCCACAGCTACATGCTCTGCTCCAGCAAGCTTCCCATAGCCACCCTCAACTCATTCCAGCATAGATACATGGAAACATCCTTCACCATCTTCTGCTGCTGTTAAAGAAAAATAATTAGGCTAATCATTCTTTCTTGCTTGAGGGTGCAAGACTGCATTTTGCCTACACAGCAGAGGAACTTTAAGCCAGTTCTATGATGGCTAATGAGATTACGTCAAACAAACCAATGTGCAGTGCATATTAGGGAAATCTTTCTGTCTTTAAGACTACTAACTTTTCCCAGTGGAAGCAATGATATCATGAAAGGTACAAGGGGAACAATAATACAGAAAAGGCTACTGCTGCTAGCATTCATGAACTTACAAACTTCAGCTTCCACTGCAAAAATCCCTAGAAGACAAAATAGCAAAGTGTAATTTAAAATATAATATATGAAACTAGAACACTTGCCCTCAAATGCATAATTAGTTGACTTTGGCCTATTCCCAAATAATGTAATTATTTTCTTCAGCTCAAGCAGTGTTTTTAAATTAGAAATCTATTCTAAACATGTAGCAAACAACTGCATATGGTAATGATGTAAATTATTTAAAAACCTTGTGTTTACCTTACTGATATCAGGCTCGGATTTGCTGGAACACATACTTTGAAGTTCCTGCACAAGATCTACTTCATCATCAGAACCAAGGGACAGCCTTTGCTCTATATTTAATGTTCTCAATTGATCCTTCTCTGAAGATCTGGTTAAAAAAACCCAACAAACAAACAGAGAGAACAATTAAAATTGAGCTATGATACAGAATTTTCAATTTAATAGTATACACACCTGGAAAAATAGCGATGTCTTTCCAAATTACTACCACAAAGAGAAAGAAAACAACATCTAATGAAGGGGCAGCAATAGCTATCAGTAGTTATTCTACCACAAGAGATTTCTTTTTCTATTAAAACTGATCATTCT
Source organism: Tricholaema leucomelas (assembly GCA_013400475.1). NCBI lineage: Eukaryota > Metazoa > Chordata > Aves > Piciformes > Lybiidae > Tricholaema lacrymosa > Tricholaema leucomelas. The sequence continues at coordinate 1,094,578 of WAAF01013988.1, forward strand.
GAAATTCTAACGAAGAATTATTCTGCCTTCTAGCTTAAAAAAATACCTGATTTTAAGACGGAGCCATCAGTTTACTTCGCTCTCCTTTTTCCACTTAATTCCACACATTTAATAAAACCCTGTGGCATACCAGAAAGATAAATATTCTGTGTTTTTTGTGTCTGTGACTATGGCAGAGCCAAGGTTTCAGACTGAAGTACAGACTCAAATGCAGTTCCCTCTGGCTAATTCATGTGCTGTGATTCATGTACTGTATCACTTTGACTGAAGTGCATGCACTACAGCATTTAGATTTGCCATTCAGCAAGCTAAAAGAGCCAGAGGAGTTTTTAAAATATAATGCTAGTTGAGAGAACCATATGGCTGGTTTTTCGTGGCAGAACAAGTCTTACATAATATTCTTAAGTCATACACTATTCTGTTACATAAAAAGATACGTTTGAAGTACAGAAATGCATCCCAAACTTGAAGTAGATACATTTTATTTTCTCATGAAAATTAAAATGAAAAAGGGCTCAAAGGAATCCTCTAGATAGGACCAAAACACTACCAAATTCAAACTCTTTGTCTATTCATTACAATGTGCTGCTTTACAACACAATTTTATCATCTTTATTGTTCACTAAGTGCTACAAATACCAAAAATTAAAACTCACTTTGTGGTGAGAGAAGCTCTTTTCTTACAGTTTGGTTGCAACGAAGTCCTAGATTTAATACCTGCACAGAAGAGGAATTGATTTATTAGTGTATGTGTGTTGATTTTTTGTTCTAAAATCTGTGATAAACAGGGAAAAATCTATTTCCTTTTACTAGCTAATTATATCAAGAGTCTGACAAAGATCAGAATACAGATCTTGAAGCTCTTCAGAGTAGCATTAGGAAATGCTAAAATGGCAAACTGGGCATGATGTGTGCATGTTTCTGTGGAAGACTAAACAAGACTAAACCTTCTGTGTGAGGTACCTGAACAACCTTTACTGGTTCTCTCAAAAAGAAATCACTTGTGACGGGAAAAGATGCAAGTTTCTTTCTTTAGGTACTATAATACAGTTTACCCTTACTTGGGTAAATATTTGATTCTGAATAGCCTTCTGGGAGGGCTATTAAAATTAAATTCACCATTCATTTTTTTACATGTATTCACAGATATCATCTGGTCTCCAAGAACATTCTCAGGATGCAGAAGATGAGAGTATCAAGCATCCTAGTTCAGGTTATGATCATTTGATTCCTTAAATCCCCTTAGTGGTATTAGGTTAACTTCACCATGCAAACAGAGGACCAGCATGCAAAACCAGGACATTAGAGCTGTGGTTCAGAAAAAGCAGACTTCTTTCAGAACAAGAGCTGAAGAGATGAACATCTCAATGCAACATTACAAAGCAATGCTAAATAATTTTCAGGATACATGATCAAGCATCAAGTATTTCTTTCTTTTATATATCAGGTAACTGAGGCTAGCATCTCACTGTTACTAAAGTCTGTGTGTAAGCATCTTTCTCTCTAAATCCCTTCCTAACTCTTTCTTAAGGAGTTACCTTCATTCTCTGAAAACAAAATAAGTACTTTGATTTTGACCTCTAGAAGATTTTCTGTGCAATATTGTATTCAGTTACAGTATTCCTAAATTGTCATTCTAGCCAGATGTGTCCTTCTAGAATGATGATATTAGAATCATACAATGGTCTGGACTGGAAGTGACCTCTGAAAGTCATCTAGCCCAAACCCCTCTGCAGCAAGCAGGGGCATCCTCAACTAGGTCAAGCTGCCCAAAGCCCTGTGGAGCCTCACTCTCAATATCTGCAGGAATGGGGCCCTAACCACCTCTTTGGGCAACCTGTTCCAGTGTTCCACCACCCTCATAGTAAAGAACCTGTTCCTAACATCCACTCTATATCTGCTCTTCTCTAGTTTGAAGCCATAGGACCTCATCCTATCACTACAGGCCTTTGTAAACAGTCTCTCTCCATCCCTCTTTCAGGCCCCCTTGAGGTACTGGAAGGCCACTATTAGGTGTCCCCAGAGCCTCCTCTTCTCCAGGCTGAACAATCCCAGCTCCCTCAGCCTGTCCTCCTGGCAAAGGGGCTCCAACCCCCTGATAGTTTTCGTGCCCCCCCTTCTTTGCCTGATATCTTGCCTCTGCACATGTTCAGATGTTACCTCCGTGCAGTAAACTTCCTTATGGTCTTGAGGTGAAAAGGCATTTCAAAAGTGTCAACTACCAACAGAACTTTCACATTTATGCACACTCATAGACCCAGTCACATAAACTCCTCTTTATCAAACAGCCTAAAGAAAATGACATAGAAAAATTTACAAAAGCTTTGACTACTCATAATTTTCCACCTTTTCTCTTTTTGCAATTAAAGTGAAAATCAAACAAAAATTTTTGATTTTTAAACCAAAGATCTCTTCCTTCCTTCCACTGAAGGCCTTCCAAATTAATCTACTCAATTGATCTGGTAAAATTGAGCAAAGGATGCATAATCTGGGGATGTATTGGGTTTTTTTTTCAAACTTGGATTTAGATAATAGAAATTATTGAAGAGCAGCTATAAAGTATTTGTAAAAAACACAAGTAGAAAGGTAGTTAGGAGTGGAACTAAGGAATACCAATCTAATAATGAAGCTTACTCTCATTCCACTGTTGAGGAAAAGAATAACAGAACATCATTCCATGCAATATGAAGTGGAACTACTGCTCAGTTTTCCACTGTCTGAGCCAAAGCCTACCTCATTATCAGACAACATGAAGGGTATTAGAACACAAAAAAACAAAAACTAATAAAGATACCTCACAGTCACAAAGAGGTAACTTTGGGTTAAAAAAGTAAAACAATTTTTTACTGATAAAGATGAGTTTAAGTGAAAATTGATGTAGAAGAAAAATTAGATTAATAATCTATGCATCTTGACCGCTGACACCTTCTTTCAGAACTGAATATAGAGTTTTACCTTCGGTATTGATCTCCTGCTTATTCCATGCCTGGGAGGATAAATGGCCTGACTTTTTTCGAGGACTTGTGCTCACTTTTCTCCAAGAAGCATTCTCACCTCTTTTCTTACTGCAATTTTTGTAGCTCGAAACAACAGACAAAGGGAAATTTCCTCCCTTAAAATCTGCTATATAATTATCTAGCTCTGAAACAAAAGTGGAAGAGTGTTATGAACATACTGTTGCAAATGGTGCTTTTTGACTACCTTGTACGACTGCTCAATTTAGTGACTTTTAACCACATTTCTCTCCTTGTAACCACAGTTTTGTGGAAGTTTTACAGAAGGAATGAAACAGTTATAAGTTTCACTTTGTTAATGTTAAACTACTTGCCTTTCAGATTGTTCACTGTTACCTGCTCTGGGTAGAGGGCAGCCGTGCAAAACAGCTTTATTTAGCAAGATGCTGAGAGCGGCTTTAACAACAGCCTGTTGACCTTGGCTGGGGCTTTTTTTTGATGTTGCTTGTCCTGGTACAGGTGGTCTTTTCACAGAGGCTCTGGAGAGTATTGCTTCTTGAACTCTGGGAGCTATCACAGCGTTCCATAACTTGGACATCCACCTGTTGGCACACAAACAATCCCTTAACTTCAGAGACAATTACTAAAGATTCTATATTTTGGGTAACATGTAAGGTTTTGCATTTTCAGGAAGCTGATACCTTTTGGTCTTCCTATTGTTCCCTGGTTCAGAATGGAATTGATTTAAAGTTTGTTTCTTTTACATTAAGTTATTTGAATTCATTTTCTTCATGTTGCTTTTCAAACTGTTTGCCATTTGATCTTTTTCCTCCTTCAGATAAGAACTACAGAACATCCTTTTCATTTTAGGGCTGAAAGAGAGAATGTCCCCTAGAGACACATGTTCTTTTATATATATATATATCTATACACAAAGAAAGCTCGTTTCACCTTTGCCAGTAAATAGAGAAGTTTCCACGATGGCAGGTGCTTATTCATAGTCTCTCTGCTGCCAGTGTGGTAAAAAAAAAAAAGAGGTATACAGTTATTGTTGCACCCTTTCCAGTATTCTTCCATTTCCAAACTTGTTCAATTTACAAGATCTTTCTTTTGTAAAACTGCCACCTTCTCACTCTCCTTTTGTTCCTTTGATCTATGGAGGACTCTTTCTAGGATGCTGTGGATTTTCCAGATTGCCTGGTTGTCTGGTAGGGCATAAATCCTGTCAGGCAAATTTAACCCTGGCTCTCCTCCTCCTGTCATGCTGGGGGTCCAGGGAGCGGATGAGCAAAACCTTGCGGGCTAGGGGGCTTAGCACCACATGTCAAGTGTCTTGTGCTGCCCTCACCGTGTCTACATGGGCAAAGGAGGCACGAAGCTTTGAATTCATTGGTCAGAACAATAGTGTTAGTGCCTATTGGCCAGTTTGATTTCAAAATCAAGTATATAAAGGGGGATGGTTTAGAAACCATGCCTTTCTGCAATATGCCTTTCTGTCTTCAGCACAGAGCCTTCCTATCTCTCCTCATTTGCAGCTTGTTAAAGGCAGCCACATGTTGCAGCTAACACTAGTGGCTTAGCAGCATCTTCTTCCCTCTGCCTGAAATATTTCTATTTTACCCTGAGATCACATCGTGAGTTTGAAAGTGTCTTTTATATAGGAGACTTAACTCAGGGACCAAAGAGTCATGAGGACATATGCTGGAGTGAATGCAAGACTCTATAAGCAGAGTTAGAATTCTTCCTGGGTTTGCGTTATTGTTTTTTTCAAGTCCTGACTGTTTAAACTGTTTAATTCTGTCCAATTACTTCCTGTCGACCGAAAATCCAAAGAACCTCAGGGAATTTCCCTGATTTTTGAATACTAATAACAAAAATTAGTATTCATACAGAAATTAATAGTCATCACTCATAACAATTATTAATTTCTGGTACACTGGTTTACAAACTGGGTCTGATTACAAAAAATTGATTCAAAGGAACATGGCTTTTCTAGGACTTTGTCTCTTCTGAGACAGAAATATCACTTTGGTTTAGCACAGAAGCAAATGTTTGTTAGCAAATAAATAAGTGCTGTTTCTTACAGCTTACAGTTCTCAAGGGATAAAGGCTAGAAGTTTCAGGCTTAGAGCTCAGATCACATCTATAACAGAGACAATGTTTTTAAAATTAAATTAAACTCTTAGGTTTTCCTTATACCCTTCTATGATTTTGTTTTGTTGGGTTTTTTTTCTTCTTCTTTTTTTTTTTTTTTTACTGGAATGCCTGAATCATTTTATATTAAGCAGCTTTGGTTAGTTATGAAGCATAAGATTGAGTTTCAGTAGTATATAGCCACTTTACAAAGTGCTGGTATAAGCTTGAGGAAAGTTAAATTGCTTAGAAACATAATTAGTACAGTTGTTGTAAGTAAAATGCATATTGGAGATGTTCCTTGAAGCTTCTTTGTCATAGTGTTGTAGATACCATTCCATACAAACACAGCTCGCTTCTACTAGCTGAGTTAAGCTACCAAAATAAACAGTAGCTTTTCTGTTACTGAAAAGAATTCTCTCTCTCCATTCATGCCTAAGACAGCTTTCGATACTGCTAGTATAAATGGCTGGAAATGAACACTACAAAGATATAATTAATTAAGCCCATTCTAATCTAACAGTTAACGATTGATGGGCTGTACAACGTCACCCTCTTTAAATAAAATTCCAGCTTAGTGTTTCAATCTAGTCTTAAGTTTGTGCTCATCTGGATCCAGTCCCCAGTTCTTGATATAGCTGATACTTAGGAAAGATGCAGAATCCCCCTGGCCCTGAAAAGAGCTAAGAAGTGAAATTATTTTCTGTTGGAACATCACCTTTCATTCCCTAGATCAAATCCAGTAAAAAACACGTAGCTAAAATTTTCCGTATTTGTTCACTCTACAAAACATGTGAAGAAACATGAAACAGTAACAGCAGGGAACAATTCCCTGTCATGCCTTCTCTTTCCCTTCCCAGCTTCCTGCGCTTGCCTTGTGCTAACACTTAGCTCAGAACAAAAAGATAGCTGTCTGCCGTCTTAATGAATCTAACTGACTCAGTAATGCTTCAATAAATGCAAAACCCCCAGCAGAATAGCACAGCGGAGAGGAGGGGCAAGAGGCCATGAGTGATTAATTAGATGAAGTAACAGGAACCAGTGAATTGCCAATTAAAGCTATTTATTGCTAGTTATATGACCACATTCTTAGCCATCCTACTGCTGAACTAAAAACATCCAGTAAGTGCTCACTAGAGCTGTGCTTTTAAATTTTTTATTAGCGGACAAAAACCACCTTAAAATGAGGAGTCAGATGGCATATTGCTACTATAAAAGACATTTTGAGGTTGTGCTCAAAATAAAACATTGTGAATGCAGTTGTGCTGGTTTGAAGATTTTAATGAGAAAAAATAGATTATAGGCTGTGAAAAGAAAACAATCATGATGTCTACTTCACTCACAGGTTTGCTGAGATGGCCTTGGCCTTTTTTTGTTGCATCTCTACATTCCCTGGCAATATTTCTATCATCTTCCTAATTGATCAGACCTTTTTTCTACATATTGTAAACATTCTTTTCCTTTTTGAATTTTTCCAGGAGTTCCTTGCTTATCCATGCAGGTCTCCTTCCTCCCTTATTTGATTTTTTTTTCTAGGGAATATGTTTTTCTTGAGCTTGGAGGAGGTAATGTTTGAATATTAACCAGCTCTCTTGGGCCCCCCTTCCTTCTAGAGCCCTAGTCCACTGGACACTTCTGAATTTTGAAGAGGGCAAAGAAAAAAAAAATGTAAAAAATGTACAGCAAAATGTATCAAGATTTGCAGACAGAACTAAAGATGAGAAAGCCAACGCACATGCTAAGCAAAGGGTCCCGGAAGAACAGTCAGCAGAAACCAGTATGAATGAGAAGGCAGAGAGGGAACAGAAGTGGCAATTCAGCAGAATGCTGTGAAGCAGGGTGAGAAAAGTAACATCCTATCTCCAGAAACCAGTGTTATTTGAATTCTGAACACATCTGAATCTTAATTAGGGTCTCCTTACCTAATATAGCCAAGTAACATCTTAGCATGAAATGAATATATTTTACAAGTCTGTAACTATTTCTTACATCAGTTGCCAGCATCTGCAGAGAAGCTACAATGTGAGCAGTTGTTCATGCAACTGTAAGCAAGAAAAGATAAAATTTTCATCATTGCTTTATATCATTCGGCATCTAACCCTGTGTATAGCTAAGTGGATACATCTGCCTCATTTACAAAGCTAACACATCTGTGAAATTGTATGTATGCTTAAGAATCACAGAAGCATAGAATGGCAAGGCCTGGAAGGGATTTTGAAAGATCATCTGGTCCAGCCCCTCTGCCAGAGCAGGATCACCTACAGCAGATCACATTGGAATGTATCCAGATGGTTCTTGAATATTTCCAGAGAAGGAGACTCCACAACCTTCCTGGGCAGCTGGTTCCAGTGCTCTGTCACCCTTACAGTGAAAAAATTCTTCCTCAGGTTCACATGGAATCTCCCATGCCTCAACTTCCACCCATTGCCCCTAGTCCTGTCATCAGGCATCACCGAGGAGAGGCTGGTGGCACTCATCCTTTACATATTTATAAACACCTAATCAGGCCACCCCTTAGTCTTCTCCTCTCCAAGCTAAAAAGCCCCAGCTCCCTCAGTGTCTCCTCATAAGCAAGATGTTCAACTTCCCTAATAATTTTTGTGGCTCTGTGCTGGACTCTCTCAAGCAGCTCCCTGTCCTTCTTGAACTGGGGGGGGGCCAGAACTGGACACAATCCTCCAGATGAGGCCTCACCAGGGCAGAGGAGAGAGGAAGGAGAACCTCCCTCGACCTACTAACCACAGCCCTTCTAATAGACCCCAGAATGGCATTGGCTTTCCTGGCCACAAGAGCAGACTGCTGGCTCATGGCCATCCTTCCATCCACCAGGACTCCCAAGTCCCTCTCCCCTTCACTGCTCTCCCGCAGGTCAGTCCCCAACCTATACTGATACATGGGATTGTTCTTTCCCAGGTGCATGACTCTACATTTGACCCTCTTGAACTTCATTACATTTCTCCCTGCCCAACTCTCTAGCCTGTCTAAGTCTCTCTGAATAGCAGCACAACTCTCCAGTGTGCCAGCCACTCTGCCCAGCTTGGTGTCCTCAGCAAACTTGCTGACAGTGCACTCCATGCCCTCATCCAGGTCATTAATTAATACAATGAATAATACTGGTCCCAGTACTGTCCCCTGAGGAACTCCACTAGTTACAAGCCTCCAGCTAGACTCTGTCCCATTGACAAGAACTCTCTACTCCATCACCCAGACCACAGCTCCTCAGTTTAGCTATGAGAATGCTGTGGGAGACAGTGTCAAATGCTTTACTGAAATCAAGGTAAAGCGCATCCACCGCTCTTAGGCCATCTATCCACCTAGTTATGTCCCAATAGAAGGTTGTCAGATTGGTCAAACATGAGTTCCCCTTTGTAAAACCATGCTGACTGCTCCCAATGACCTTCTTGTTCCCGATATGGCGAAGCACAGCACTGAGGATAAGCCACTCCCATTATCTTTCCAGGAATGGAGGTGAGGCTGACTGGTCTATAGTTACCTGCGCCCTCCTTCTTACCCTTCTTGAAGATTGGAGTGATGTTTGTGCTCCTCCAATCCCCAGGCACCTCTCCTGTCCACCATGACTTATCAAAGGTGACGGAGAGTGTTCTGGCAATGACCTCCGCCAGCTCTGTCAGCACTCGTGAGTGCATGCCATCAGGATCCACGGACTTATGGATGTTCTGTTTACTTAACTGTTCCCTAACCTGGTCCTCCCTAACCCAGTCCCCCTCAACCAAAGAAGCCTCCTCCTTAACCTTGTCTTCCTCTATGTGCTCAGGGGTGTGGGGCTTCTGAGTACAGACGGAGACAAAGAAGACATTCAGCAACTCTGCCTTATCTTCATCTTCCATCACCAAGGGACCCATCCCATTCAGCAGTGGGCCTACATTGCCTCCACTGTTGGACCTGCCTGCAGCATATTTGAAGAAGGCCTTTCTGTTGTCTGTGGCCTGCCTTGCAGGATTGAATTCCAAGGATGCCTTAGCCTCCCTAGTAGCCTCCCTACATCCTCTGGCTACCATCTTATACTCCTTACATGTAGCCAGTCCCTCTTTCCATGATCTGTGGACCTTCTTCTACTTGATTTTGTTCAGCAGCTCCCTACTTAACCATGCAGGTAAGGTAAAATGTAAATAATGTGATGTAAAAATGTAACACAGTAAAAAAAAGTGAGAAATCAGTCTCCAAATTTTCTTCATATACAACTTCAAAAGGAAACTATGAACTTTTTAAACTCAGAATTCTTGAATCTTATTTTCTTCTGTTTACTAATGAACTGTGTTGATCTGTTGGGAGGGTAGGAGAGCCCTGCTAATGAACCTTGACAAGCTGGATGGGTGGGCAGAGGCTAGTGGGATGCGATTTAACAAGGCCAAGTGCAGGGTTCTACACTTTGGCCACAGCATCCCCAAGCAGCGCTATAGGCTGGGGACAGAGTGGCTGGAGAGCAGCCATGAAGAAAGAGACCTGAGGATACTGGTAGATAGTAGACTGAACATGAGCCAGCAGTGTCCCCAGGCAGCCAGGAGAGCCAATGGCATCCTGGCCTGTATAAGGAACAGTGTGGCCAGTAGGACAAGGGAGGTTATTCTGCCCCTGTACTCAGCACTGGTCAGGCCACACCTTGAGTACTGTGTCCAGTTCTGGGCTCCTCAATTCAGGAGAGAGGTTGAGGTGCTGGAACATGTCCAGAGAAAGGCAACAAAGCTGGTGAGGGGCCTGGAACACAAACCCTATGAGGAGAGGCTGAGGGAGCTGGGGTTGTTTAGCCTGGAGAAGAGAAGGCTCAGGGCTGACCTCATTGCTGTCTACAACTACCTGAAGGGAGGTTGTAGCCAAGTGGGGGTCGGTTTCTTCTCCCAGGCAACCAACAACAGAAGGAGGGGACGCAGTCTCAAGTTGTTCCAGGGGAAGTATAGGCTTGACATTAGGAGGAATTTCTTCACAGAGAAAGTAATTTGCCATTGGAATGGGCTGCCCAGGGAGGTGGTGGAGTCACCATCCCTGGAGGTGTTCAAGAGAAGACTGGATGAGGCACTTAGTGCCATGGTCTAGTTGACTGGAAAGAAAGAAGAAAGAACTGCTTTCTTTACAGTGATGTCTTGAAATGAAGAACAAAACCTTTATAAATTTGCACAATACCAGCCATTCCAGTACAAGTAAAGTTTTGCAACTTCTGTGTCAGAAAATAACTGAAAGATCACACCAAGACTGACTTTCAATCAATGTCACACACTCAGTTCTCACTTGTGGCTTTCAAAATTGCTCCTCTAGTAATGAAATATCAAACAAAAGTTTAAAACTAAAATACTTTCAAGGTTGCTGAGTTAGATCAGTTTGGGGAGAAATGTAACTACTACATTTATAACAGGTATCTCATTGGCACTGTGCAGCCTCAAACAGGAAACAGAAATCTTACTTCACTGTTGCTTGGCCATGCCCTGGTACCACAGGACAAGAGAAGAAATGTTTAGGCCCCATAAGTGCTTCAGGCGCTCCTAGACGTGATAAGCAAGAGTTCAGCTGGTGCCAAACAGCCAGGATCCAGTCTATGATCTTGCACACAGGATCACATGGAGGAGGTACTTTGCCTCTGAACTGCAGAGAGAGATGTTTGACGTAAGAGCTCTGCTGCAAACACTTTCCTTGAAACCACAAGAAGGCTTGTGTTTATTTTAATTGGGTATATTGCTATTACATAGAACAGGAACAGTCACAAACTGGTCAAGCTTTATTATGAAGCACCATTACTAGGGGTATTTAAAAGAGGTGTACATGTGATGCTTAGGGACACAGTTTAGTGGTAGACTTGACAGTGTTATGCTGATGGTCAGACTTGATGATGTTAAAAGGCTTTTCCAACCTAAATGATTCTATGTTCTATGAAATAACTATGCACTTGAAAAAAAATAAGCTAAGAGAAAGAATACATTAAAAGTTTCATTGATATATTTCACATTACTTTATATACTATGTTCTTGTTCTTGATATTAAAGAAATACTTTAGAATTTTTCTAAATTTCCTCATTATCATAACTGAAAGGTTTGGTTGCCACACATTTTTTGGGGGGGATCTGTTTGAGTTATTAAGCTTTTCCAGATGTGAACTGTGGCACAGAGCACAGGAGATGACATCCCCAAGGATAACGAAGTTACATACAGCTGAACACTCAGAAATGACAGTGGGTCTGTTATCCCAAACCAAAATTCTCTACTACAGACAGCTTTTTCTATTCCTAGAACAATCTCCCTTTTAAAGCCTGTTCAAAATTCTGCTGCCAAGATTATTTTCCTTTGCAGCTGTTTTGATTAAACTTCCCCTTCCAAAGTCTAACACTGCCTGACTGTCTGCAGTAGCTGCTATCACATTAGAATGGTTTTCTTCCAAGTAACTGTCAAAATTCCACAATTATGGTTTTGCCCACATCCTTCTTTTCATTTCCCATCTTTCATTTATTTATTCATGTTTAAGTAGACTTCCCATCTTTCTTCTCTTTTGGACTTCCGTTCCAAGTTCGGCAGGTTTACTACCTCAGAACAACTTCCCTACTGATATATCAAGACTGGCTGAGGCACTTAGTGCCATGGTCTAGTTGACTGGATAGGGCTGGGTGATAGGTTGGACTGGATGATCTCGGAGGTTGGACCGGATGATCTTGGAGGTCTCTTCCAACTTGGCTGAGACTATGATTCTTTACCCCTCTTTCTGTCTTTGATTTGAAAATTATTAGAATGAATTCCTCAAGAAAGAGATTTTATATTTGCTGAACAGATACAAACTATCATTCTTACAGAGAATATGAAAAAAAATACTTAAGGAAGTTTTCATACAGCAGACAAGAAAAGCAAGGTGTCATCATTTGCAGCCAGCCTGTGTGTTTATGCTACTTAGCCATGGCCAGACACCTTCCTCTCTGAGGCCAAGCGCAACATTTACAACTACAGGACCTGTATCTTCCCAGAAATGAGTGTTTTTTTCCCCCAAAACAGCTTATTTATCTGCTCAGCTTTTGACATATTGCAGACATTTCCCAGACAATCTTGAGGGAGCTGATTCAAGCTCTTACCTTGTTTATAACTTTTCTTCTTAAAAATCTTTGAAGCAAGCCATGCATCGGTTCTCCATCCCACCTAAGTTGAACCCAACGGAAATGTTGTTGCACCAGCAGGTCAGAGCCATGAAGATGAGATTTTGCAATTGTCCCCAGTAAGAAGCAGTTCTCATGAAAGTAAAAAGCACCAGAAACTCCATTTGCTAAAAATAAACCATGAAACATTTTACTTAAACACTTTATCAGGATCTCACATAAAAAGCAAAAAAGCACAGACATGATAAGAAAGAAACACACCAAAAATCATCCTTAAAACATACCACATTTGATTAAGAACAATTGTTAGCAAGAAAAAAAAAACTAAAATTACATTTTTCTCCTGTTCCCTGTTTGTCTTGTAGAGCACATCAGCACTACAGTAAAACTATTTCTCCATTCCAAATTCTTTAAATACCTCTCTGAATAGTGCAAGGATTTTCCGAACTCCGATTCTCAAGAGGTGCCAGGAAATCTCCCAGTAATTCAGACAAAGAAGTCCTCTCCAGATTTTCTAAAATCACAATGATTGTCCTGCTTACAGGAGGCTGTTTAACTGGGACCAGACAAGCTGTAATGTAAAAAATCCCATTAATATCTGCTTATGAAAACTGACTTTTATTTATGTACACAGATTTTGCTGCTACTAATGTAACAAAGGAATTATTCTTTTTCTGCCTTTTAAGTTTCACATAAGCAGATAGACTGTGTAATATGTTCAAAACTGGAAGCATAAAAGTCAAAGAGTGAAAAGAGTATCAGATTTGTAATAGGAACAAAATTTGAAAGTTATTGCCAAGATTAATTCCTGCAATAGCTATAATTGGATTTTGATAGATAGGAAAGACTTCACCACACTTGAACCAAATCAAAGAGAAGAGATAGCAGAGATCTGAAAGAATTTCTTTCATTTGCTGCAATGCATCTTAAAATTTTGAGATGTACTCTTGATATCATAAAGTGATAGAAGGGTTCAGAATATTCCATGTTTATAAGAAATTTAATAATTCTATGAGATTGTTTCTTTGTTTGCTGCTTTCCTTTCTTCAAAAATTCCTTCAATATACTTAAGGATCACCCAACTAATCAGAGCTAACGTGATGCGCAAACAGTATCACCTGAAACCAAGAGGCATTAAAATCATGTATCTGTATCTCCTTTGCTCGTATTTCAAGGATTTTCCTTTTATTTTTCCTTTGCAAGTGTCCCTATAGCACTAAACCCCAGGAGAATGTACAACTATTCAACACAACAATTGCTCCTTTTTTCAGAACTTTTTGAAGGTGGTACTAAAGATGGCCACTAAGGGAAATGTTAAATAATAGGCAAAACCAGAGCAACTGACTGTAGCTGATGACTGCCATTTGCAGCCTCCTGAATATTATTCCCTATTTTCCTAATAGTATACAGCCGGACAGCAGGGGACAGGTACATGCTCCCTATTTGATGGAATCAGTTAGAGAAGAGTGATCTCTTAGGAGAGGAGAGGCTGCTGAGTAGTAAGAAAAAAGCAGGCAGAAAGATTAATGCCTCAAACAGCAGCATAATGAAGAAATACAAGCACAGACTATTAAGAAGAGCATGCTGCTGACACAAAGTAAAGCATCCAAAAGAAAAAGCTTTCCTAAGAGAAAGTGGCTAGTAAAGAAACCAGACTATGAATGATTTTCCTGCCTGCAGGCTAGGCACCAAAGCATAGCTACTTCTGACTCAATGGTCTCTCCTCTCTCCCAGCAATGTGATGGCACTGAAAATAATGTGGGAATAATCACTGACACAAGATATTCTTCAAACTGTGACTGGGATTTCCTGGGAGAAAATACTGACATAGATGGAAGTTATGCCAGGAAGTATGCTACCAAACAGAATGGAGCACTGCACACCATCATACAAGTTCATGGCACAGCTCTGTTTTTGCTTATGAGCTCAGTGGTTATCAGAAGAGACTGTGCAGTTTGTTGCAAATAAGAAAGCCAATAAAAGCTACAGAATGCAAACGTGCTTGAAGAACAGGCCTCATGCTGCAGGCACACAGCAAGTAGCTGACAGCATTCAGTCTCACTCACTGAATAGTAGTTTTTTCTGCATCCAGTTCTGGGGCCTCCAATACAAGGACACTGAACTTTAAAAGGTCCAGAGGAGGGCCACAAAGATGATTAGAGGGCTGGAGCACCTCTCCTATGAGGATATACTGCAGGAGCAGGAGCTGTTCAGCCTGGAGTAGAGAAGGCTCTAGGAAGACCTTATAGCAGCCTTCCAGAATCTGAACAGGGCCTAGACGAAAGCTGGAGGGACTTTACAAGAGCTTGTAGTGATAGGATGAGAGGGAATGGATTGAAGCTGGAAGGCAACAGACAGACTGGATATTAGGAAAAACTTAAACTTCTTTACAGTGAGGATGCTGAAACACTCGAAGAGGTTGCCCAGGGAAACTGTGGAAACCCCCTCCCTGAAGGTGTTCAAGACCAGGCTGGACACAGCCCTGAAAAATCTAATCTAGAGGGAGGTATCCCGCCCAGTGCAGGGAGGTTGAAACTAGATGAACTTTAAGGTCCCTTCCAACCCATACCATTATATGATTCTACATACTCTATATTAACATAATATACTATATTATTATTGTATGGCTAATACTATGGTGACATAGAAGAAATCAGAGTTCAAATACAAGATTACGGGCAAAATGCAGCACCAGCTGTACTTCACAAAAAAAGACTGCTTTTTCCTTCAGTTCTAGCACTATTCTATTCCTTTCATAATTTTATGTTTTACTTCCTACTTCTGACTGCACTATGTACGCCCATTCTTCTGCTTCCATACTTAATTTTTGTCATTCTTCTTTGTCTACTTTGTACTTTCTTTCCACTGTTACCATGTATTCACTATATGTTTACAGAAGTACAGCCTACTGAGAATACTTCACTGTGGAGCACCCAAGTAATAGAAGTTGAATCTACATGGAGCTATTCACAACCACTAAGAGAAAATTGTTCATTTTAACAGAAAATCAACTTTGTGCTTTAGTAATGAGTCAGAATGCACACAGTAACATTTGCCTGCCAAGGCTGACAAAATGTGGCTGAGATCCACACTTAAATATCTAGAAAACAAGCATGTATCAAAAGTAATTGGTCTGATTTTTTAAGAACTCTTTCAGGGCTCCTCTCACTCGGAGAAAGGCAATAATTATAGCTTCCCTTTTTGTATATTTTTTTCTTTTTTTATGTAATAATTAGAACAGTTACAATAAGACAACAATAGATTTTCGTTTCTGATTTAGTAGATGTGAAACATAGCAATTGACTTTCAAAGGCTCACAAAGGGAAAATGGAATGAGACAAAAATTATTAAGAAGTGCTAATTTCCATCAAATGACACAAGCTTTTAGCAGAGTTCTCTGCTGGACAAAGTTATACATTCTACCAGTTTAGACTCTTATTATTTTCCCCTAACCACCTGAAAATCAGTAGGTTCTGTCAAAAAATGCCACCCACTACGCAACATGTTTTCATGTATTTCTTTATTTTGTACCCTCAAACCTCTCCCTGCAAATTACTAAAATCAGTCCTGCTGAAATAATCTTACCGCTACTGATGAACAGTTCTGCAAGCTGCTCCTTGGAGAAACCAGCATCCACTTCAACTTTAACGATTTCACATGTGGATCCTGCAGACACTTGCTTTTGCTGTGTTGAAAATTTATAGACTTGGTGAAATCATGACAACTCTAATTTATGAACCAATTTACTTCCTATGTTTGTGTTAATACCTTGATGCAGGCTGCTATCTGATATGCTATGTAGTCCTGCAAGCTTCCTTCTGGACCATGGAAAATGACGTTACGGTATTGTTCAACCTACGGACAGACAATAAATGGTTCTTGAAAATTCACAAACTTGGGTTTTGTTTTGTTTTTTAAATCTAAGTGAGACAATCAGCACCTGAATAGACAAAATTCTTTGGTTTGCACTCCTGGAGTTGGTAATCTGTACTATGTTAGTTTCAAAACAGGCAATATTTGTGTTCAACATCCTTAAAACAGACTGACAGATTTATATCCTGACTTGTAAAACTACATGAAAAGGTCATTATAACAATCTGTAAAACTTGTAAAATTCATGTAGGAAGGAGGATCTAGGATTTGCAAGTATTTTCTTGATTTTGAATTAAAACAGAATAGAATAGAATAGAATAGAATAGAATAGAATAGAATAGAATAGAATAGAATAGAATAGAATAGAATCAACCAGGTTGGAGAGCCCTCCAAGATCATGGGGCTCTGTAGGCTTTGGTGTGGGTTGTGCCTGCAATAAATGAGTGTTTGTCAAGTGGGCTTCAGGTNGATGTTAAAATCATTGAGGAGTAGTTTAAATCACTGCTAATGTTAAGAATTTAGACTAAGGACTTCATTTCCATTGAAACAGAATCATATAATCAATACAGTAGAATTAAAATTATTTCATCTGTCTTAACTGTAAAATGACTTTACTTCTGTAAAGCCAGTAAAGGGAAACAACTCATATCATTGGGTGATATTGCTGAATATAACAGAAACCTATGGCACAGAACTCTTAACAACATAAAAACTATTCAATGAAATAGCAGGAATTATGAAGATTTCAAACTAATTTAACACTAGCAATGTTAAAAGATCTTAAAAGTTAGCTCCTATTATCTCATTAACACTAAATTGTTAGAAAAAAGTAATATAAAAAATGGTTTCACAAGATAACTGTATAAGTAAATCATTACGTGAAAGTCTTAAATAATTGTTTACATGACATGGAACTGCTGGAGCTGGTCCAGAGGAGAGCCACGAAGATGATCAGAGGACTGGAGCACCTCTGCTATGAGGACAGGCTGAGAGAGTTGGGGCTCTTCACCCTGCAGAAGAGAAGGCTTCCAGGAGACCTTATAGTGGCTTTCCAGTATCTGAAGGGAGCCTACAGGAAAGCTGGGGAGGGACTATTTACATGGTCTAGTAATGTTAGGACAATGGGGAACGGGTTTAAGCTGGAAGAGGGGAGATTCAGACTGGATGTTAGGAGAAAGTTCTTTACAGTGAGGGTGGTAAGGCACTGGAACGGGTTGCCCAGGGAGGTTGTGGATGCTTCCTTCCTGGAGGCGTTTAAGGCCAGGCTGGATGAGGCCTTGAGCAGCCTGCTCTAGTGGGAGGTGTCCCTGCCTATGGCGGGGGGTTGGAGCTGGATGATCCTTGAGGTCCCTTCCAACCTAAACCATTCTATGATTCTATGATTCTATGAATATTATTCTAATTTACATTGCCCTCAAAAAGTGCAATGAAATAACTTTGGAAATAAATGACATCAGAGAGCTCTTGATGTATTTTCTTAAGCAGTTCAGTTAATCAGATGGCAGCTAATCAAAGAAAATAATGTTCTCATGTGAGTAAAGTTATTGAAGTAAGACTTAAGGAGAGCTTTATTTTAAAATGATAGCTTTCCTTCCGTTTTATTTTTTAGAAGTCTTGATATTCTTTCACAGAGCAGAAGATTAATTTTTTAATTCAACACTATTGCAAAAGTATTTTCACACACAGAAAAGGCTGGATGAGGCACTTAGTGCCATGGTCTAGTTGACTGGATAGGGCTGGGTGACAGGTTGGACTGGATGATCTTGGAGGTCTCTTCCAACCTGGTTGATTCTATGATAAATAGCATGCAGAGAGGAGCCAGCTTGGTATTTACCAGGCGGAGGTAATTCTGAAGTGTCTGAAGGTGGATCATAGATGCATAAGTCACACTATTTAGACAGCCTTCTTGAGGTCCTTTAAAAAGGAGATACACAAATTTTGTAAATCTTTCACGTTTATAAACATGTATGATGGATACATAGGCTTTTCATGCAGTACTCTACAGCCATCTCCTAAAATTACAGGCTAGAGAAATTAAAATGATAAGAAATGAAAAGCATTTTAAGTAGCAACATATTCACAGGTATCCTGGACATAAGTAAAATGGAAATGGCTGTAGAACTGAAAAAGGTAGTAAAGCTTCCAAGTGCTAGGTTTTCTAAATGCTGTAGATCCTTTCCAATTTAGTTAATGAATTGGATACATTTCAGAGGATCAAGACACATTGTAGAATAAAGCCAGTAGCAAATGATTCTCAAATGATGTATTTCATATGAAGTGTCTTAACATTAAAACCCCAAAATTATGAACTGAAAATTACCAAACAGAAACACTGTAATATGCTCAGCTCTGTTGTTCTTCAAGAAGTCCCACGGTGGCTGGGAAAAAATCTGACCTGTTGACCATGAAATGTTTCCTGTCAAAAAGAAAAAAACAAAACAAAAGATATTCCCTCTATCTGTATGAAGTGCTCTGTGCTCGAGCATATTCACTTGTTGTGCACACACTGAGAGATTTGACAACCGCATCAGTTCCATGTACTAAACCATGCTATTACTTGGAATGGTTACCAATGATTCATGCCAGTTTGGGACACAGGTTTACTAGCTAGCCTGTCTTTACATATTTACCTGTAAAATAAAGTGGGAAAAAAAAAAAGATCATTTGCCCAGTCTAATGTGGATAGGTGAGGTTTATAGGGGTGGGGAGGCAAAGGGGAATTAATATGAAGCACATGAATTTTCAGAATACTATGCAACTGTTACTTCTCCCACCACATTTTGGCCAATCTCATCATTTCAAAGATTCTTCTGATTCACCTTGATAAATCAAGTTACATAAAACAGGAGTAGTTTTGTTCTATGCATGTGATGATTTACAGTCTGGATTTACTGTACATTCTGGAAGTACAGCAAAGACAGCTTGGGCATTGCTTTAAATTGTTTTGCTTCACCTCTGCTCTGGAGTTCTAAACTCAGTAAAGGACTAATTAACATACAACCACAAGGTCTCCCAGATGATAATAAAGTGCTTAGTGAATTGTATGATACATATAGCTAAAAGGAAAGGATGCTTTCAAGCTAGCACTGTTCCAAGTTTCATTTTAGTATTGTTTTTTCTTAGTGTAAGCTTTAAAATAAACAGAAATCTAAAGATATTTTTATCCTGCTCATAAGATTTCACAAATTTGAGAGAACACCAATATTGATACCTAGTTTGACAGATAATATACTGCTTGCACTGAGGCCAATGTTGGATTCTGCAGCACTATTATATGACAGGTCCTCTAGGCTCCTCCATCCATCAGAAGTGATTGCTTGGAAATGGTTTGTCACTGCCTGATTCACGGCTTTGGAAAAATCATCCCATGATGTCTGTTTGCGAATATTTAAAGCACATATTGTGGTTTCTGTATCAAATTCCTCTGCACCACAATGGGCTGGTTCAATGCCACTTACAGAAATCCTCACAGGTAGATTAAGAGCATCTGTTGAAAAGCAGAATACCAAGAATGAGAAAAGCTGCAAAATCCAATTTAAAAAATCCTATCATTTAACATTGCAAAGAAAAGCTACAAAATAACTCTTGCTACAGAAAAGCAAACGTTAGTGAGCAGCACAGGTCACCACAACAAAACCAGAGCACTGAAGAAACAAACATTATGGTATCTATGTTTGGGTTTTTTTTCTTTACAATACAAAATATTGTTGTTGTTATTATGGTTAAATAACAGGAAGCAAGACAAATCTCATCCAATCTTTATTTCCTCTTTACAGACTAATTGCTTATAAATTAAGACAGGCAGTAGTAGCTAATGTCTTAATGTTTCCATTTATTGTGGTCATTCACATTATTATTATTATCAGCACAGAAAGGAAAGTCACAGCACTTGTGCACATGTGGAAAAGTTAGCTGAGACAAATATCTCTAAGTGAAATGCTAAGACAGAAAATCAGTTGGAAGCCCTGAGGAAAAGGACCTGGAGCTCTGGATTGATGAAAAGCTCAAGTAGCCCAGACAGCAACTGTGTCCTGGGCTGCATCAGGAGAAGTGTGGCCAGCAGGGCAAGGGAAGGGATTCTGCCCCTTCGCTCTGCTCTTGTCAGACCCCATCTGGAGTACTGTGTGCAGTTCTGGAGCTCCCAACACAAGAAGGACATCGAGATATTGGAGTGAGTCCAGAGGAGGGCCACAAAGATGCTCAGGGGGCTGCATTACCTCTGCTATGAGGACAGGCTCCAAGAGTTGGGACTCTTCAGCCTGGAGGAGAGAAGGCTTCAAGGAGACCTTATAGTGGCCATCCAGTATCTGAAGGGGACCTACAGGAAGGCTGAGGAGGGACTATTGACAAGGTCTTGTAATGACAGGACAAGTGGTAATGGGTTTAAACTGGTAGAGGGGAGACTGAAACTAGATGTTAGGAAAGGGTTCTTTACAGTGAGGGAGGTGAGACATTGGAACAGGTTGCCCAGGGAGGTTGTGGCTGCTTTCTCCCTGGAGGTGTTCAAGGTTGGATGAGGCCTTGAGTGACCTATTCTAGTGGGAGGTGTCCCTGCCTATCGCGGGGGGTTGGAATAGATGATCTTTGAGGTGCCTTCCAACCTAAACCATTCTATGATGATATGATTTGCTATAAAATTAATTGACAAAATATTAAAAAAAAAAAAAGTAGAAAATTTCCACATGCATTCTGCAAACAAAATTAATGATGCTATTTAAAATCTTGGTTTTTTATAAAAAATGGAACACAGTTCAACAGAAGCAGCAGTCCATATGGATTATTTGGAAGACAATGAAACTGAAAATGAAACTCTAATGCCGAAACAGTACCTTTCAGAAAATATCCCTGAAATTAACTAAGTGCTCCATAAAAACCCCAACCAAAACAAAACAAACAATCCAATCCAAAACCACCTTCTTATGAAATCTTGCAACATCACAGTATCACAGTATCACAGTATTACAGTATCACCAAGGTTGGAAGAGACCTCATAGATCATCAAGTCCAACCCGTTACCACAGAGCTCAAGGCTAGACCATGGCACCAAGTGCCACGTCCAATCCTGCCTTGAACAGCTCCAGGGATGGCAACTCCACCACCTCCCTGGGCAGCCCATTCCAGTAGCCTATGGTCTTAGTCTTCCTTCTGAGTGCAGAAGTTGTAATCTGATACAAAAACAATGAAGTTTTTCTGATGTCAGAAAAGCTCTGATTTAAACTTGCTAGCCTACCACAGGGAAAAGATTATTCAAAGGCATCCCTCAGATGTGGGATTGTGAGAAATATATCAATGGCTTGCCTTTCTAATGGTTGGACCTCAGGGAAATGACCAATGGCTATAAGAAATACAGAGCTCTCTACAAGGAAATGGGCCTCTGGGACAGAGGCACAGTGTATGTCTAAATTTCAGTGCATGTGATCTCTGAGACACAACTAGCAATCCCGGCCCCTAGTCTTTTGGATCTGTCCTGCATCCATATAATTCCTTACAGTGGCAACCTTACAGGGCTGTGAGGAAGGCAGAGCTTACTTACATACACAGCTTACTCAAAAGGCAGTCTTAGCTTGCTGAAGCATAGACTCAGAAGAAAGCAGTGTTTCCAAGCTCCCACAGATCTGATATTACAGGGGCCTTGAATGACCTTTCTAGTGGGAGGTGTCCCTGCCTATGGTGGGGGGTTGGAACTAGATGATCTTTGAGGTCCCTTTCAACCTAAATCATTCCATGATTGCATTGATGCTAACTATAGGCCTAACAAAGGAAAGGGAAGATAAATGGAGTCCAAAGGTTCTGATCTGGTAAAAGCAGCTGGGTTCATGATAGGCCTAACAGGGAAAGAGGGTACTACAATGGATGAAAATAATACAAGCATCAATTTAACAGGCTACAGATTCAGCCTTCAGATACTGACCTCATCCTACAAAGAAGCAGAACACAGAAGAGTTTCTAATAGGACGTAAAGTATGTGTAGCTACAGTAAAAGAGAAAAATACCTACAGTACCTACAGCTGAAGAGGAAAATCAGAGGCAGCATGTAGAAAGCTTCCTTAATTTTTTGATATTCAGTGAACCTGACCACCTACAACCCTACATCCCACTATACAAACATGAAAAAGGTCAACACATACAAAGCATACTAATGTACAAGACAGTACTTCTGACTCTACAGAGAAGTAGGAAACACAGAACTTCTGAGTAGAGGGATGAAGTTCTATCTCAAGATGTACAAGGGTCAGCCTCCTCCTGAATTTTGAGAAAACTTACAAAGAAGGAAGACAATGACAAATTCCAACAAAAGAAAAATCAGAAGTTACTGATGCTGGAAACAATTGCTTGATGCTGTCTCTAAGAATAACTTAAGGAATAAAGCAAATGATCTGCTCAACAATAACCAATTGACAAAACTATTCTCTAAAAGGAGATTCAGATATGATTAGATGATTAGCTTAACATGAGGAAATTTGACAGCTATCCACCACTGTGTGATTTTTCTGCAAGAATTTGTAGAAAAGAAGAAAGTAGACTTGGAAATAGCAACTACTAATTAAATTATGAATACTAAATTAAGACACTTTAAGAGAATATGGATGTTTGCACATGTACATTATATACCGTCTTTTCAAATGGTTAAAATACAAAGGCACGTGTGACTTAATTATCTCCAACAAAATTCTATCATATGCTTTTGCAATGCTAGCTTAAGAAAACTTCATTTTGTGCTTCCAAAAAAGCAACAACTGTCTTTTAAATATTTTTGATTTTCATCCTACAAGCTCTTTACTAAAATATTTTTTGTATAGTGCATATAGCATTTACTTACTTAAGTTTTCTAGAAGGTGTTTGCAATCATCAGTAGCAACATCATGCAGTGTTCGATTACACTTATCTTTTCTCTCAGCTTCTAGTCCACCATGGCTACAAAGGATTTCTAGACAGTTCTGCAAAGGTAAGAACTGTATTATTTAATTGTCTATTTGCTGTACGAGAGAGTTCTACCAATATACAGTTAGACTCCTAATTGAAATTCTTATATATAGATTTCCAAAGACAGTCAGCTAAAGAGTTTCAATATATCAGCATCCAAATAATGTCCTTCAAAGAGTTGAAAGCCAAGAGTGAAAGTATTTTATAGCAGATGTCAATCTCAAATCAAGATTTTGAAAAAGCAGCACATACACAGCCAGGCTCCTACAGTCTCCAAGTATCAAGTGCTAATCACTTGAATTGAGAAATTCTTAACATCTGGCCATAGTTTAGGTATTCACATATAGAAACAGAAGCCCAAATATGCATCCTGTTTTGAGCTTGTTCTCTGTATTCAAGCAATACTAACAAAATCTATTCTAAATCTTAATATAGGCTAATCAAGGAATCTGTTCAGATGGCAGTTCATAAAACCTTACACTTTGCAATTCACCAAGTAGGAGTTCTCATCATGCCTGATATCTGAGTGTGACACAGCAAAAAAAAGTCCCAATCATTTTAAAATTGCCTTGCAAGCTTGAATTTCAGTAAGCATTGTAATAATGCAGTGAAATAAAAATTAATTTCTATTAAAATCAGACTACAAACATTTTGTGGATACCAACAATGTGATGGCCTCTTAAAATTAGAAAAAGCCATATACTCAACAAAAGAATAATTCATGACAATTCACTAGAAACAAGCTACTAGCTTATAAATTCATATTGGCATGATCATACATGAAAAAAAAAATATATATATTGATCCTCCCAAAGTACTTGGGGTGGAGGGGGAAAGCCCTCACAAAACTACACTCATATGTTGATTTACCAGCAGTTAGAAGACTGATGAAATCCTGAAAGCTTTGTCATCCTCAGACATTCCTTTCAGGGACAGATACCATATTAAAAGATAACATCAGCTGATACTAGTGAAGTGATACTAGTGAATGGTGTATTGATAACTCCTGGGGTTGATCAAAGCAGAGAAACCAAATCTTGAAAAGTATTCCCATTCAGAACAGTGACTTGTTTGGCTACTGTTACATATTTTGTAGCTGTTCTAACAGAAAGACTTTTGTCTTTTTCTGACACCTCTCATGACCGTAACAGTCAAGGTGTATTTTTTCTGTGGGATGAAATGTTATCAGATTGTGTTTCTGCACTTGTAAGAACTCTTTTTTTTTTTTTTTAAACTCAATTAGCTCATTAACTTTGCCAGATGAAAATTAACAAGAAAAACAAACAAACAACCTGGAAAAAAAAAAGAGAAGAGCATTTTTTCTGTCCAGGTTAGTAAGTTAAGTTTGTTTCTCAAATAGAAGCAATGAATGGCAAAGACAGCAGAAGGCAGGGGACTGAACCATGAGACTGAAAGAGGGAAGTAAGAAGTGAAGAAAGAAGTAGAAGATAACGAAGAAATGAGGCCAATTTCCTTAGTGAGAAGCTTTGCTGGATCTTCTGCCCATGAAATAGCAGCTGGGATGCTGTAGCGTAATTCACCTCCAAACAATGGCAGCCAGCAGTCTTTAAAGAAAAGGGTGCCAGTGTCAGTGCTAGTGCTGTTTATGTAGTGTCCTGAATGACATGTAGTGCAGATAAAGGATTAGAGAATGAAGCTGAAGTGTTAACAGTACTTGCAGATGGCTATTAAGCTTTCTTTAGCTTCTTAATATCTCAAACATCTCTCAAGTCACTAAGTGCATTTAATCAAATGCAATTATATAAAGTGTCTGCAACATCAAAACCAGGAATTCAATTGCCAGCTATGTACTGCCCTGAGAATATCCTCAGCCCTCAAAACCAGTATTATTGAACAGTTGATTTGGAATGCACTCAGATATTCAAAACCACGAGTTACTCAAGACATATTTGAAGACTTCCAATATCAGAGCCTTCAGAAAGAACACCTAGCCAATGCCTCTTTTAGACAGTAAATAAAATCTGGCTTCCAAGCTCCTGTGGCTTATATAACTGCAGAAAGACACAACATGATGTACATTATTTAGGTATTTGCAGACTGTAACAAATACTAACTCCACCTAAATTTAGATGAATAGAGACCGAAGTAAGAGTCTGCATCTACTAACAGACACTAGTAATGGAATATTGACTATGCAATGTAAAATGCTGAGTAACTAGTGGCTGTTCCCTAAAAATCCATAATTTAATAAATTCGGTCTTAAACCTGTGCTTATTTTAAATGTATCAGTAAATTTACCAGAAAAAAAAGCAAATATATTGATAAGTACTGAATTATGTATGTAATTTTTTAAGTCTTTTTTAAGTCTTGGACTGTATTTTCCCCAAATTCACTCTCTTTTCTGATAAGTATCCTCTATTTTCTTCCCTGCGTAGAAGTTTCACAGTAATATCTGATGGACAGCTGTCACAAACCCCCTCAAAAATCTTTTAAAGGGTCAGTGCTAGAAGAGTAAAGCTTATGATGTCAAATACTTCAAGCAGTATTCAATTTCCAGAAATCTTTCTGTTTATCATCAACAAAACCTTTCAGGTCATTCTCCATGTCAGTTATCCTGACCCCCAAAAACCACATTCATTGCCTGCTAAAATGCTGCCCAAAGTAACAAATTAAACAACATATTACTGCATAAATTTGCTTCTACAATGTATTTTCCTCCCTCCCTCAGGAAAAATTGTTCATAGTTTAACTATCCTTAATTGGAAGCTAGGTCCACCTAGTATCTGTAATGATTTGACACTCAGTGAATTGATATTTAGAGTGACATTCACCTCAATATCACTTTGAAAATCACTTTGAAAATCTGAAACTCAAGTACTTGTGCTTTCTCTTTTCATTGCTGTCCCAAAAGACAGCTTCTGGGGTAAATTGTCCACTAGAAGTATCCCTGTCTCTGTTAAATCAAGCATGACAATAAACTAGGTAACAAACTTAGATAAATTTGACATCTAACTTTTAGTTCTTCAAAGATAAAAAAGATTCATCTTGCCTAAATTCTGTCAGGTTACAGTAATGTGTCCATATAGACTGACCTTAAAGCCTTTTGATGCTGCTATGTGGGCAGCAGTCCAACCCTCTTTGTCAGCATGGTTGAGGAGATCTGCAGAAATAACAGGCTTTATTCTACTGTTGTAGTTGTCCTCTCTCTTCTCCAAAGCAAAGTAGTCTAAACTAGGTTCTGCATCAGTCAAAGGGTTTCCGTTGTTTGGCTCTCCATAGTACATAAGAAGCTTGAGACTGTCAACATTACCAGAATCCACTGCTGCATGAACTGGTGACCAGCCATCCTAAAAAAATACAAAGCAGAGGAAAAAAGCACACTCCCACCAAACACAGAAAATTGTTTGCAGAACCTGAATCAGCAAAGAATCTGAACTGAAGGATGTGTTTGGAAATTAAAAGGATAAGCAAGAGTGACATAATAATCCTCCAGAAAAACAGAGCTTCTTCTATGTGTATGGGGTGGACAAAAGACAGGGGAGAAAATGTAGCACATAGAATTTAATAGCTTTCTCCAGGGACAGTTCAGCAGTCAGGAGAATTTCAATTTTCAGAAGAGTCTAAGTGATATAGAAATTACATGCTGCTAATAAACTGTTTCCTTATCATGTACTGAACTAACATGATTTTACCAGTTAATAATTTGTTTCACATTCCATTAATCAATTTGTCAGTCACATATTTTCATGGTGTTGAAATCATAACTTTAAAGGCAAATATATATACTTTCCAAATCCAAAATAAATGAATGAAAAACCACAACAACCCAAACTCCCCAGTGTAATAGGGGAGTGAAAACAATACACAATGCCGTGTTTCTAGACAGCCTACCTTCCACATTGCTTACTACGTTTAGGCCAAAGTCTTAAGAAAAACTTCAGGAAAACACCTGAAAAGGTCAATACCTAGACGTTAATTCTTCTGCATTTCTCCTGTATACACAATTTTTTGGGGGCCATATTCTCCCATTTGTGATATATCAGACTTTACAATGCTAATTGACAAATCTGGGGATGGCAGATCCCCTGAAGGACACCAATAAGGCATCCAAACATGAAAGACAGAACAAAACCCCAATCACCACTTCTCCACCTTAGTCAAATAACTCTTGATGTATTTTGCAAATCCAGAGCTGAAGAAAAAATCTGCAGTGAACTGCAGGTGGGATCTGAAATACTTCAAACAATAAGTCCTGTAATGTAGGAGATTTTGGACAATACACGGCTTAAAAAAAAGCAAACAGAAAGTATGATGAAAAGAACAAAGTATTATTTTCAAATTACAAGGTTTATTCCAGCTGTAAAGTATAAATAGATATTTTAATGTAAATATTTCTTAGCTGTTTGCAGTTATTCAGCACTATACAAGATACTCTAATTTTACAAACTATTTCAACTTACGCTGGTTTTAACAGTTCGATCTGCTCCACTTTCCAACAATAGCTTAATACAATCATTATTTCCATTTTTACAGGCCAGGTACAAAGGTGTCTGTCCTCTTTCAGCAGCATGGTTAATATCAGCCTGATACATAATTAATAATTCTGCACACCTACAGCAAACAATGAGGTAGTAAAATTATCTTATATTTGACATTCAAAACTTCTTTATAACTTTTAAACATTTTAAAATCAAGCACTGATTTTTAACATACAGATCTACCTCTGGTTTTAGCCATCATATATACACAATATAAGTAATAATTTTATGTAAATGTATAAAGACAGACAATTCAAACCTTAAGCTACTACAGCTGCATTTAAAAATGTGAATGTAAAACATTTGATTTCACAAGGCTAGCAAATAGTTGACGATAGCTGCTTAATAAAAATCTTCAGCTGAGACAAAAAGTAACATTTATTTTCTAGGTACTAGTATTTCAAATACTTTGAGAAGGAAAAAAAAGGGATAATTGCCTAGGGCAGCATACTTCCTCACAACCCTGCAGCAAGAGATCCATCTTTCTTCCCAGTTCCCATGCCATGTTCTCTCTTTCCCTCCCCAAACCTATGTTTTCAACAGCTCTCAAGACTTTCAAAACATCTTAATGCCAGTCTATTTCCTCTGCAGTTCAAACAAAAGCTGTAAACAAATCAAATTCCCCATGTCTCTGGCTCAATATTTTAAACAGAAGCATATAAATAATATAACTACAAACCAATTAATGCAATGCTAAATAACAACAGGTTAGGAGACCATGATTATAACAAATTAGATGTCAAAATATTTAAAACAAAGTAAGCTATAGACAAAAATACAGATATATAATAAAGTGCAGATAAGTTACTATTTAATAAAAAAAAAAAATCAATCATATTAAAGATTAAATGTAGGTTTAGAACAGAATAAACCAGATAATATTAATTACTTAGCTGCAGTTCCTGCACCTGACCTGAGTCGGGGCAATCCCAAATTGCAGATTGGGATTGCAGATCCCACAAATACAGACTGGGTGACAGTGGACTGAGAGCACCCCTGCAGTGAAGGACTTAGGGTTACTGGTGGATGAGGCACTTGAGACGGGCTGGCAATGTGCATGGAAGACCAAAGAATGGCCAGCAGGTAAAGGGAGGTGATTCTGCTTCTCTGCTCTGGTGAGGAGCCACCTGGAGTACTATATCCAGCTGTGGAGCCCCGAACACAAGAAAATGGATCTGTTGGAGACGGTCCAGAGGGGGGCCACAAAGATGATCAGGGAGTTGAAGAATCCTTCTTATTATGACAGACTGAGAGAGTTCCTGGAGAAGAGAAGGCTCTGCAAAAACCTTATAGCAGCCTTCCAGTACCTGAAGAGTGCCAGCTGGAAGGCTGGAAAGGGACTATTTATAAGGGTATGTGGTAGTAGACAAGTGGCTAATGGTTTTGAACTAGAGCAGGGTAGATTTAGATTAGACATTAGGAAGTTCTTCCAGTGGTGGAACACTGGAACAGGTTGCCCAGGAAAGCTGTTGATGCCTCATCCCTGAAGTATTTGAGACCAGGCTGAATGAGGCTTTGAGCAACCCGGTCTAATGGGAGGTGTCCCTGCCCATGGCAGGGTGATTGGAACTAGATGACCTTTAAGGTCCCTTCCAATTCAAACCATTCTATGATTCTATGAAAATGTTCAAATGAACAGAAAAAAAAACCCCAAGTAAAAGTAATGTCCTATCAAATATCCAGCAGGTATCCTAACTATACAGTCACAAAAGTCATCATAAGATGAGTTTATAACAAGACACTTCCAGAAAGCAACTCAAATTGAGTTTTAAGTCTGCTGTATGGGTGCTTTGCATTATATTGAGTAATACTGGAAATGCTTCATTGACTTTCCCCTCAAGGTCAGGTAAGATCAGCCTGGCCTGGAGTATGTGGGAAACTATTTTGAAAGTTCTTTCTAAAACCATTTTTCTGAGTTGTTGATATTATTAAATAGCCTCAAAAAACTACTTTTTTTTTTTTTTTTTTGATGACTATAGAAATAGGGCTGGAACAACAGTCTCAGTTCAGCAGTAAGTTTAATGAACATGTCACAGGGGAATGGCTGGGAAATCTGGCACAGAAAGTATTGTGTAATTGATCGTTTAGTGCTGCCGTTAATCTCAGATTCTTAGTGCTGTAGTGCAAATTACATGGACTACACAACATAACATCTAAAGGGGAACAGACCCTATTTATTGCCACAAATTCTGCCTATTACAGATTTGTTCCAAGCCAGAACTTTGCAATGATCAATAAATCAATAACCTGAATCATTTGGTCTCTGATATTTTTGACTTGCCCTGTTATTATTCCATGCCTCTGTTTACAAATTGGTTTATTTTTAGTATCTAAAAAAAGTGAAAGCAAGGAAAGTGTTTAAGAATATCATACTACAGAAACAATTGAAAGGGAAAAGAGTATGAACTCTTCAATACCCTCACACAGCTGCTGATGTATAGCAAAGTGCTGTGAGGGCAAGCCAGAGAAGTAAATAGCTTCCTATTTAGACAGTCTAAGGTATTTACTGTAGTGAGAGAGTATTTTATGTAAAACACTGAAACACTTAACTAGACATGGATTTCTGTGCTCAAAACACCTCGTGGGAACCTGCTGCCCCTGGATGAAGACTTTCAGCATTAGCTGATAAGGTTCAAGTCCCACAAGAAGCTGCAAGAATCTCCAATGACATATAACAACATATACTCATGGAAGATGATGATAAAGACAGTGATCCCACTCTTCCCCACTGTTGCATCAGGGCCTATCACAGCACAGTAACACTCAAAACTCCCCTCCTATATGCTATTGTATCAGTAAAATCTTCAAAAATAGTAAATTGTGACATTAAAAGAATCAAGAACTAAAACACAAGGAAAACCAAAGATAAAATCTGCAATAAAGATTTCTAGTTACGCTGTTTAAGACATTCCGCATTTGTAAAATGGCTTTGTCTGGATAAGGATGCTCTGGAAGAGGTTGTCTGATGGTTGCTTCCAACTTTCAGTTACACTTGTTTTGATTTTATGATACAAAATAAAGCTGAAGAGTGGAAATAACATCAGCCTCTGGTGAAGGGAAGGGAGGAAATAACCAATCATATGGATGAGTAGTTGTGTACTGGTTCTTAGTATAAAAAGAAGACAGAATTTTCCAATCATGCCGTCATAAACCACCATTATTTATAAAACTAAGAGGTTCAAAACATGAAAGGAAATTATGGTAAGTGTATTTTGAAGAATGCTCTTAGAAATATTCTTTGACTCATACATAATTTTCTGTCTTTCAAGTTAGTCATACAAAAAAAAACCCAACCCCTTAAACCTTGAAAAAAATCTGGTTTGTTTTTCAAAGCATTTGATTCTATATTGCTCTGGATAATACGCAGATGAATGTTCTTTTGTCTCTGAATGATATTCACAGTTATCAATGTTTCAAACAATCAGTGTAAAAATAGTATCTTTTCTCCTCCTTCTGTTAATGCTTTATTATGGCTGATAACTTGAATAAAACTAAGAAATTCAAAGATATGACACCCATGTAGACCAGTTTCATAATGTGGTTATTAAGAATACATGTTCATCAAACTTATGAGCTTTAGTTCTAGACAGAACCAGTGGAAAAATATTAAAAACAGAGCAGCAGATGAATAATATTTTCTGTAGATGCTTTCAATAAATTATAGTTCAATGCATTTATATCTAAGAGTACAACAGTAATGTAATGAAGAACCATATAATACATAGTAATTTAAAGAGAATGCAAAACTGAGGAATAGCTGACAAGTGCAATCTTGGACACTTCACTTACTTGACATGTCCCTGAGCAACTGCTGAACACAAGGGTGTAAAGCCATTTTTATCAGCAGCATCAACTTGTGCTTCTGCAGTCAGCAGCAATCTCACACATTCTATAAATAGAGCAAAAACAAACTGATCCAACCGAAACAAGTGATGAAACCCAACAGACATTAAAGCCTGCAACAATGTCAGGTCTCTTTACCTCTATATCACACAACATAGAGAATGGACATAAAAGTTCAGGAAGTAGTTTGCAGGAGAGAGGTGAGAACTGACTTCCTGGGGCACCATCACTGCTTTGCAAAAAGGGCTTGGATTGGGTTCTACTGGAATTCAAGTACGTGCCCATTGCTGAAACTCCAGCACTGTTAGATAATTTACCTGCAAAGCGAGGAATTTGCCAGCAGCCCCTCAAATCACCAGAGGCCCACAGACCTAACTCAAGCAACACCCTGGTGCTGGCCAATCTTCTTTTAGGACACTGATTTGGGACTGCAATGACAAATCAGATAAACTGACAAACTCAAACCTCCTCGAACCACTCCAAATTCATATATTTCCAAAATAACATGCTAAAAATAGTTGCAGCCTGATTCTACCATCCTACAGCTAAATTAGGATAATGAATGACATAGTAATTAGACTGCTTTTCATCCACAAAATGGAATATCAGTTGAAGCAATGAAGTTTGAAGAAAACACTTAATCTGCTCTATAGTCTAGAAATTTTGTTTAGTCTAGACTAAACAAAACCAAATAATTTGTAGTTGAAAATACTATTTTGTAAATACGTTCAGCCAGAACACCAACTAAAAACTCCTGACCTGATTTCTGAGCAAGCTTAATGCACTGGGTAAGATCCTGAAGCCAGGCTTTGCTGCTGAAGGCTATCTTTAGATATCAGAAACATGTATTGAGAATTACTCAGAAGTCTGACTAATCTAAACCATTGCTGAAGATAGCTAATCCTGTTACAATTTTAAAAAATATTAACACACATATTGTGGAGTTGATTAAAGAAATAAATTAACATTAATAATTTAAGACTTCAAAACACTGTAAATTATTCTATTGTAAATTAAGATTCTTAAATTTTTTAAGAAGTGATCTGAAATGGCTTTTTTTCTTTAAAAAAAAATTGGTTGCCAAGACAAGCTACCAGGAGTTCATGTGGACATTTCTTTTTAAGTCATAGAGAAGCTTTTTGTGAAGTAACTTACCTACTACTTCCATTTGTCAGATAATATGAAATAAAATCAAATTATATTTTCAGTCACTTTGTAACAAATAATACTCTGCTAATAATGACTTTTTTTCCTCTATTGTCAATCCCAGTCTTGTATTAAAAAAAAAAAAAAATCAAATAATACAAATTCCTGCCTGGCATCACAGAAGACTTCTGTAGTTTATAAAGGATATTGAAAACATTTTTCCTAGCAGTTTCAAGTATTTGGTTAGAATACTTCTTGGTTTCTTCATAAAGCATACATTAGCCATGCAAAAGCCATGAAGAACACACAGAACAAGACCACCTGTCCATAAAGATACGATTAACTCACAATAATTGATTGGCAGATCATTGAGGTGGTCACTTCTCAATGTGAAAATACTGTTTCTGATGGAGATCACTGTGAAGAGCTTTTTATTCTCAGGGATAGGTGCAAGCACGAGGAAATACAGCTACTTTCTTAAGGCATACCATGTGAGCTACTGAAGTCTACATGAGCTGTTCTGGTGGCATACTGAATAAAAGAGCAGCATCTCCAGGAAGCCTGGGTCCTTGGATGGACTTCTAATTGGGATTTGAAGAAGGGTAATTTGAGTCAGTCCAGGCTCATTAGCTCCAGTTCACTGCTGTCTGCCACAGAAGTAGTCAGCAGTGGAGAAACTGGGCCGAAGGGCAGGCACAAGACACACATTAATGCTGTTAAAGGTTTTGGTCAAAACAAAAGCAAAACATGGAAGCATATTAGCACAAACACCTGGAGACTTCACTGCTCTCCACCACAGCTGGGTACTTAGTTCTTCAAGAGTGTTGGCAAACACCATGCAGATACATCCCGTGGCTTGGCAGAGCTGAATCCATGTAGCTGTATGTCTCTGCACCTCACTCCTTTCTAGTTCCCACATCATTCCAGTTTTTCCTATCAATCAGGGTGCCACAGCCTCCAAATACTCAGGATAGAAGAGAATCAATTACACCAAAAATGCATACAATTAGCATATAGCTGAGTCCAAAGGATATTATTAATCTCTTTACATGTCTCAGGTTCAGGAGCTCTTATTATTTTTCTCCCTCGACTGCCTCTCGTGTGGCAACACAAGGCAGATATATTAGCTAATGCACACGTCATCAAGTGCGTAATAGTCTGAAGTGTCTACTGGTTTGTTAACGGATCAAACATGGGCTGACAAAGCAATCTGTTCACTTAACCCAGTCTAGTGGTGAAATCACAAAATTAAAGTTTCCTTGTGCCCATTCCAACACAAAGAAAGTATTTAGTGTGTATTTTTAAGATGGAAGTTCTCTCTCAGATCTACAGAACTGGGGACAGTGTGTGCAGGAAACAAAGCAGCTGCTATGAGCTTCATGCACCCAAAACCCCTCAGCTGCAGCTCTCAAAAGGCAACTGTTTATGAACAGGAAGACTACACATTTTGCAAATAGGACAGATTAGGAAAGAACATTTGAGTGCTCTCTTTTCTTGTGTAAGTCAGTTTTCTCTACAGACTGAGCTGAGAGCACATACCAGCTGCTGCCACCAAGCTGGTTACAATTTTCTCTGCTGTTCTCTAGTCATCTATACTTCTCAAATACTGTATTTCTAAACTGAAAATGTGTGATCATTTGCTTTCAGGTCCTCTCAGACTAGTGCAATATGGTTTCTGAAGGGATGTATTCATTATGGTGTCTCTCAATAAATCTAGAGCTATTCTTTTCTTCTGGACAGATATTTCCCTTAACAAGTGAGAAGTTAGTTAGTTGACTTAGAAGAAACAATGGGCCCTGGAAATCTCTGAATCTATTTAGTCACTAACTCCAAAGTTGAAAGTATTCTCAATAAACTAAGATCATAGAGTTACCCACCAAAGTAAGCTTATGTGTTAAGTCTTACAGTTGGACTCCATGAACTTAAAGGTCTTTTCCAACCCAAGCGATTTTATGATTCTAAGGAGAAAAAAAGCATCTAAAAGACAGTAATTTATAACTGACAATTCTATTCAATGGAATGAAAAAAAACTGCACAATATTTTTTTTTTCTTTCTTAAAATTACTTCAGCATCTATTCTTTCTACAAGGATTTTTTTTAAAGTAAGGGTTTTATTCCTAGATTACTTTTCTTAAGCGTATATATTTTTACATGAATTTGTTCGTAAAAGTCCCTGCTTTGAAGAGCTTCATTTATCCATGCACTTGGAGACATAGCACAAATAACAAAGAAAGGATTATATATTAAACACAAAAACCTCTCACCAAAAATGTAGTTAATCTATTCCCAGTGTTTGTATAACACATTGAGATATAAATACTGCTGCTGTGTGTTTCTCTCATTTCAAATTAATACAATCTATTTAGTTGTTAAAAAGTGATGATTTGTACAATGAAATGTTTTCACATCCTGCCAACTATAAATAGAAGAGCAACACTAAAACCCTTGTGGTAGATTTTTTAATCTTTAAAACTAAAATACTAAAACTAAAAACTAAAACGATTACAGAATGCATATGCATGTGTTTGGTTTCATTATTGTGCTTTCATTCTTTTGTCAAGTGCCTCTCTTATTTGAAATCTTGACAATAAAACAAGAAACTAAATTGCCTTTGCTGTCAACAAGTAATTGTAACCAAAAATGAGGACTTCAAAACATTTTAAGAATACAAGATGTGCAATATACACTAG
This sequence comes from Tricholaema leucomelas, assembly GCA_013400475.1. Lineage (NCBI taxonomy): Eukaryota > Metazoa > Chordata > Aves > Piciformes > Lybiidae > Tricholaema lacrymosa > Tricholaema leucomelas. Next base: position 1,129,725 of record WAAF01013988.1, read on the forward strand.
ATTTTACTTTGATTTTTGAAACACTTCAGAAAAATGAGAGAAGTCTCTCTAAGCATTGTTTTGAACACTGGAACAGGGGTTTCTGGGGGTGTTCAAGAAAAGACTGGATGGGGCACCTAGTGCCATGGTCTAGTTGACTGGATAGGGCTGGGTGATAGGTTGGACTGGATGATCTTGAAGGTCTCTTCCAACCTGGTTGATTCTATGAAATACACTGTTAAATAAAACCACAAAGTACTCTTGAAATACACTTTTGAGAAACCTGTGGCACTATGTTCCATCTTCTAAGTGAAATAAAGTCTTGACTTCACTAAAAATTAATGGAATTTTTGTTATGGGTCGGGGTGCATTTCATCTTTAGTGTTCAAACCAGCATAATATTATTTCCAATATAAGAATCTAGGAGAATTTTACGTGTAGAATAATCTACATTAACATATACTGGAATGTTAAAGAAAGCTGCTGTTCAAGAGCCTTATGTTAACAGTCTGATAAATACTGTTTGGAGTTTGTACCCATGAAGTCAGTATCTGCTACTAATATATTTGCCCAATTTCATAAATACATTCATAAAATATTACTGCTGAAATGTTCAGAGATGCTATCTCCTTGAGTCTGAGGCTTGGAATAGTGAGCAAAAGTTAAATATTTCAGTAGAGCCTAAAGAAGGTGATTTCATCTAATTCAAAAATAAAAAGACAGTTCATTTTAGTTCACAAGTAACACACTACTCTTGAAACCATCTTCCATCACTTTTGCTACTACAGTAGAAGATCAAAACACAGGTGATAACCTACTATTTTCTGCTTATGCCCTGTAAAGTTTTTTCTTTTATGCCATCGCTACAAATGATCTTCTGTTTGTCACAGAACACAAAGTGGTGAAATCCAGTGGCTTTTTATAGGAATGGAGAGGACAATCGGAATGGATGTTCCTGCGGAATTAACGCAAGCAAGAATGGATTTTGTGACCCAAGCTCTGCCTCGATAACCACTGGTTTTATACATATATATATATATACACACGACTGTGACTTTCGTCATATAATTTATGTATCTCAGTTTCAATTTCAAATTTAAAAAAGAAAATAAATGCATTTGATGTAAAAATCTTATGAAGTAAGCTTTGACTTTCACATAAATGCCATATGAGAGCTTACTATCACTTACCTGTATGTCCATTTGTAGCAGCAGAATACAAGGCAGAATAGCCATCTTCACAAGAGTAATTAATGTCCAGTCCTTCTTCATTAAGCAGCATTGATAATAAAGTGACATTTCCCTGGGCAGCAGCTTGGTGAAGAAGGGTGGGCCTGCCACCCAGGGGGACAGGACCACCACTTGCTAACAAAGGGGTTAGGGAGGAAGACCAGCCTGTGAGTTAAAGCAACAGAAGTTAGACAGAAGACACATAAAGCAAGCCCTGCCTTTACGGTCTTCTTTTAAAACTTAACCCAGATGTTCAAGATGACAGCATTTGTTAGTCTAGCACAAGTCTTGTGATGCTGCTCTCTCTATACATCAGGTGGTATTCTGAAGAATGAAAACTGTGTACAGAGGTGACAGTTAATGCAAGTGAACAGAAATTCATTACAAAAGTTTCATGTGAAACTTGTTATGAACTATAGTAGCAGCTGGATGTCTCAGATAAAATTATATTATTAAAATTCAGAAACTACTGAAAGTTTATTCAAGTTTTAAATTTAATTGCTGATATGCTGGGAAAGTTGTTTTGAAGTATCTGAAGAAAGGCTTCCAAACCAAAACACTCCTTTCCATACGAAATTTCATCTTTCTCTACAGTTTAGAGCAAACTTGAGTATTTTTATCTCATCTGTATGTACACAGTGAAACTATGCAGAGAGCTCTTAAGCGTTTTTCACTAAGATTGGAAAAAAAGTCGAAATAAGTTACACAAATAATACAGAAATAGATTATTACTGAACAGTACCTTAAGGTAATGTTCCTTTTGCTCAGCAATATTTTACTACACAAAATATTACAAAATGCTCTGGTGTGAATAACAGAAAATTTACAAGTGAAGTATTTCACCCTGTTAAAAAATAATACCCATCCCAAAGCTTAGGAGTTATCTTGATTAAATGTATTAATTTTTTACCAGCTTTAGTAGATAGCTTGTTAATAATCTGAAATTTGCTGCATAAGACATAGAAAATGTTATGCATCCTTGCTTGATCAAAGACTGCAAGAAAATATAGAGAGTTTTTTTCTTATTTTTACTATTAATTTCAGCAAATCCACATTACATTTCTCTCTTTAATAAATAATTTTGTGTTCTGTGGCCACAAATAAGCTTTTATGTGAGGCTGAAATCTGGCAACACAGGGGAAGTTCAGACTGCGTTTGCTGTGGTTCTTCAATACCCAAGACTAAAGAGGAGCTTATAGGGCATTGCCTCCAGCTCCATTAAACTGACCAAGTGCTATACAACCTCCAACATCTGCAACTAGAAAAAAAGCATGTGGCTGTAGATCAGCCATGCTGGGATGCATCTGCTCCACATTTTGGAATGGAAAAGGAAAAAAAAAAAAGTACTACGAAATTCCCATCATAATTCTAGAGAAACAATAGATTTGGGAACCTTGCAAGATTTGGACAAATTTTAATTAAAGTCCAGACCTACATAAAAATCCATCATCTGAGCAGGTCCAGTGAAGAAGACATAGTTTGATCCCAGTCAAAAAAACAAACAAAAGAAGTGCTTGAAGTATTTTTGTGTTTGTTTCTAAAGCAAAATTTGTCATTTCAAATTAAGTTTACTAGATTATCATGTAAAATAAACATATCTGTAGTATGTTCACAATGCTATCTTACTATTCGACTGATTTAATTTTGACTTAAGAAGTCACCACTACAACTATGAAGTTACCTTATAAATCTAACTTTAAACCACTGATAAACTACCAAGTTAACTCTACCTTCAGATAACTTCAATTTTGAAGCTACTTTCTGGCTGTTTGTTTTTCCAATATTTTTAGTCAGAGGATTTTGACGTTTTCATGAAGTTTGCACAAAATTAAGCAATATACAAAAGCAAACTTCATCCATTAAGTGGTAAAAATATAGTTATTTCCACTTTCAATATTTGAGAATGTTTAACTCTTACAAAATCCCCAAATGTCTGAGCATAACTTTTGTTCTTCCTTTCCATTAGAGAAGTGTTTTTATTTTTCCAACATTTTGTGGTTCTCTTGAAACTAGCTGTGCTGCAGCTGTTGCTATAAATACATACATATATATTATATATATAAACAGTTTAAAAGGGTGCTTGTAGTTTCCAATGACTTGCCATGGTAATTAACCAATAGCAAATATCGTTTGGGTGGAACTCCAGATGCTAATATTCTTTGTCCAAGTGATATTGTAATTACATGGAGGAATTTGAGAAGCTTGAAACTAAGCTTTAAGAATGAATTTCACTTTAGCAAGCAATTTTCTAATATGAATAGCATTTCTGGGTTCCTTTCCTATTTAAAAATAGTCCAAGGGATTTTTTGGGGTGTTTTCTATTTTTTTTTGTTTGTTTTGGTTTTTCTTTCCTGATTTGTTTTGTAAAGCATAATTAACAGAGGTATCGAAATAAAATAATGGTTTTGTGCCATATGTGGTACCTTAACTTTCAAGTCCTTGAAATGAAAAATGTGTTGTTGCAATTCATTATTCTAGGTTACCATCTGATTAAGTCCTACTGAAAAAGATACAAAACCCCAAATAATAACATAATTCTAGCATCAATATACAATATAAAGCAATATAAAAAAGCTGAATTCATCCAACAGAATACAGCAACATTAGAAAATACCAATAAATAAGATACATCAGAGATGAAAGAAGTTAGGAAATATGAAGCATCTATGGAAGCTTGTAGGACATGCAGTGATGAAGGGCAGAGGGACAGACAAAAACAGCTTCTGGCATCAGCTTCAGAATGTGAGATGGTTAATTTCAGAGCCCAGATCAGTCCCTCCCTCCAACCCCTTTTATCTTTGAAGCCAATTGTATATACAGAAATAAAAAAATCAATCATTACAGAACGAGCAAAATAAAAAACATACTTAAATGAACAGTGACATAGTGCAAAACCAAGAAGAAAGTAAAAGCAGAAATCCCAGGGGTATGAAAATCCAACTGCCTACTTTCATTTCCATTTTGAAATCTTACAGCCATTGAAATGTAGAAATCCAAACAGAGCAGAAGCATTTTGGCACCATTTCAAAGGCTGCTGAAGTTAATGAAAACACTGTCACAGATTTTGAATCAGGCCATAAATGTTCATTGTAATTTCTCTATGTGCAGTCTGTTCAGTATTAACAACAAAAGCTGGTGTCTTTTTCTACCAGAGATGAAAAGAGCAACATGCAGTACAATGTCCTGTCTCTAAAAGAAGGTATCATCGCATTAATTCTGCAGAACACATAACTAAAAATGTCAGTGCTCTGATTTTAAATTTGATTTAAGTAGGAAAGAAAGAAACATGATAATATAGACAGACAAAAAAATATAGAAATTGAAGATTCTTTCAATGCCTTTTTTAATAAGCTATACTTAATTTGCACTGTTGTTTAAAAATATTAACAATTCTAATTGAGAAGCTCACTACTTACTGTAAATAAAATATGAGTAAGATTTCACCATGCTCTGCTGTAACTGAAAGTTAAATTGAAATTCTAAACATTTTCTGAACAACAAAAAAAAAAAGTAATAAACCAGATTAAAATCGACCAGAACATTAATAAAACTAACTGAATCTGTGCCTAGAGGCATGAAAATGCAGATATGGAAAAGTAGGCTTCATTAAGTATTTATAGTTTGTTAGATGTTGTTCACCTCAAAAACAGTTACACTTAAAGAAAATGGAAAAAATGAAGTATGTGACATTGAATTGGGCATTACTGACCACAATATTTCATTGAAAACAGTCTTATTAAATTTGGGTTATCTTTTCTACAACAAAGTCTACATATATACTTTTTTTCTTTTCTCAGCATAACATTTTGAAGGAAATTTCTGTCTGTAATTGCATAACATCTGTTATTCCAAGTTTATTTTGTTCTACAGTTTGGCAGAATACTTGGCCAAAATAGATGGAACTCCCTTTAAAAACATAAGAAAAATGGGGTTGGAGGATAAATGCAATAAAATATATGCACTAGTTTGGGTAAAAGACAAAGGAACTCCTGAGTATTTGAATATTGAAGATAAAGTTATTAAAGTTCCTTGCGTCTCTTTGTAGTTAGTAAAGAAGGGATACTGAATTAACATCTCTTAAAAAAAACAGTACAAATGAAAAAAAACCACCCAAACTAACAGCTTTTGGACTAAAATCCTATATTTGAGAACTATCTCTGAGGAATGTGACAAATCTCATATGAAACAAATTTACTATTTGATGGAGGAATCCTATTTAAAAGGCTGATTATTGTCATAAGAAAAAAGTTTATACTTGAAAGCACAAACTAAAGCAGTAAGGATACATAGAATTATGAAATCAAGTAGTGTTTTCAAGCTAGAACTAACTGAAATATGCTACCTCATTAATGCTAATAGGATTTGTGGAACACAGCCACTTGCCTACAAAAACTATTTATGTTAAAGCTGTTCTTGCCAATAATTTTTTGTGTGTTAATAAAAATAATTATTTCCATTTTAAATGAAATTTTAATTCCATTATTCAGAGCAATAAAACTGGAAGGCAAATAAAGTTTGGAGAATACCTGGAATATTGAGATCTGACAAGGCAGACAGTTGCTAGGAATAAGAATTTAAGATGAAAATTCAGGCCATCCATATGAAAACCAGCAAACTACAAGGCAGCTATCAAAATCCCACATTTGTTAACTCTGAGAATTAGTAGACAAGAGGATGATGAGGTTTCTGAACTAATATTTTTATGGCACAGTTCAGAAACGATGGAGAATTCAGAGGGTATGGTGCCACAGCCAAATGTGAAAGCCATGAGCAGGTTATTCCAGAAGCACAAAAAATCTTCAGTGAGGCAGAACTGGAATAAAAATTTCTTAATAATGTTAACTCTGACATCTCCTGTATATACAGAGACTACTGCACACTCTGCTTTTGGAATAGTTTTCCCAGGACTGATGAGTGTTCAGCTGTCTTATCAGACAGTGGGGCAGCTACAAACAGAAAGCAGCTGTTTGTGTGATGGAAACAGAACAGATGTGTTGGGGTTTTATACTCTATACACGATGATACAGGGACTAAAGGTATGAAGGCCTGAAGTACCATAACTGAACTGACAGTAACTATTAAAAGTTAGAGATAATGATGAGAGGTATACAGTGTTCCATAACTGTGTGTCCATCTTCCTCAATACAGTGCAAGTCAAACTGGAGAGGGGTTGCTACTTAATGTTTCAGTGCTGACAAAGAGATTTAAGAGATCTACAATTAACTGAAAAGGTAGATCAGGGCCATCTTTGTTCATGTAACTGACATCAAGAAGATACCCTGAAGCTGGCAGCATATTAGGCACACAAAGAAGCTCCCACCACAATGCAAAATGCACAGCAGATACACATGTGTACTCCAGACTATTTAACATAATATTTAGATTTTAATCCTCCAATGGCAAACTTTTGCTAGTATCTGAAGCAACCCTGTGAGATGCCACACACAAAGCCTACAACTAAAGCCAAAAGAGCTATAGGACAATGGAAATAAGACTGAAACACATTCTAAATGTATGAAGTGACATATTTGAAACTGCATTGTTATCCAAGCAATTCTATACCTAACGTTCACCCATCTAATGCCACAGGAGAAGAGCAGCTGCCCCAGCTATGCCTTATTTTCTGAAATATTCAGAAAGTGCTAAAATACATATTCCACAGAAGATCACCAGCAGAAAAAAAATTCAAAGCACGATTTCAGACTGAGAAGGTATTTTCAAGTCCAAAATAACAGAATTCACAAAAAAAAAACAACCCAAAAGACCCCAGAAAATGCCTAAGAAAAAAAAAAAGGAGTTTCTTTAAGATGCCACCATATGCAGACAATTTACTTTAAACATTTGTCCTCTTTACATTTAAAAAAAGCCTTCAATTTGGATACCTCCTTGAGGGAAGCAAACTAATTTATAACATTACTGAATCAGCAAAAGAATTCCCATACCCCTGGCACGTAGGAAAAACACAAACGAAAATGTCACCTTTTAGAAATTAAAAAGGAGAAAGGTATAAAAAGATAAATAAATCAATAGATTTATAGGAGAATCAAAACATTATTTTAGAGGGAGACAGTCTGTAGCATATCAATCCCTTTACCTGATGCTGTTACCAGGAGGCTGTCTGAATCACATGGTCTACAGGATGAAGCACTAACAGGGTTTATGGAGGAGCTACAGGCAATGGTGGTGGGAATGACAAAGGAATTTTCTGAACATGCAGGTTGATTCAATCCAGGAAAGTGGGAAGGCCAGGCACCCACCTGAGATGAGGCTATGGCTGGTACGGCACAGCCTGCAGGTGCCACAGATAAATCTATAGCAGGTTTTGGTGGCAGCTGAGGTGAGGACTTAGAAATAATTTCCTCATTTATTACCCTGATTCCTTGTGGTGAACTTGAAAGAGGTGAGGTCACGGTTTTGCTGTCAGTTTTTGCACTTGTGTTTGGGGATCGACTACTATCCATTAAAACCTTAAACTGTGGGTGTGGTGGTGAAGGGGTTTGCGATAGCCCTGGTTTTTTAGGAGGAATAGGTGGAGGATTTCCTCTGTCAATTCTTGATACGCTGGGAGTCTTTATATTCGTTCTACCAACTGGGGGGTAAGTGCCAGCTTCCACTGAATGCGACGTCCCCAGCCGTGATGGAGCGCTGCTCTGAGGGCTTGTAAATCTCGAAAGGACTTGGGTAACCGTATTCCGAGCTACCTGTTTGGCAACTAGGTTGTCACGACTAGTGGGGGACACGTCCCTTGAGGGAGGGCTTTGGGTTGTGTTACCATTTTGGTCTTGATCATTAGCATTTGCTTGAAATCTAAATCTAGCTGCTTGGACTCGTGGATTTAGGCCTGGATGCCCAGCAGTGTTGGCAGATGGTGAATGCAAACTTTGCATAGATGAGGAATGTGAGGAATTCTGAGCTGCAACAGTGGGTGCTGCCGGGGTGCAAAGGGAAGTACTATTTGAAGAAGGGGAAGTGCTACTTGGTAAATCAGGTGATGAGTCTGTACTTGGTCCATTCTCCTCCATTCGGTTTTGATTCTGTGCAGGAACAGGAGTTGTGGGAGGGACAAGTTCACTAGATGAAGTTTGCCTGTCAATGACAGGCTTCACAAATGCTGCATTGGCGCACACATTCATTTTTGTATTGCCAGACATTACTGGGTTCACTGTAGAAGGCTTTACAGACACAGACAAAGGCAACTTCTTAACATTTTCTGTGCTACTGTCCGTCACTACAGGATCTGTTTGGCAGGCAACAGTTCTTAAACTTGTTTCGTCTGTTTCAATAGAAACAGAAACAAGATGCCTATCTTTATTTTTATCTTTACTTTTAAGAGAGAGATTAGCTTTACTTTCATTCTCCTTTTTTAAGTGCTCAATCATTTTGATCATTTTATCTCTCTCTTCTCTGAGGTCACTGGTGTGCGCTTCCTCTCTATGCAGTTTGGCACGCAACTGCTCTCTCTCTGTGTCAAACTCAGACAGCTGCTTTTCCATTTGAGCTTCCATTTGTGTACTCCTTTGTTTCTCAGCTGCAAGAGACTCCTCCAGTTCAGTAGCCTTTTTCTTTTCCTCTTCAAATTTTGACATCACTTCTTCCAGTTTCTGAGCTTCCTCTACAATTCGTCCAGACAACTGCTTACACTCTTTCACTAACATCAATACCACATGCTTATTCTTTCCACGTTCTTCTTCAAGGCGAGCAGATAACTTTTTGTGTTCTAGTTCAAGATTCTGTAACTGTGATTTTTCCATTTCCAACTGTAAGAAAGCACAAAAAATAAATCTCATTAACAAGAAGGAAACCTTCAACATTAACTAATTTTAACCTGACACTCATACTTTAACCTTTGAGTGTGTGCCTTAAATGAGCGTGACCACCCCAGGAAAGTGATTTGTGATACCTAACAAAAGTGCCTATAATCTTACACAAACAGACAGGCATCCCTGAAGAGCAGTTCAGAATCTAAGTCACCAACTGATGACAACACAGAGGCTCCTCTAAGTGATTAAATCCTTGTGATTCTTGAGTGAGGAACTTAATCTGTTCTTCAGAATTCAGGCATAGAACACCACAGAAAGTTCTCTTCTCAGTAATGAAAGCAGATACAAGCAAGAAATGAGCTTTGAAAAAAAAAACTTTGGGCCCAGAAGCGAAATGTTTAGGGTTTAGGTCTTCTTCAGACTGGAGGAGATTAGAGTTGAAATACACAGTCCATCATGCCCACAATAAGCATCTTATATCTTGTTTTAATATTTATCAACAAGTCACTAATTTTGAGGACCAACATTTTGATACAGGCAAAAATATTTTCCTGTACTTACTGAGCAGAGTGAGCAGGTGGTCTCTCACTGACATCAATAATGTGTAAATACGTTAGGAGCTAGAATCAACCAACCACCTACTGCACACAGGTAGTGGCTAAGAGTAATTTTCACTCTCATTCATATAGCCATCAGCTCTAATTCACCTTGCCTGCTGATACTGCTTTTATTCAAAGACCCTGTTCTAGAAAGGCAATGGAAAAATTTGTTAATGGATTATTTCATAAAAAAAACCTACTAGTAATAATGCAATTGAAATAATTCTGTATTTTCACAAGCAAACAACAATGAAATAAATAGTTTTTTTTCTTAATGCTCCTCCCTTCATATATTGATGCAGTAGATTCCTATGTGGCTTATCTGAATGACTGTTAAAAAGACAAATGAAGAAAACTCTAAGAAAGTGCTGAGTATTCCCTCTCCTGTACTTCTGTTGTATTTTTTTTTTTTAGGTTTAGCCTTGTGAGTTCTGATTCATATTTACACACATATTGATACAGAAATAAGAACTCAACTGTACCACTACAGCACATTTTCTAAGTGAGTATTTTTTCTGGGAAAAACAGTTTCAAGTATCTATGAATAAAAAAAAATCTAAAGTGCTCACAACCATGAATTATTAAGTTCTACTGGAACAGGAAACTGATTCATGCTTCTACAATATGAGAACGTTTTGCAGTACTAAAGAAAAAATAATCTAAGAAGAAATGTGTCAAATAAGTAGTTTAAAATCTTACAAGGAATAAAAATTTCACTTCAACAGATGAATGAACAACTGTGTATTACAGATTCAGATTATAATATGATAAAATTGTATTAATTTCAGAGTTTAAGAAAATAGTGTTGTGAATATGTGTGCTAGTTTGAGGATAACTGGAATATTTTAATGAGAAAAATGAGATTATAGGCTGTGAAAAGAAAACAATGGTGATGTCTACTTCACACATAAGCTTGCTGAGATTTTAAAAACAAAGACACAAACATAGACAAGACAGTGTGTGTGTGTCTCTGTCTCTTGGACTCTGTGTTTCTCCCTGGGCTTCTTCTGTGTAACTAACCTATCTGCCTCTAACCCCCCTTGCTGATCCTCCAAACCCACTTTGCATGTAAGGCAAACTCTGGGTAAGGTAGAGAGGTGGAAAAAGGTGGAAGGGTGGTTGGGAGCCCCTCCTGGGGACTCTGATTTCTGGGAGGGGTATTGTGTTTCTGTATTACTTTTAATACAGAACTTTTAATTACTTTTAATACTTTACTGTATATTTACTTAATTTATTTTAATACTTTACTGTATATTTCTGTATATAGCTGTATATATTTGTAATATACTGTAAATATCTGCTTGCATATTGTGCTAAGCTGTAAATATAAAGCTTCATTCCTTAACTTCCAGCTGGCTGAGTCTAGTCTGGGTGATTTCATAAGAGTGGGGGGTGGGTAACTCCCAATCCATCACAATATATTTACTATAAATCGTAATGTGGGAAACAAGATGGCCTTGGGGATTGGCAACAGCTATAAAATGTCTTGTGTCTCAGTCAATGTTTAAAATATTGTTGTGGCTGATAGATGCAAACAAGAAACTAGAAAGTCAGATTAAAAAAAAAGAAAAAACCAACAAAAAAGGCCCCCAAAACCACCAACAAACCAGGCATTACAAGATAACAGCTTTTCAGAAACTACAACTCACTACTCCCTGCGCTCTTCAACAGAAGATGAAAGTTTTTAGTTCTGGAAGCTGCAAATGTGTCTAAAATTTATCTTGAATTAAAATGCATTTAAACAAAAGCTAGTAGTATTTTTAAACAACAGTATTGTTACTCTCCAGTTATACTAAAGAGTTGAAACTCATGCCATCAAGAGATAAGCACAAGAGTGAGTCTGCAATTGTCCCCAGGTTAATTTTTACCCCAGTGGAAAGTAGTTAAAACACAATGAAACACTTGAAAAAAAAGGGAAGCGAAACAGCAGACAGAACAAACAATAAATGCTGCATGAATTCACACTTACAGATGAATGTGTCTCAATTTCCCAACATTTTGTATCATGTTACCTGTCTCTAAATTTTATTTCCACTTTCTGCAAAACAGTGGTAAAAAGCATATAGCAGTATTGATGTGGTATTTATTAGAGCAGTAGGAAATTTGCCTCTTGAAATCATACCAGTATCACAAGAAACAGTAAACTAAGATGAAGAAATCAGTATGGGAAATTACACCTGCATTATAAATGTCATCTTGGCTTAAAATACTTCAAAATCTGGCAATGGAGGGGCTCCAGGGGTTTTCTGAGCTTCGTCTGTTTAACCAATACACTCCATATATTGCATTTCACCCTTTCTTAAAAACAATGTTAAGTATATGAAAAATAAGGTATAGAATTATTAGTCATTGCTAAGCCAACAAGTTCAGCAAAACCTGTGTGGTCTGCATGATTAAGTAGTGAGGTGAACTGTGAACTGGTTAAAGGGAAGAAGTCAGACAGTTGTGGTCAATGGGGTGGAGTCTAGTTGGAGGTCTGTAGCCAGTGGGGTCGCTGATGGAGTCAGTACTGGGACCAGTCCTATTCAACATATTCATCAATTACCTGGCTGAGAGTACAGATTGCAGTGTCAGCAAGTTTGCTGATGACACCAAACTGGGTGGAGTGCTTGATACACCAGAGAGCTGTGCTGCCATTCTGTGAGACTTGCAGAGGCTGGAGGGTTGGGCAGGGAGAAATTTAATGAAATTCAACAAGGCCAAGTGTAGAGTCTGGCACTTGGGAAGGAACAACCCCAGATATCAGTATAGGTTGGGGTCTGACCTGTTGGAGAGCAGTGAAGGAGAGAGGGCCCTGGTGGATGGAAGGTTGACCATGAGCCAGCAACATACTCTTGTGGCAAGGAAGGCCAATGCCATGGTGGGGTGTATTAGAAGGGATGTGGTGAGTACACTGAGGGAGGCTCTTCTACCCCTCTACTCTGCCCTGGTGAGGATGCATCTGGAATAGTGTGTTCAGTTCTGGGCCACACAGTTCAAGAAAGATGGAGTCCAGCAGAGAGAAGAGGAGACTGAGGGGTGACCTCATTCATGTTTATAAATATGTAAAGTGTGAGTGCCAAGAGAACAGAGTCAGGCTCTTCCCCGTGATGCCCAATAACAGGACAAAGGGCAAGGGGTGGGAGTTGAGGCATAGGAATTTCCATGGAAACAGAAGTTTTTTCACTATGAGTGTGATGGAAAACTGGAACAGGCTGCCCAGGGGGGTTGTGGAGTTTCCTTCTCTGTAGATATTCAAGACCCATGTGGATACGTTCCTGTGTGACCTGGTATAGGTGGCCCTGCTCTGGCAGGGGGGTTGGACTGGATGATCTTTTAAGGTCCTTCCGTGATTCAATTATGTTAATGACAGTACTGCTGCAAATCAAATTAACAAGATACAATGATCACTCTGCATCTAGGAATGGTCCCTTTCACAGTTCTTCTCATGCAGAAAAAATACTATTTTTTCTCAGCATTTCATTGTTTTTTTCAAAGCATCCAACAGCATTTGGATGCTTTACAAGCACTTCAAATCAAGTGAAATATCCAACAGTAGCAGTTATGAACAGTTTCTTTTTGGTTAAAACACATGCAAAAACCATGAGAAATTGATACCATTTTTTTAAGCTTGGGAATGCAATAAGATTATAGTGACAATGTTATCAAACTTTTCTGTATTTTATTATTGCCCCATTTTTGCTTTCAGATGAGGGATTGTTTCTATAAATTAACTGTTGTGAAACTGTACTACTTCCAAATAACTGCAAGCAGATTTTAATATATGATTGAGATGGAATCAGCTTGCCATACTGTTATAGTATCTTGTTTGTAAACATTATATATTAGAGATTCTTTATTTACATGCAAAGTCCTTCATTTGATTTCAAATTGACAAGAGTAGCATTGGTTTCTCATTTTACACTATCTTCTATGTCTCTCCTCCCCCACCCTTGTTTCGGCTACAGCATCTGGAACTGGAAAAACCTTAAAGACCTCATTTATTCCTTTAGACGGGAGATTTGGACTAACTGTAATTATTTATGAATTTATGATCTAATTATAACCTATGCAAAGTGCACTACATGCATACACTAAATCATATGAGTAATGTAAACATCTGGAAATCTGTCAAAGATTTGAAAATGGGTAAAAAATGATAGTAAGATATTCATAGCATCCCATAAAGAAGTAACCAGCGAAGACGCCCCAGAGGTGAGACACATTGGGCAGTTAACACAAAGTTGTCCTTTAGGAGGCTGAATCTTGAATAAGAGATCTTCACAAGGAGAGTAGTGCAGAAAGACTGCAATATTACCATTCCTGGAACTGAGCTATGCAAATTTGCAGATGACCAGATGTACTGCTGATGATCATCAGCTTTAAGAACGAGGTTAGACTAAATCACATCAATGAGCCTCCTTCAACCAATACGTCTGTCTCTCTTTGAGCGTGCATCCCAGTACTAATGTATCTGCAAACATACTTGTTCCAGACTTAATTTTTCACACCAAATGTTCTTAATATGCAGAAAGTATTTTTTAAAGTTAAGGTTTATTTTCAGTGATTTATGAAACACAAACACCTAATATAAAATGTAAATAAATTATTTAGCTTATGGTATTTAGGTTAGAACAAAAGTAACAGTCACTGCTCTAGATTTCAATGGTGTTGATTTAAAAATGTACTGTGGCTTGCTTTCTCAGCTCACCTGAGCTATCCACTTACATAGTGCATTGACTTGCACCAAATATATTTTATTTATTCCAGAAGTAGAGCTAAATTCAAAGAATCAATAAAATATGCACACAAAACATCACTAGATAATTAGCACCCCAATATATACAACTATTAAATGATAACATTTTAACATGATAACCAATTTTGACAAAGATGTGCATTAAAAAAAAAGCAGCATTAAAGAACAAATCAGGAAACTGAAAAGGAGAAAAGTTTCATAGCAAGATACCTTTTTTTGTCTATTTTCAGCAGCAGCCAACTGAGCTGCCATTCTTTCTTGCATTTTCCTGCAGTGAGCCATCACAGCTTCTAAAATGGACAGAGGGTTCATGCATATTGGCTTCTTTTCTTTGTCACCAGCACCTGCCTCAAAGTCTCTCTGAAGAGCCAGAAATGGGTCACTCATATTAAATCTTCCGTATCTTTCCTGGATAAAAACTTCTTTGCGACGGGCCTAGCAAAAAAAACAAACAGATAAAGAAATAAACCTAAATGCAATCTTTGGAGCACCTCTGCACACAGAAAATACTTAAACCATAGGCAAATGTTGTATTGGTTATGCTGTAAAAATATTTTCTTTAGGTATTTGTTTACAATTTCTAAAAGAAATATATACGTTGCTCAGAGATTTCATTATAGTCAATACAATTCACTACACAAAAAGACCCCTTCTCCCTCTTGATTCAATACAGAAATACCAATTTTGGTGCAGTTTCAGAAGTATCAGAAAAATGACATCTTGTAAAGTGGCTGATATCCGAAGAGAAAAGGGAAGGAAAAGATTCTAAGAGAAGGTTCTCTATTTCCACATACTACAATGATGCTACTAACAAGATAGGAAAACACAGTTTGTGTGTTTGCTGCAGTACCAAAATATGTATTTTTCAAAAAATCTGATTGTATGTTTACACATACAGAGATTTTTATAAGTAACAGAAGACAAAAGAGCAAAAATACAAAGGCTTTTCTGAAAACTTCACAATCATATGTTTCTTCTTGCTATTATTTTAAAACAGAATTATTTTTCCAATCTACAGTACATTTCGTTGTCATAACACAAAATATTACACAGTAAAGGTGAGAGTAAGTTTTGCTTGACACATTCTTTGTTCTTCAGCCCAACATAAAAATAAGATAGGTTTCAGAGAAGGTGCTTTTATACATTTAATACACAGTAAACCGGAAGGCCACAGATAAATAATACCGTTCCAAAACCTCAGGCTTAAGAGTCATTTAATTGATAGGGGGAGGGTAAGAAAAACAAACTATTCCCCCCCCCAAAAAAAAAACACACCACCAAGAAAAAAAAAAAACAAAATACAACGATTTCTAAAATTACGTTGTGGTGATGTTTTAACAGACAGCAGAGGAAAGAAAGCCCAAAGCATTATAGCACAACATTTATAAGAAAAATGATGTCATGTTACCTTCAAAATTAAAACAGTCATCAAAGCATTGCCTGCATATTCTGATGCTTGAAATACTTTTAGTCTATTTTTCAAATGGCTAATAGAAATAAAACTTGGAAATATTTGTAAGAAAACCCCAAGTCTTTGGGGCATAATTTCAGAAGTAAATGTAGAGAGTTCACTCAGACCCATAATCTAGCTAGGCTTACAGAGTCAAGTAGTGGCTGGTTGCAGATAAAAATAAATTAAATTGGTAGACCCTAGTTGTTCATTTGAGTTTTGGTTGGTTTTTTTTTTTGGGTGGCGGTGTTTTTTATAAATTCAGTTGCAAAAAAGCCCTTAATTAGTCCATTATTTTAATATAATATCATTACTATAGACTTCAAGATAAAATAAGATAGCTAATTCCAAAGTAGTGTTACAAAGCCAGATGGGGAGGGGCTGCATCTGTAGATCGTAGTTCTGTGTATACTGAATTTAGAGAACAGTCTGCAACTTAGGAATTGATATTAAGAAAGCAATCGAAACCAGAAACTTGACCTTAAATGTATTACAGTGATAAACACGCCAAATGAGATGACAAACCAATCAGGTTAAGAATTTAAGTTCATGTGGAAGCACAGTCCATATATAAATTATCAGCAGTGTATAAACCACTTTATACAAAAGTAAGCCATCAAAGTAAAGGAAAAATATTTTTGTAGTAGCTCAGCTGTAAATAAAAAAAGACCACCAGAGCCTCCATCCTTAAGTCCAGAGACCAACAGCAAAAAGAGAAGCCAAGTATATTAAATTATTTCAAAGGCAAAGACCTTCAGGGAAACAAAGGTAGACAATCAGTGAAATAATGCGTTCTTTCCATTTTCTCCTATGACTTATGATTAGCTGTCTTCTTGGCACACACTGTATGTACACAATATGAATCTATTCTGTGGAATGCTCCTTCAACATAACATAACAGCCAACAGAGCAAGCAAAGTTTATTGTGCACCTGCCAAATAACAGTGGAACTGGGTATTTGGATTTATTAAGCAAGAAAAAGATGAAACTATACTGGAAGGATGAGCTCCATCTGAATGAAAATCAGGACAATCTACATACACAGAGAATTCACGTGGCTATAAGAAAACCTGAAAGCTAAAGACTGGGAAAAAAAACCCAAAGATCTTGATCAGCACATGGATTGGGATAATTGACTCTGTAGGGTTGAAGTCATAACTATATGCCCTTAACCACAGGATAAAACAAACTGGTAATTCTCAATTTGTAAACAGCAAAGTCATCTCAGGGTGCTTCCAACTAAAAAGAGAGCTAAATTTAAAACATTCAAACAGATGCTTCCATGTTTCTATACAAGGACTAAAAATGTAATACAAAATGATGAGATGAAGATCTTAGAATCATAGAACAGTCTGGGTCGGAAGGGACCTCCAAAGTTCATCTAGTTTAACCCGCTCTGCAGTAAGAAGAGGCTGAGAGCCCTGTTGAGCCTCACCTTTAGTATCTCCAGGGATGGGGCTGGATTTCAAATGAAAAATACTAAAAAGATAAAGGAAATGCTTGGCAGAAGGGAAACAATGAGTAGTTCCCTGAAGTTTAGGTGCAAAGTGACAGAAAGACAAGCGAGGCTTAGTTTTTTTCCACATGATTCCTCCAGCCTCCCAGTAATACTTCTGTCCTTTTGCACTTCACTGAAGTATGTCAGATGGGACAAACAGAAACACTAGAATCAAAACATTTTCTCTCTTAGACCATCTTCCAGGACTTAATTTCAAGCCCTAAGAGCTACCAGTAATGCCAAAACATCTGGTTTTTACAATACTCATTGCCTAGGGAATGTACAGTCTAATACCATATGGGTAATGAATCCTTTAAAATAGTCTGTGTAATATGGCGGCTGTGCTAAAAGAGCATCAGCAGCGTCTCGCATCCAAAGTTTAATTGCACAATAAATAACACTTAAAACACTGATTTGTGAATGATTAACTGAAAGTGTTTTCAGACAAAAAATTCAAAACCATAGAATATGAAGCCACTCTAGAAGGCAATCAGGCCTAGTGCACCGGGAAAGGTGCTACAGGAATTTGTAAACTGTCAGCTCTGTTCTTCTGTACATACTCATTTGCACAGTGACTAGCTTTTTAATGGAAGTATTTAAGAGTATGAAAAGCTTTTTAATGGAAGTATTTAAGAGTATGAAAAGGTGACCATAGAAAATTTGAAATTTTTATAGTCAATGACTAAATCCTCCAACAGGCAACTGCTAATGAAAACTGACAGTAAGCATGCACAAATCAAGGGAAAATATCTAAAACCAAAGGAAAAATACTCTTAAATGTTCATTAATTTCACTACTGCAATAGAAGAAAAGCTTAAACTTATTTACAAATGCTTCTGACTTCAGTCAGATAATAGTATCACAGTTACACAGAGCTTTTAAATACTTACACAGGAATTGAAACATTAAACAAGGAGATTAAAAGAAGAGTTTAACTGCTACTTAAAGAGAACGTAAACCTGAAGTTCATTTATAGACAGGTTGGCATACGGCATTATGTTAAATTAAGGATGGACTAGAAGTTTACAGTAAAAAAAAAAAAAGTCACTTCATGGAAGAGATAAGTTTAAATAGGGCTTTCCAGTGTGGAACAGAGACAAAGGAGAGTCATGCTAGAAGTCTGCACACTGAAAGGGCAAGTAATAGTCATTCCATGATCTAATGAGGGAAGGTGCAGCTGGACACAAATTATTCTTGCTGAGAGTAGATAAGCACCGGAACGTGTTGCCCAGGGAAAACACATAACCACTGGCACTGGAAGATTTCCAAAACTAGATTGGATAAGGCCACCAGCAACTCAATCCATGTTTGACGTTCGTCCTTTCAGCAGAAGATTAGACTGAACAATCTCTCATGGTGCTTCCAACTGAAATTACTATCATTAGTGATTTCTTCTAGGACTGTTAATTTTTATCTTGTAGATGCTGGCAATCTCCTCAAGTAGCACATGACAGAAAGGAGCTCTCAGAGGAAGAAGAAACAAGCACTTACTTGTGGAACAAGCTTTATGACTTGCTTCACATCACGAGAATTTTTTTATTATATGACTTAGAGAACAGAACTTTTATTGTGTGACATTGTAAGAGAAAAAAAAAACCAACTCAATGTTGAACAATCCTAGGGATTATGCAACTGTGTGACACACAGGAAGTGTACTCTCAAGTATTGTCTCCTAGGTCTGCACCGATACAAATCTGGAGGATCAGGTTGTAAAGTAAGTGGATTATTTTCCTACTCACAGGAAGCTTGTCTCCTATCACATACAGCAAGACACTTCATTCACACTTACATCTTTCAAGCTGACCCTTTGCATTCACTGACCCTACTTATGTACTGGCAAATAGATTACCAGCAGAATGTGCAAGGAAAGGAACAAAGGATACGAGGTATGTGGATGATGGGCTGTGGGAAAAGTAGCAAATCCAGCAGAAGAACTGGCTTGCAAGTCACTTGTTCCATATGTTCCACTTCATAAGGAAGAAAAAAGAAAAGATAAAAAAAATACTTATTTTCAGTGACCAAACTGAGAGTTAGCTTTTTCCCCTGTTATTGAAATAAAAATGTAAGGTGGCAAGGAGGCCTTCAAATAGTATCCACCCTACTGTGGACTTGAAGCTAAAAACATAAAAAAGTGAGGTAAAAGAAACAGAACCAATTAGTAAGTATGAAATAAGCCAAATAACAAAACCCACAACATTAATCATAATATGTCATACTGTTAGTTTTCTTTTGGTAATAATCTGCATTGATATTAGTTGTACACATTTGCCGAAATGAGTTTACATAATCAGTAACAGAATATATAAGCAACAGTATTTTTAAGGTTAACATTGCGTTTTTCCCCCAATGTATCTTAGTTTCCTCTTCAGTTACATGCCAAGTTAAGAGTTCAGCAAGTCCAAGTCTTCTATCAGCAATTGAGGATAAACATCAAAAAGTAGGACTGCATGTCCTACACCACTGTGGAACAATGGGACTGAATTAAAGCTGCCCCCCAGGCCTTAAACAAAACTTCCTTCCTTTCAAGAGCGTTTGTTCCTCTGATTAATTTCCTTGTCCACATATACTAAAATCGTTTCGACAGATGTCAATAAATTCATATTAACATTTTCTCTTGACATATGTATTAGAGAGTGAAAGAAATGTTTCTAAAATTAACCAGCATTGAAGAGGAGGCAGCAAAAGCTTATTTTATGTACTATGTTAAAGATAAGGATGAGTCCTTAATGCTAAATAAATTTGAAAGGACAATAGCTTTTTTAAAAGAGGAAAGTGTCTGAAGGAGAACATGCTTATGAATTTTATTCATTGGCATTTTACAGTGTTTTAAAATTATTTGCTGGAGCTATTTAAGCGACAGAGAATTGCGGATGAATACATACTTATAATGAAAACACTACTTTCAGAGATACCTACAAAATACTTGGGTGGGGGTGAGGTGGAGGATATAATTAATAATGAATGTTAGTAGTTTTGTTGCACAATAGTTTTTCAGGGCTTTATTTGTTAGCTTTTTTTGGGTTGTTTTTACTTTTAAAATGCAGGTGTAAAATATAAGAGGGTACTTCCATATAGTTTTACAGAACAGAGTAAAAATGGAAATGTAAACATCAGTGACTGCTGAAAAAAAACCGCTATGCTGCAGTAGGTTTTCTATTAATGAACTCCTCAGAATCTCAACTATAGCCCAAATTCCTCTCTTCAGCATTGTGACAGTGCATATCTATATGAAGTCTACAAATGAATTACCTTTTCATGTAATAACGCATTCATGAACGCAGTATCTGCCTGATATACACAAACTGCCTGTATCCATGGTTAAGTGTCAAGTATCATAAGACAGAACCTTTTGTATACACTTTAGGGATAAAAATGATGGAAATTCTCTGAAGAAGATTGATGATTTTAATAGGTTCTAGTTTAAAAAGAGTAAAGACAATAGAGAGAATTGAGATATAGGAGGATGCAATCAAAAGGTTAAAAAAATCACCAACATACAGATTGGTTATGCTCTGACAGACCTATCTAATTGTGTCATACTATAAAAATCACTCTTAAGAGATGACTGATCAGAATCATGAAAGAATTCAAAGTCTTTTAATAGTGGTTCTAACAAAGACAAAAGAATACACTTGTTTAGTAATTTCTAATGCAAGATAAATGCTCACAAAAAGCATTCAAAACTATCTTGAATCAGTGAAGTGGACTGCAAGAAACTGGAGATATAACCAATTTTTCTAGAAAAGCTATCTCAAGCACGAACCATTCAAATAAGAGTAATTACAAGAAGTTGCATTATTCTCATATTCACAACAGCCTATACACTTTTCTCAGAAATTTCTGATTCACAAAGTGTCTGTTTCTCTCAGAGTCACAGTTTTAAATCTGAGCTTTTATAAAGAATTTTTCTTCAAGATAAAAAGCTCTACATATAAGACTATATGCTGCTTTATAAGGCTATCCAAAATAACTTCCATTTAAATTAAGCAAATCCATCATTTTAAGGCATAAAAGGTCAGATCTTACCTAGCAGCGGATGAAAACAGCAAAACAGATTTTCTCTGTTTCATGCTAAGTATCCAAATATTTTAAAGTGGTTTGAAAAAGCTGCTCAGTTTCCTCTTTGCAGTAGGAAGCAGACTCAACAGAACTACAACATGCTTAACAATTAATTCTAATCTATTTGTGTATAAAAGGACAAACATTACATTAACACTTAAACACTTTTGATTTACAATATAACAGAAGGCACTGAAGAATTATAAAACCAAGATAATGGTGAAACCTGAATTTCCTTAGGGGCTTAACTCCAAAAAAAGACTACATCACCCAATAGCACCAGTTTACTATTACCCTAAGAAAAATCTAAATGCATGGAAGAGGTACAGACAGCCATATGCTTCCAATTTTTCATTACTAGTTTTCTCCCTTAATGAAAATGCACCGTTTTGGACTTCTGAATTCCAAATCGAAATAGCCAATAGTTCAAAGCTAAGCTCACTTACTAACCGATCAGTACCAATAAGAAAAATAACAATATAGTCAATAAAAATACTCTTCATTTCTTACAGATGTAATAGGTGAAAACTCAAGCCTTGCACTAAGTTTCCAAATGAGGAAAAACAAAAGAGCTCAGGTCCTGAAACGTGTTTTTAATTCAGAAGAGCTATCCGGATGTTCTATATAAAAATGACACTAGACCTATTCTATGACAGCTTCGTTGTCTGATGTTTAAACATTTGAAAATTATAGGCCAATATTTTGTAAGAAAGTATCACTGCTTGATGCACTGATTGTCTAACCATCCAGACATTTATTTCTGAAAATAATATTGGATTTTCATACTTCTAATGAGTCGCAACAGATAGAATAGACTTGAGCTTTCTGGTTACTTTAAATAATCATTTGTCATCTAGACTTCTTTGCATGTTCAAATTTATAGTTCAAATTCATGCAAATCAGTTCATAATTCTTTGCATGGAAATGTGTCAGCCCTTTTTCTGAAGTACTGAAGAAAATCTGACTTTACCTCTAACCAAAAAAAGAACATTTTAAACACCCACACTTAGCAGTTTAAAAGTTTCTTCAGCTCAGTCACAGTCAAAACTTATCAAAGACACAACAGAAAAACTTTAACTAAGCCAATCTGTGTTTCTTCTTATTTTACAGCATTTAGATTTTCATATTTTCAAGCCATCAAAATGCCAGTAAAAATATAATATCCTGTAATGCTGGCAATTACATGAGTACCAATTTTTTAACTATATTAATGAAAAGGTATGGCATATTCCAGGTTTACAGTGCAATCACCAAGCAGTTAATGTGGCTTCACAAAGAGAAAGTCCTGTTTAACTGATCTGATATACTTCTACAATAATTCGCCCTCCCAGGGGATGAAGGGAAGGCAGTGGATATAGGTTTTCTGGATTTAATTAAGGCTTTTGAGACTGTCCCTCATGGTATCCTCTGGACCAGCTGTCTAGCTGTAAGACAAGTGGGTTCACCGTGAGCTGGTGGAAGGACTGTCTGAAAGGGTTGTAGTGAGTGGGGTTACATCTGGCTGAAGGCTGGCCACCAGTGGTGTTCCTCTGGGTTTCGTTCTCAAGACAGTCCTGTTCAATATTTTTATCAGCAACCTGGATGCAGGAGTTGAATTGTATCATCAGCAAACTTGTTAATGGCGTAAACTGGGAGGTGCAACTGACTCTTTTAACGGGTAGGAGGCCCTGCAGAGGGATCCAGATAGATTAGACCACTGGACAATGGTGTGGAATTTTAAGTTTATTAATGATTTACCATTGGGATGAAATTTAACAAGTTTAAATGCCAGATTCCACACCTAGGATGGAGTAATGCTGTGTACAAGTAAAAATTGGGAGAGAAGTGGCTGGAAAACGGCCCCGCAGAAAGGGATTTTGGGGTGCTGGTCAACACAAAACTCAATACAAGTCTCAGCTATGCTCTGGCAGCCAAGAGGGCAAACCACATCCTAGGGTGAATCAAACACAGGCCAACCAGCCAGTCATGAGAGTTGATCAGGTGCAGTCTCAGCCCGAGTACTGTGTGCAGGGCTGGGCTCCACAATTTAAGAAGAATGTGAAGGTCCTTGAATGCATCCAGAGGAGGGCATCAAAGCTGGTGAAAGGGCTGAAAGCAGTATCACATGATTTTGAGCTTGTCTAGTTTGGAGAAAAAGGAGGCTGAAGGGCAACCTCATTGGTCTCTACAAGCTTCCTGAAGAGCAGAAGTGGAGAGTGATGTGTTGATCTCTTTTCCCTGATATGTAGTAACAGAATGTGTGGGAATGGAGGTTTAGGCTGGGCATTAGGGACCAATTCTTTACAAAGCGGGTCGTTAAACACTGGAACTGGCTTCCTAGAGCTAGTCAGTGTTTAAGAAGCATTTGGACTATGTTCTCAAAAATACACTTTAACGTGGTCAGCCCTAAGTATATCAAGCAGTTGGACTAGATGATCATTTCCAACTGAAATAATCTATCTTATTTAATTAACAGTAGAGATTTATTTGAGGTATGATAATTTAGTGTTTTCAAATTATTTCCAGTATTCACTGGAAGGTAAATTGAATGAATAGAATAGATAAAACATCCTAAATCACCCTGACAATAAAGTCACAGCTGTGCTATTCATAATGATCACAGAAACTGAGGAATAGTTTCATTAACATGACATTGGAAGTTTTTAATATTATTTTTATAAATAGCATGTGTATCTCATTAGTTTATGCTGGGTTACACAAAAAAATCAAGACTAAGAAGAATCAAAGTGGGAAAGGCAAAGCAGTTATCCAGATAAACAGGCAGAATACTTTCAGCTAAATTAGTATTTGCATGCCTGGCAACGCTACAGATCTTATGTGAAAAATAAAAATATATTATTATCACTTTAACAGTTACTACTGGAAAGGACAAAGCGAAAAGGATGTGGCAATGCAGGGCCATAGAGTTTTCATACTAGAAAACTAGTCCCATAGGTCCACAGTTGTAGCCACTGATTTTCAGAAAGCCTGGAACAAGAGTATTCACCTGAGAAGTGAAGTTCAAGCCTTGCAAAAGAATACATATACAAGGACTGTTCACCAAAACTTTTGCTGTGCTCAGAGCTTAATATGCCCCTCCAATAAATAGCAAATAACTGCTACAAGAAGTGATGTAACACTACAGAAACATTTTGTCAGTAGCTTCTAGAGCAAGCCTTTTTGTGTGTCAAAATAGCAGAATCCTTCAGCTCAAGAAAGTTAATCAGTCTAGAGACTGCTGCTGCTCCATCTCCCACATATACTGGAAAAGGTGTGATTTGGTCCCATTGTGATCAATTTTACATAGCTTACAACAGCGAAATAACGTTTTTTTAACAGCCACGTTCAGAAAACAAAACAAAACAAAAAAAAATAGAAGTTTTAATCCTAGCCAGAATGACTGAACAGGTGATGACAAACTATACCCAAGAGCAGAGAATAAAATATATGCAATCATAATTAAAGTCAGTAAATCAAAAGCAGTAATCAGATGAGCATCATTATCTCCCCAAAATTTAGTAAAAATTAAACTTCCTCAGGGAAATTGCAACATGCAAAAATGCCAATGCAAACATGGCATTACCTGACTTTTAATTCATGGTTCATTTCTGTCATGAAGGCCGACAGCTGCCATCATATCTTCTACAACAATAACCTTCTGTTACATATAGTTTAGCATATTCTGCTTCTCCTTCTGCCTAATTGCCATTTTTCAAAGACACCTGTTACAGAACAAGTTGCCAGAAATCTCTAAAGCCACCTTCTGTGTGCTCTTAGCTCCATTTTTCAGAGAGATTCCTATGTACAGGAGAAGTTCAGCTTTTCATTTTATTCACAACTTTATGCAATTACTGCAGGTGAGGTTCTTCATAATTTATAGGTGGTGTAGCTTCCTTTGACAGATTACATGTATTATACATGCAATTTTTCTACCTATGAATCAATTTCAGAATAACTAAACTGTATGGATTAATTCCCTTTTTCCTTCTAGTTCTCAAATTTCTTCCCCTCTAACCTCAAATTTCATTCTAGAAGTACTAAGTCTTACAATATAATTTTTGTTGACTTCATGCAGTAGTTCAGGACATAAACTTAATCTACATGCAACTGACAATTCTGGTGCTGGTAACAATTCTATTATTATGTGTAACATAGGGTAAAAGTAAAACCAAATACAATCTTATCATGAGATACAGAAAGTAACATGAAAAGGACATGAGAACTCTGATTAATCGAATTTTCTTAACTAAAATCTCAAGACACAGTAGGCAAGATTCTGCTTTGGCCAAGCAAATGAAGTTCTTTTGCTAGACAGAACTCATTGAAAAAACAGGTCAAATTAGGCAAGCAGATGTTCACGAGACGTACTATTGACCTTGCAAATATTTTACTTGATACATATATACCTGTTTTTTTTTCCCCAAGGAACAGTTTTCCAGTATAATTCCCAGTTACCCCAAACCTAACATTGTTAAGTAGTATACCATTATGATAAAACTAAGATAAAACTTAAGTTTGGGGCTTTTTAAAACATAGTTTGATCTTCACATACACCTAAAGAATTGCAAAAGTGGTAGAGGAATATGTACATAGGGGTGTGCTAGTTTGAAGCTAGATAGAATGTTTTGGTAGAAGGATTAGGCTGTGAAAGAGAAACAACGGTGATGTCTACTTCACTCACAGGCTTGCTGAGATGTGTAAGAACAAGAGAATAAACATAGATAAGGCATTCGAGCAGAGCCTGGGCTTTTGGAGATGCATTTTTTCTCTCTAACCTCACCCTCTGTCTCTCTGATTAATNATATCGAGTTATGATCAAATTAGTTCATGTTTTCAATGAGATTAAAATAAAGGTGTATTTTCAGTGCTTTATCATTGTCAGCTGAAATGAAAAGACAGATTTACTAATAATAGCTTTCCACAATGCAGAGCTCAGGACTCGAAATCAAACCACCTTCTGCTTTTTTGGGGAGGAGATGTCTCTGGAAGATAAGTCATTGTTAAATGACAAGGAAAGTCTGTAGAAATTGTAGAAAGCATTGGGAAATTTCTGGTTTTACAAAATAAACATGAACATTTAAGGGTTTTTTTTGTTTTGTTTTTTTTGTTTGTTTGTTGTTTTTTTTTTTAATCTAAACTAACTCTCATTTCCTACTATACTTTATACAAACCATGTTGGAAAAGGGCATTTATAGCTATACAGTGACTACATCAATATTAGCAGATAGTGCAGCATGGAATAATAGATCAAGATCTGAGACCTAACACTATCATGGCTATTAGACTATGTCCCAAAGTGTCATGTTTTCATCTTTTTTAATACCTCCAGAGATGGAGACTCCACCACCTCCCTATTCCAATGCTTTCCCACTCTTTCAGTAATTTTCCTATTATCCAAACTAAATCTCCAATGGTGCAAAATCTTGAGACTATTTCCATACCTTCTAAAAGCTAAGGGTTTTGGTCCTTTTGTTGTTGTTGCCTTTTTTTTTATTATTATTTGTTTGGTTGGTTTTAGACTGGGAGCTTTTTAAGGTAAAGCTAATAGAACAAGTTATTAAACTTAAACGTTGCTATGAGGTATTTTTCCATGATTCATTAATTTCTGTCTTTCGACCTACCCGTTTCATTACATTACTGTTCATACCTTCAGTGCACTTCAAGAACTCCCATGCCTTGCTAGGGGAAGTCAGAAATTATATAGAAAGTATGATTTCTTTTCAGATGTATTGATTAGCCTATCTCTCTGCTTAGATTCAGGGAGATAGACTGTACTTCAAATTCAGCCAGAATTAATGCCCACAGCAGATATCTTTTTCTTCTCATCTTTGTATAAACTTCAATTGTCCAACTTAAATTCTCTGAGTAGTTAAATTAACAAAGTCTGACTTTCCCTAACTCTGCATTGTACAGTTTATACACTGTATTCAATAACAAACACTGCAAATCTCTGTCCTTCTTTCAACTAATACCTTAACAACAGTGACTTTTCTTACACAGCTGCCTGGTTTTATGACACCATCATAGCATTTTATGCTTAGCATTTTATCAGGTTTTGCAGAAACTGGCTAAAAGATTCAACAGACACTGGTACAAACACACACACAGAAGTTTTCCTGACTTTGGAAGTTGTGGTAAAAATACAATACATTAGAACTTCACAACACCGAAGAAACACCTATAAGCTAACCTACACTGCTATTTTCATCCTGCCCTCCTGACCAAGCCATTACATATACAGACTGTGCTGACTTGGAACTCAAACTCAGAGAAAAAAAACATTGCTCCACAGAAATGCCACAGATACTGCAGTCAATTTTCATTAAACAAAAATATATCCATTGTTGGTATTGGCAACTCTTTTAGTCCTTTATTTCACTGGTGATTTTTCCTAACAATCCAAAGTAGTTTTTCTAATTCTATGCAGTGTGGAATATTAAAGGATTTAGTATGATAAGAATTTGCATTTTTTTGTTGACATTAATGCATAAGTATAATAAACATGTTCAGTGAGAGTTGGACTAGATGACCTTCAGAGGTCCTTTACAACCCAGACCATTCTATGATTTTCCCATTTGCCACCTAATGAAATTTACTTAGGCAAATAAAACTATTTAAAAAGCAAACAAAAATCCCAAATAAATTGGATTTAAAATTTTAGATGAACAATAACCTACTAATGTTTTAAGTTTATGAGAGAATCACCAATAAAAGCAGAATTTAGGATTTCTAATTCTATGCTTGGCAGCTAACACTAGCACTTTAAATCATACTCATAGAATATATTGAGTCAGAAGGGACCTCTAAAAATCAGCTAGTCCATAACTCCGCTGCAGTAAACAGGGACAGCCCCAACTAGATCAGATTGCTCAAAGCCTCATCAAGCCTGACCCTGAACATCTCCAGGGATGGGGCCTCTACTATCTCCCTGGGCAACCTGTTACAGTGTCCTGCCACCCTCACTGTAAATAGCTTCTTAATGTTCAATCTAAATCTACCCTTATCTAGCTTAAAACAACTGTCCCTTGTCCTAGTAATACAAGCCCTTGTAAAAAGTCCCTCCTCAGCTTTCTTGTAGGTTTCCTTCAGGTACTGGAAGGCCACTCTAAGGTCTATTCTGGGCCTTCTCCAAACTGAACAGACCCAACTCTCTTAGCCTGTGTTCATAGGAGAGGTGATCCAGCCTCATCATATGAAGGTCATTGTCCCTTAAAAAAAAAAATCCACTAGAAAGGAGGCAAATACAACAGACATTTTATGGCTGGATTACAAGCAAACAAACAAAAATGAAACAAAACCAAAACCCACAAAAAAATATCAAAAGCCCCAATAAACAAACAAAAAATAATGCTGTAGTTGAGATCACAGTTGTGGGAGGCCAGATCTGTGTTTTGATTATGTGGCCACATTACCTCCACATTAGGAATATATCACCATCTTATCACAAGCAAATTATTTGGATAATTGAGACAGATGGAAGCAACAACTATAGTTAAGTCTCCCTTCTTTTTAAAGTATATGCATTCTCAATAGCAATTAAACAGCATGTCACATCTCATTAACAAAATAACTTTCATGATTTAAATGTTTATCTGAATTTACTTTTAATTGCAGTGTCATTTTGATCATGGAGCTACCAAAATAATTACAGACTCCAAAAGAACCATCTCAAGTCATTTGGTGTAGTATCTGTACACAATCAGTGTGCTAATGAGAAAGAATTACACAAAGACTGCCTTCTTTGAGGTGAATCCTGATGCTGCTCTCCACAGCAAATTAACTGTTCCATTGGGGAACAAATCTGGAAATTTGACTGTAAGTGTGACACAAGTTGGCTTCTACAGGAAGACTGAAAGATCTAGTTTTATAGTCACACAAAAAGACCAAAATATATAAAACTACTTAAAAATGCATATACCACAGAGACTGGAAACTGTCAGGAAAATTACTTATGAGGGAAAAATAAAACACTTTATCTACTATAGGAAGTTACCAACCTTTGCTCTATCATAGAAATTAGGCTTTGAAATAGCCCTGTAGTGCTAGTAGGATTTAAAAAGAACAGACACAACAACAAACTCCCCAAATAAACACAACCAAACTTTCCTATATTTGAAACATTTTGAAATAGTAACCTCAAGAGTCTTTTCCTTACTGATAACCATTTTCCTCTTGCTCTAAGGATACACACTGTATGTATGCCAAATTTCTGGGAAAAAAACAAAACACCCAACCCAAACCAGCTAAACTAAAAAAAAAACAAAAAAAAAACAACCAAAACAAAAAACCCAAACCTCTGAGAACCTCTGAGTACCAAATTTGACATAATGAGTCAGTCATCAGCAAGTTTGCAGATGACACCAAGCTGGGGGCTGATGTGGCTGGGTTGGAGGGCAGAAGGGCTCTGCAGCTGGACCTTGACCGCCTGGACAGATGGGCAGAGTCCAATGGGATGGCATTCAATGGCTCCAAGTGCAGGGTGCTGCACTTTGGCCACAACAACCCCATGCAGAGATACAGGCTGGGGTCGGAGTGGCTGGAGAGCAGCCAGACAGAGAGGGATCTGGGGGTGCTGATTGATACCCGCCTGAACATGAGCCAGCAGTGTGCCCAGGTGGCCAAGAGAGCCAATGGCATCCTGGCCTGCATCAGGAATGGTGTGGCCAGCAGGAGCAGGGAGGTCATTCTGCCCCTGTACTCTGCACTGGTTAGACCACACCTTGAGTACTGTGTTCAGTTCTGGGCCCCCCAGTTTAGAAGGGACATTGAGATGCTTGAGCGTGTCCAGAGAAGGGCAACGAGGCTGGTGAGAGGCCTCGAGCACAGCCCTACGAGGAGAGGCTGAGGGAGCTGGGATTGTTTAGCCTGGAGAAGAGGAGGCTCAGGGGAGACCTTATTGCTGTCTACAACTACCTGAGGGGTGGTTGTGGCCAGGGGGAGGTTGCTCTCTTCTCTCAGGTGGCCAGCGCCAGAACGAGAGGACACAGCCTCAGGCTGCGCCAGGGGAAGTTTAGGCTCGAGGTGAGGAGAAAGTTCTTCACTGAGAGAGTCATTGGCCACTGGAATGGGCTGCCCAGGGAGGTGGTGGAGTCGCCGTCCCTGGAGCTGTTCAAGGCAGGATTGGACGTGGCACTTGGTGCCATGGTCTAGCCTTGAGCTCTGTGGTGAAGGGTTGGACTTGATGATCTGTGAGGTCTCTTCCAACCCTGATGATACTATGATACTATGATAATTCCAACATAACTCTCTTGTCAATCATGACCTACCTAGTAGCTTATTTTGTGCATTGCTTGAAGACTCTAATGCTAATATTGCTGACTTGTGGCTGCCTACGTAAAAAGCCAGGATATCCAAAAATATCATAATTCAAGATATCAGGCTATCATTTTCCAGCAGGCAAAGCTTCTAAGTTTTCCAACACTAGCTAACCACCAGGCAAGCTGTCTGGAAGACTTAAGTTCCTCATGGATTTTTCTTTAGAGGATTTTACTACAAAACACAAGAACTTGAAATTGAGTTGCAAGAGAATAAAACTAACAAATAAATTACACCCCCCCCAAAATAAGAAAAATATTTTTTTTAACATTCATATACTGTATGTGAAATTGATTTATTTTCTATATTGGGAAACAAAAAACAACCACTGTGTACATGCTACCCATTTCAGCAGGTGCAAGAGAATCAGCATTTTTTTTCTTCTTTCCCTTTTTAAAACAAAAAAATACTCCATTCGATTTCAATACACTCATCATTTGCTATGCAGTATAGTAGCTTGTTCACGAATATGCATTAGAGAAAATTATCTGAGTATTCTATTTACATTCCTCTAAAGTCAGAAGAGTGAAAAAAAAAAGAGATTCTGGATAAGGTGTGCACATGGTTTCAGTTTTTACAAAAGTTTAACTGGCAATCAAGGAAAATAAAAATTCCCAGTTCAGTCAAATGAGATGTGAAATTGTAAAACAGCTAGATGATTAAATGTACTGCCCTTCCATATGATGCATATACCTGAAGGCCAAACACCAAACATCAAAGGGCAGTAATTGTCCATGAGCACCTTGCTTCCAGTGTCTTATCATCATTAACAAAGGAAAATTGAATAAGATTATATCTACAAGTTCTTTTGTTATTAATGCAAGTACACTAGTGACAGCTACTTTAAATGTCCATCTGCAGCAAGTGATCTGAAGTCATTAATACAAATTAAATTGAACAAAAATTCATTTACAATTGCTACTCTAGCATTACAAGCTGAAAGAGTTCCCAAGCTACTTGACAACCATTTCTCATACTATTAAAAACTAATATTACATATATTTATTACATTGAGATTTTGCTTCAAGAAACCTTCAAGGCCGTATTTCCTCTCCAACTATGCTATAAACCTAAAATCCCTAAAATGAAGTCTGTTTGGCAGCTCTGTTACATTTTATTCTATTTAATTCTGAAGTCATTACAATAATTTAAAAAAAAAACATATTTTGATTAAAATATAGTTTTGTTTCTACATTTCCATTCAATTTTCTAAGCTGTCATTCTTCTGAAGGTGAAAACCAACCTTCACATGTGCCTTGCATGGTAAAAATCTAATCAAGTATTTGCATGTGCTGTTAAAAGTATATACCCCATATTTAATCTTTCATTTTAAAAAAGGGCAAACAAAAAAAATACCACAAAAACTTTCCCTTAAATTCAGTTTTGTTTCTCCTTCCATCTTACAAAAAACGAAAGTGTTGAAGAGACTAGATGAACAAATAAATAGTTCGTTAGAACAAACAATGAACGGATTAAATTTTCCTTTGAAGTTTTCCCTTCCTTTCACAAATAAGACTCTACAATATAAAAGAATTTAAAGAAGTAATTTTGCAGTTTTCACTTATTTCACCAAAGTTTTGTCAGCATTTTACACCGAATTACATTGAATTACTGAACAGCAAAAAAATAAACAAGGACTATTTTGTGATTACTGAGATTTAGTCAACCTGAAACTTCAAAAAACACAACTTGCTCTTCTACTAGTAAGAGTTGATGTACAGTGTAAAGGAACTGGCAAAAGTGAGTCAAATAAAAAAAAAAAAAAGGCAACAAACCACAACGATCCAGTAACTTACCCGCAAGGCTTCAATAACAAGGTCTCTTGCTTCTAGTTCTCCTTCCATTACACTCAAAAGCATTCGCAGTTCTGGCTTGCTCAAGCTATCCACATCAAATTCTATTTTCTGTAAGGAAAAAAAAAAACCAAACACATTCATGAACAGTCACAGGGACTGAAACAATTCGGCAAAATCAGAGGATGAAGGAAGGCAAAAGACAATGAATGAACCTAAACCACAGTGCACATACTTCGGTGTAACCTGTGCCTCATTTGCAAACATTTAACATCTTTATCAATGATGTGGATGACGGAATTGAGTGCATTCTTAGTAAGTTTACAGATAGTGGGAGTGTTGATTCGTTTGAGGGAAAGGAGGTTCTGGTCAGGTTGGATTGATAAATTGAGGTCAGCTGTACAAGATTTAACAAAGTCAAGTGCCAGGTCCTGCATTCAGGTCATGCCAGTCTCATGCAATGCTGCAGACTTAGGGCAGTGGCTGAAAAGTTGCCTGGCAATAAAGGCCTTGGGGTGCCAGTTGGCAGCCATCTAAATGTGAGCCAATAATGTGCTCAGGTGGCCAAGAAGACCAACAGCATCCTGGACTATATTGGGTCAGTGTGGCCAGCAGGAGTATGAAAGGTATTGTGCCCTTGTACTTGGCACTGGTGAGACTAAACCTTAAATACTGCTGTTCATTTCTTGATGTCACAGTAGAAAAAAGACAATGAAGTCCTGGAGCATGTCCAGAGAACAGCAATGAGGCTAGTGAGGGCCTTGGAGGGCATGTCATACGAGCAGTGGCTGAGGATGCTGGGGTTGTTTCTTTACTGAAAAAGAAGTCAGGCATGGGAATAGGCTGCTCAGGAAGTGGTGGAATTACCATCCCTGAAGGTTTTCATGAAACTCTGGAACATGGTGTTAGGTTGACAGTTGGACTTGATGATCTTGGAGGTCTTTTCCCACTGAAACAATCTATCTGCAATTAACAATTCTGCACGAGAAGCAGACCAGCATGAGACTACTACATGGAGAAGCAAGCAGCGGCAGGATCCACCACCGGAGTGACTGCTGCTTCAGCTCCAGAGGAGCTTTCCACATTTGATTCTTACTCTCAGCTGAGCAGAGAGTAAGAATTAAAAGACCTCCAAAAGCAGGGTCTCCTAGAAAGGGGAAGGAGAGGTCACAGGGCAGGCTTGTCTACGTGCCTGCGCAGGAGAGTAACACAGTGAGGGAGGGTTGCCACAGCAACCGTGCGAGTTTCAAACACAGGGAGAAGCGGACCAGCGTGAGACTACTAGGTGGAGAGGCCTTCCCAGCCGAGAGGGGTGAGCAGTGTGAGGTCAGGCAGAAAACAAACCAAAAAAAGGTCAGTTCCTCGAAGGAAATGAGCCATGGTTAAAACCTGGTCAAAGGCTGTTTGTAAAACGTAAGTACCCAAAGAGAGCCCACACATAAGCACGCAGGCATCCAATACAACTGGCTGCAATGAGTGTTGGAGCCTGGCACTTGAAGTCGACAGTGGCAGAGACAATGCCGCATTAGGTGTGAGCAACCCAGTGTAACCTAGTAGCTGAACTGAAAGATGAAGTACAAAGACTAAGGACTATAAGGGAATGTGAAAGGGAGTCAGATATGTGGTACCAGGCTCTGCAGACCTCCTTAGCAGAGGGAAGGGATACAAGAAACTGGGGAGAATGGACACAGCTGTCTGTCAGAAGGGGCAAGGGAAACCCTTTCCAGCCCACTCACCTCCTCAGTTGCCCTTGCACAACAGATATGGGGTACTAGAGGGTGAGGGCAAGGTGATTTTGGAAGCAGAAGTAACACCATCTCGGAGGTTTTGACTAATGCAAATCAGAACTTGTACTAAAAAAAAAAAAAGGGAAGGGTCATTGTTTTTGGTGATTCCCTTATGAAAGGAACAGAGGGGGCCCATATGATGGCCACATTCCTCCTACAAGGTAGTCTGCTGCCTTCTTGGGGCCTGGGTCAGGGACGTTACCAGAAGGATGCCTAATGTAGTACTCTGATTATGATCCCTTGTTAGTTATACAGGTGGAAGTGATGAGGTCAATACCAGAAATCTAAAAGCAATCATGAGGGACACCAAGGCACTGGGAACAGTAGGTGAGAGATTGGGGGCACATGTAATCAATACTCTTAGCTGCAGGTAGGAATACTAAGAGAAACAGGAAATCACGGCTGATTAACAAGTAGCTCAGAGGCTGATGTCACCAACAAAATTTAGGGTTCTTTGATCTTAGGGAACTTTATAGGATTCTGGATCTGCTAGCAACAGATGGAGTACATCTGTCCCAGAGGGTCTGGAGAAACATCCTGGCACACGAGCTGGCTGGGCTTATTGAAAGGGCTTGAAGGGGGAAGTGGTTAAACACAGCAGTACTAGAGACAAACCAAAGGAGGTGAAGGGTGGTAGACCAGAGAGATAGGGGTAAAACCAGCAGCTCAGCATTAATGCACACAGTATGGGTAATAAACAAGAGGAGCTGGAAGCCTTGGTACAAGAGGACAACTATGATGTTGTCGTCATCACAGAAATGTGGCAGGATGGCTCATGTATCTGGAGCTCTGTAATCAATGGCTACAGACTCTTCAGGAGAGACAGGCAAGAGGGAAGGGGTGGAAAAGTGGCCCTCTATATTAGGGAGGTTCTGGATGTCATGGAAGTAGAGATTAAGGATGATCAGATTGAGTCCCTATGGGGAATTAGAGGGAAGATAACAAGGCTGACATCCTGGTTGGAATCTGTCATAGATCACCTAACCACGAAGAAGAGGTTGATTTATCATTCTTTAAGCACCTGGAGGCTGCCTCAAGATCACTTACCCTTGTTCTTGTGGGAGACTTTAACCTGCCAGACATCTGCTGGGAATTTAACACTACAGAGAAGAGGCAGTCTAGAAAGTTCTTAGAGTGTATGAAGGATAGCTTCTTAGCTCAACTGTTACGTGAGCCTACCAGGGGTGCAGCCCTGCTTGACCTGCTCTTCAAAAACAGAGAAGGGCTGCTGGGAGATGTGGTAGTGAGAGGCTGTCTGGGCTCAAGGGTGACCTCATTGCTGTCTACAACTACCTGAAGGGAGGTTGGATCTCTCCTCCCAGGCAATCAGCAAAAGAACAAGGGGACACAGTCTCAAGCTGAGCTGAGGGAAGGTATAGGCTTGATATCAGGAGGAAGCCCTTCACAGAGAGAGTGATTTGCCACTGGAATGGGCTGCCCAGGGAGGTGGTGGAGTTGCTGCCCCTGGAGCTGTTCAAGAAAAGACTGGATGAGGCACTTAGTGCCATGGTCCAGTTGATTGGGAAAGGCTGGGTGATAGGTTGGACTGGATGACCTTGGAGGTCTCTTCCAACCTGGTTGATTCTGTGATTCTACGATACCACACTAACTGATGGCAACAGTTAATTATAGATCTGAAACACAGATATATCAGCATCCTAATTATGGATTCCTTAAAGATTTTTAATTGTTGAAGTTATTTGTAGTATTTATAGTAAAGTCAAAATTAATAGAAAATTGTCTGAAATTAAAAGCCCTAGAGCATGACACTATCACAAATACTTTCTTGTTGAAAGAAACTGATTCTGAAAATTCTTGTGAATGACAACAATAAAAACCACAACCTTGTAACTAACAGTTCTCCTATACAGTGAAACACAACCTGTGAAACGATGCAAAGTCTTATCTCTATGTTTTCTGCAGTCCCATTTGTTTGGATGAAGGATATAGTTTAGGCTTATGAGTCAGCTAGCAAGCTGTGTGTAAGTCTGACTTTGAGCCTAGGAAGAGAGAAGTTCATACTGATGAATAAGATGACTGAGCACACACATACACATGCGTGAGACATGTGTGACACACACACATGCTACCTGCTGGGAATATCAGTGTGGCTTCTGTAAAACCACATTCACCTTACAAACTGCTACAATTCTGTAACAATGTTAACAGACACATGAGTAAGGGGAGCCACTGGACACTAAAAAATCTTAACTTTCAAAAAGTTTTGGACAAGATTCAATATAAAATATTATTAGAGAAACTCCTATCCAAGGGCACTGAATGAAAAGACACTTCAGAGACAGGAAGCAAACATTATGGGTAACAATCACTTTCCAAGATGGTGACAGGGAAGCAGTGGGGCACCTCTTGGGACCAGCTTTAATCAACTTATCAATAACCTGGAAAAAAGATAGGGAAGTGGCATGATCATCATATAGAAGCTGGCACGTAACTCCACACTTATGAGGTATCATCCTCATTTTCCCTCTATATAAAACCCTGTTAAAACCACATCTCAAGTACTACATAAAGTCCTCACTTAAAGTTACAAAACTGGCCAACTAAAAGGATGAAGAGAGAAGGAGCAACTGCTATATGAGGAAAGCCTAGAAGGCTGGAAGTCTTGATCTTGCAGGTAGGGATGGGGGGATGTTATTAATATTTATAAACACTCAAAGAGAGTAGACAAATTAATATAATTTCTTGTTCACGAATGTCCACAAGTAACACCTACTGAAATCAGAAGAGGGTGATTTTAAGGGAGATAAAGCAGTATTTATTCCATGCACTAGATTCAGTTGATCAGCTTGATTTCCACTATGCTATTCACAAGGGAAATACTGAAGTCCCTGCTATGATGTAGATGTGTCTCCTAGCAAAGCCCTGAGATGCAGACATTCAGCTATCTTTAGTATGAAGGAATTAGTTGCCAAATTGGCTGAACTGAACTGTGTATCTGGATATACTGCCTATTTTTCAAGAGTCCATCTACCTAGGAGCTTAACTTCACCACAGGAAAATCCAACAAAAATTAAAGCTAATGCCATTTCTGCTTTCCCAATGCCAGAAGAATGCAAAACAGATGTTCTTCCCACAGGCTAGAAGGTCATAGATCAAACCTACCCAAAAGCTACAACTATGTAAGATTTACCCTGTACATTCCATTTTTATTTTGTACTTAAAACACAGAAAGGTACACAAATGGCTATCGAGATCTGCGTGCTCCAACTGCAGGAACCTCTTATCACAGAATTACAGAATGTCAGGGGCTGGAAGGGACCTCAAAAGATCATCTAGTCCAACCTCCTTGCCAGAGCAGGATCACTTATACCAGATCACATGAGAATATGTCCAGGCGGATTTTGAATATCTTCAGAAAGGGAGACTCCACAACGCCCTTGGGCAGCCTGTTCCAGTGTTCTGTCAACCTCACAGGGAAAAAGTCCTCCTTATGTTTAAATGAAACTTCCTATGCCTCAGCTTCCACCCATTGCCCCTTGTGCTGTCATTGGGTATCACCAGAAACAGGCTGGCTCCATCCTCCTGGCACTCACCCTTTACATATTTATAAACATTGATGAGGTCACCCCTCAGTCTCCTCTTCTCCAAGCTAAAGAGCCCCAGCTCCCTCAGTCTCTCCTTGTGAGACGTTCCATTCCCTTTATTGTCTTAGTGGCTCTGCGCTGGACTCTCTCAAGCAGTTCTACATCCCTCTTGAAGTTGGAGGCCCAGAACAGTACTCCAGATGTGGCCTCACCAGAGCAGAGGGGCAGGAGAACCTACTAGCCACACCCTTTCTAATACACCCTGGAATGGCATTGGCCCTCCTTGCCACAAGAGCACATTGCTGACTCATGGTCAACCTCCCATCAGCTAGGACTCCCAAATCCTTTTCCCCTTCACTGCCTTCCAACAGATCAGTCCCCAACCTGGAGTTGTTATTTCCCAGGTGCAAGACTCTACACCCTATCAATCTAAGTAGTAAGTTACTAAGTGTATACAATTCCTCATGTAATCTAGTGTCAGCACTAGATTTTACCCTATAGGCTGCAGCAGATTCCATTCTCTGTACTTCTAAATTTAATTCAGTCAGATAGCAGGACTCACCTACCCTCCTCCTCCGAACCACTTCATAATATCTAATAGCTCAAGTACGGCAATTGATTTACTCACATAACTTCCTTTATAGTAGGAAAAAACCCAACTGTGTCTTCATTTTTCAGATTGAAAACTGATCAAAGATTATTTTTTTCCAAACAACACAGAAAGCAAGTAGTATACAACACAATATTCAGTAACAGTATTAAGACTCCATTCAGTGGTTTAACCACTACCTTATCTTCCTCTTCTAAAATATGCTTGCCTTCTCTGACAGAAATGGCACCCAAGGTTTCTGATAGACAAGGACAAAGCTAAAAGGAGCATTCACAAGAGTATAGTGCAAGAAACATGATCCTACTCTTCTCTCCAAGTCAGTAAATTCAGCTTGTCAGGAGGTATAAGATAGGGCAGCTCTTTGTGGGAAGACTGCTTGTGTATCATAGGTGAAACTTTTTATTCCTGCAAACTTCCACAAGACATAAATGCAAACACTTTCATATGCTTAATAAAGGAGAGACATTCTTCAACATACACGATGCAGTGATGAACTTTTAAACTATGCATCTAGTCAAGCAATTAATGTAAATTTTACTCAAGTACATCCAATGAGCTAGAGCATATGAAAAGACACCAATAACAAACAATTAATGTTCTCTGGTCATTTTCAGTTAGATATAAACTAAACTGAAAAAAAAAACCATTAATAGAAAGACTTACCAAAAAGACACACAACTTAATAACCCTTTCATTTTAAAACTTGAAATAAGAACTAGTAAAATCACATCATATACAAAGTTTTAGCACATCACACTAAACCCAAACAAGCAAAACCATTCTGTCTCCAAAAGTAGCCAATAATGGATGCTTTGAAATCAGTAGCAAAGCAAGACAAGCACATAATGATACTTCCCAGAAACAGCCTCCCAAACTCCAGCAATTTTCAGCTTAAGAAGCTTCTGAGCCAGAAACTGTGATTTTCCACAGAGTAGCCCCTAGCTGACATATCTGTTGTGAATTTGCCCTGTTGCTTTTTGAATATCTATGTATTTTTAGCATCCACAACATTCCACAGCACAACTACACATTTTATGAACCACTAACTTTGTTGTCAGTCTGCCATAAGCTACTTGTTTGATATCTTCTGATTTATGCAGCACAGAAAACAACCTATTATTACTCATACTCTCCATGCTACACACTACATCAGGCAAGTCTTCATATGCACACAAAGAAGAAACATTTCCCAAAACTGATATCCAAAAATCAACCAGAAAAACATACAAATAGAAAATAAAGTGAAATAAAGAATTTAAGAGCTTTATTGGATGAAAGAGAAAATAATATTTTTTCATGTCTAGTTCATGAATAATTTTTGCCCACTGAGGCCTTCTTACCATAACTTTGTCCATCTAATACTGAAATTGGAACAACCACCTTTTTTCCAGCAGAAAAAGAAAATGCAGATTTGTTCGCTATAAATAGCATCGAATCCCCTTACGCAGGACAGTTCTGAAGAAGCTACTACACATACCCATGCACACCTCTGAATCTGCACTTAGGGAGCTATAATGTAACTGGACCAAAATACATAAAGATTTAATATATTCTCAAGTATAGTCATAAAAATATTTTAAAGATTTGAGTATGTAAAGCGTATGGTGAAATAAGACTCTCTCTTAAACACTCCCTCCCATCTTCTGGGGATCAAGATGTCTGTCACTCATGGCAGGACTGCCTGAAGTTTTTATGCAGATGGAGCATAGTTTGCCTAAATCATAGAAAAAAAATCTGTTTAGACCTAGAAAAGTAATCTTCCTAACCTCTTCCAGTGGAACAGTAAGTCTTAGATCTCCAGAAAATAAAGACTGCATTAGTAGTTCAGGGTTTATGTGTCATCTGGGGTTTAGCTACAATGCCTCTGGTAGAATGCCAAGCTGTAACAATTTAACAACAATGTAACCAAGCCATCCATTATATTGGTTTTATAACAGAGATGTGAATATGTTGCCCCAGGGTGACATTTGGCATGTACAACCAAAACACAGGAGAAGTTTTTTCTCCACCTCTTTTGGATTTTAAAATGTCTGGTTTATATGATTTATAAGAATAAAGTACCTAAAAGACTACAATTTCTCTCTCTAAAACTCCATGTTATTTTTCACATCAGTTTTGTAAGGTTTCTGTGCTGCCTGGCAGCAAGTGCACTGACAACAGAGCCAACTGCTAATTATCTAAAGCTCATTCAATTACCTGTGTATGCATCACAAAAAAAGCGGACAGGCAAAACAATAACCTGCATTGCCAAAGATAAAAGAAGCTCTACCATGAACTAAAAAGACGACCATACTTTTTGAACAAAAGAAGGATGATTTAGGACAACAGTGATCAAGCTGGACAGGCATTTTTCCACTTCTGTCATCTGTGGAAAAGATGGAAAGAGGGTGAAATAGGAAGGTCACCAAGAGACATAGCAAAAGAAGAGACTGCTTCCCATATGCACTGCTGCTTGGAGCAGAGATAGCAAGTTTTTGGGATTAAGTTTATCCCACCATTCTCCCACGAGATAAACAAAAAACCACCCCCACCACAAAAAAAAGCACAACACCAAACAAAACCAAAACTCAAAACCCAAAGGTCACCAAAAAAACCAAACCAAAACACCCCTCCTCAAAAAAAACCCAAACAAGCAAAACCACAACAAGCATCAAAAAAAAACAAACCACCCAAAAACAAGGGGGAAAAAAGAAAGGAAAAGGTGGTGGGGGTGGCAAAATCTTATGAGGGATTGACAGTGCCAATACTTTGGGTTTGCTGACCTAAGTCAGCTGACAGCACCTGCAACTTCAGGAGCTAAGACTGCCATTCATTGTGCTCCCATAGAAGCTATTACAAACACTGCTGCCTGCAGCGGAGGTCTGAATAGGTAAAGTATGAAAGGCACAGTTTTATGCTTTCTCTAAGCAGAACAAAGGCAAAAAACAAGTTCGCTGTGGATTAATCACAAGTGACCAGAGAAAACAAGCTCCTTGTTGCTCAGAAAGCAGCTACATAGCCTTCTAAAGATGGAGCTTGGTATTAACCCAGGATTTAGGAAAGAACCTGTGGAGCATAACTGAGGTCTGAAGTGAAAAGACATGGGGAGAAGTATAAAAATGGTGTACAGAAAACACACAGGAAAGTGTCCCAGTGAGGCCAAATATGGAGTACTGCATCCAGTTCTAGGCTCCCCAGCTTGAGACAGGCAAACACCGGAAAGAGTCCAATGGAGGGATACAAAGGTAAGCGGAGTGGAAC
Organism: Tricholaema leucomelas; assembly: GCA_013400475.1. NCBI lineage: Eukaryota > Metazoa > Chordata > Aves > Piciformes > Lybiidae > Tricholaema lacrymosa > Tricholaema leucomelas. The sequence goes on from WAAF01013988.1 coordinate 1,171,306, forward strand.
ATAATTCTGGTGAAAGACTGAAAGACGTGGGGTGGTTTAGTCCGGACAACACCGAGAGGGGACTTTTATCAATGTCTATAAATATCTAAAGGATTGGCACCAAGAGGACGGAGCAAGTCTGTTCTCAGTGGTGCCCGGTGACAGGACAAAGGGCAATTGGCACAAACTATAACCAGAAAGTTCCACCTAAACATAAAGAAAAACTGTTTTACTTTTTAGAGTGACAGAGCACTGGAGAAGAGAAGCTGTGGAGTCTTCCTCTTTGAAAACTTTCAAATCCTGCCTGGACATGCTCCTGTGCAATCTGATCTAGGCAAACTTGCTTTAGCAGGGGATTGGACAAGATGAGGTCACTTCCAACCCCTAGACCATTTTGGTTTTCTGTGAAAAGCCATCAAAAGAGTCCTTTCAGAAAGAAAAGGAAAAGGTACATATTTGCATTTGTTACATGTTTTACATTGAGTTCCATTAAATACACACAAACCCCCTCTTGAGGATTCACAAAGTAGACTTCCAAGATGAAATTCTAAAATTAAAAGGTATTGCTATTATATCTTAGATGGGTGAGATGCATCGTGGTATTAAAAATCTACTTTGTACCAAGAAGCAACTGCACCAGTAAAACACAATCTTTGATTCATACATTTTACAACATTAAATATGACTCCCAGGTACAACTCATCTGGCCAAGTATAAAAATGTGGTTTGACTAATTCTATTTAGATGCCTAAAGTAGAAGTATCAAGTGTGACTGGAAGTGTATGAGGGATTAGAGATATCTTTTTGGGACAGGTAAATATGATATAGCACTTAGAAACATATGTGCCATCTGGAATACGCCAGAGTATCATATATAGACCACTAAAGGAAGCCCTCAAGATAGAACTAAGACATGTAAAGGTAGGTATGAGCTATGTAGGCTAGGTACCTAATGTCCCTTTGCTTTCAATGGAGAACTCACCAATCTAGTCAAAACAACCAAGAAAGCCACCCAGCCAACCAGCCACCAGAACTATTTGTTCATGGCTCCACTGACTGTATTGGTCAGATTTCCACGGACTGTAGCAGGATATTAAACACTATGTGGACACTTATATTTAAAGCATCTTGAACTCCATCCATGCCTTTAGGAGTCAGCTAAGTCACTTCACTCAAAACCAGAGAAGCTTGCAAACCTGTTTCTAAAACAGGTTATTCCTTCCAACCACTTCACTCTACCAGCTATACAAGAAAGTTTCAAGATATAGCTCAACAAAACCATGGATATGTGGTAAAATGAATCCCAATCCTTTTCTAATAAGGAACTCTGCAAATAGTATTAAAAGAAGTAGTTATAATATCCGTAATCCATTCATAAATACTTTAGGGGAAACCACAATTCATTGCTTTGGCTATGGAAGGCTTAGTCTGAAACTATGGTGAAGGACTGTGACTCCACACTCCTCCAGAAATTACCTGATGTACAAATCCATGCCCATTTCCCATCCCATCCAAAAGGAACTTAGGTAAGATGTGATGTCTAGGAATATTCTTTGCAACAGAAAAAAAAAATATGAAGACAGAGAAACATCTTTCCAGGAAAAGCAATGCTGTGGAACTTGCATACAAGTTGCAATTGAACTTGCACCAGAAGATAATATCATCTGACATTAACATTCAGTTGTCACAAAGTTTCACACAATTGTATCTGAGGGATCATGAGAGGACTGTACATGCATTTAATTACTCCCATCCAATAGTTCAGTGACTTTTGTTGTATTGTTCACCACAATAAATTAACTGCTTATTCTGCCCTCCTCTTCTCAAGCACAGCTCCCTTGCTTTTTGTTTTTTTCCAAAGGTTTTTTTAAAAGGCATGGGGAAGGTTTTGTTTAGTTGTGGGTTTTTTTTTTTGCTTGTGCCAATTACAAAACTTCTAACAGCTTCAACATTAAGTATAAACATGCATCAAAACTGGGAAATTTATTTTGGAAACAAAAATTCAGCCCCTGACCTCTCAAAAATTAGTAAGACACTAACCTTTACACATACCCAGACATTGTCATTGCTGGTAAAACATATTTGCAATCTATTAACAGCCACAAAGGTGCTTAGTCATTTTTTATTTCAGTGCAAGCTAGGTAATTAAGTCTGATTTTACAGATGTAGGCCCACAACCCTTCAACAGCCACGTTTAAATTCTTGCTTAAATTTAACAGGTAATTTCTATTCAGAAAGTTGCTTTCAGATGTAATTTCTAAGGCAAATAGTATATGATTAGATCCAGATGCAAGTACACATTGTTGAATTTATATTTAGAAGTTTTCCAGAAGCTATTTTTAAGTGTTCTAGAATTTTACACCTTACCCTGTGCTACAATACAACCAAAAATCAATGCTCGAGAAAGCTTTAGTTCACATACCATAGAGGCAGTATCTCCTTCCTAAGTCTGCTTGACACCTCCTGGAACATTTACATATTCAAGGATTACACAGGCTTTGTAAATCATCAGATCCTTTTTTAGGTAGAAGTGGTTGCAGAGGCAGACCTCAAGCTCTTGTCTTCCTGAACTCCCTCTTTCCCACTGCAATTTCCATCTCTATTCCTATCCTGCTTAACTCTGAAGCCAAAGCAATGCTTACACAACTCAAGTCAAAGCAGTCGGGAAAACAGCAGGATGTATTGCATCCTACAGATTTGCATTTCCATGCCACTTTCACACATCCAGCCCACGGCATTGCCCCTCTGCAATTCACCTTTAAGGACAGGCAGTGTGATGAATCCACATTTAGAAAAGACAGGAACATTTATGTGGACAAATGTAGTGGCTTTCTTTTCTTGTGCCCCAGAACCTTCACAATACAGGAAGAGAGGCTGCAAGTCATAGAGCAGAAGGCACAGAAAAGGCAATACCTTTTTTGCAGTAGAGGGGAGGAGATGCAGAAAGGAGGTTTGAAGAGTATCACCACACAATGGATCTAGACCTATCTCTCATCAAGGAGGAGCAACAGGACTAAATCAGAACTATACTGTCACTGCACCTTACCTACAGAACGGACCACCACAACAGTACCACACACGTGACTAGACAAAAATAACTTCTCAGGAATATAATGCTACATTGAGAACTTCAGATTAGATGGTAGTAGTTAATCAAGGTACTTCTGTAAGTGACCATTTTTCCACAATATACTACCTAATAAGAGATACAGTCTCTGCTTTTCAAGGGTCATGGTCTCATTTTCTGATATTTGCAATTATTTTTCAGATAAGAAACTTCTCAACTATTTTAAGTCAACCTGTACAATTGATCTGGTCAAAATATTAGTTATCATTTCATTATATTGACCAGAATGGCAATTGTACTACAAACATACTTGCAAATGTATTAAGCTAAGGATAAAATCCTTACACCACAAAGTGTTAAGGAATTCCTTTCCATTTATCAATTTTTTTTGGTAGTATTGGTGATTTTTTTCTGTAGAGCAACTTCTTTACTGTTATGTGACTCGCAACAACCCAGACTGATCCTTTTAAGTATGAACACTATTTTAATTAAATTTTGACCAATGAAGACAGCAGCAAAATCCCTACTCGCTTTAGAGGAGTCAACATTCCACTCTACCAACCTCCTCTATAAGTACACTTGTACAGGTATTGAAAGGTATGGCCTTTTTAAGAAAAATAGCCTTTTTTGCTTTTTATCACCGGTCAAGTAAAATCAAACCCAGAAAACTTTACTGAATAATTTAAATAAACTTATCTTTGATAAAAGAGGCTTTTCACAGGCTTTGTTAAAGCTACACTGAAGCTGTAACATATCATAAGCTAGTTCTCTATGCACAGCAGGTTGATGTTCAATGTTTCAACAAAAAAAACTGTCAAATTGGATTAGTTCTTGCTGTTATATAGTCATTATTGGTAGACATTATGCAGATGGAAGTCATTCAAAGATATTTTAGAATAGACACATATGTTTTCTCTCAATTCTAGTCCAAATTGCACCAATGCAATTTCCCTGGATTCCATGTAATTAAGGTGTGCAGGTATGAAAAAGAATCAGAACCATTCCCCTGACATTTTCCCTTGTCATCCTTACCACTATAAAAATACCAGTGTTTTGTGGGGAAGAAGTGTTGGGCTTACCAAATGTTGTGCTCCATCCAAGGAAACTCAGAATTACAAGACACCAGCTTTGTTCCTAAATGTAACACGCTATAGAACAGTCTAGGCTTTTTCAGTCAAATTCCCTGGTGAATATAAAAAAAGAAGGGAGGTGGGCACTTCTAGTCCTTTTCTGCAGTGCTTCTAAAAGCAGCAAAAGAAGTCTCTTTTTCCAGTGATAATACTGATATATTACTACCAGTAATATAAAATAGCATTTAGTATCAAGAAATCCTGCTATATTGTCCTGGTACACATCTCCTGCTTAAACTATAAAGCTGACACATGAACATATTATTACTACAAAATAATGTTCTTACAATTATTTTTACTGCACTGTTTGTGCAATCAGGATTGCAGTCGGGATTCTGAGAACTGAAAAGAGATAAATATCTTCTAGAACTGTACTGAAAACAGTATTTCATAATAAATTGAAGTTCAGTGTGATTTACAAGTCACCTAGAGGCTTACTGTCATCCTAAAAGTAAGCAAGATGATCCAATTCATGATTTTGTATCCTAAAGACAGAAAATAAGCTATTCATACTAGCACTTCAAAAGGCATATTGGACAATTGTGTATTTAAAAAAAAAAAAATCATGGTACAGAGGAATTATTTTTATTTTCCTGTACAGGAGATAAAAACGGAACCAACAATGCAACACATAATGGCAAGGAAAAAAAAAGACGAAAGGAAATACTAAATACTTAATGACTAAATTAAAAACAGTAATTCATAAAATATTTTGTTATTGCATGACTGTAGCTATTACTTTTGCTAGGGAGCAGCACATAAGTTACTTCCTCGTATCTCTTCACTTGTAAAAAAAATACTCCTATCTTTCACAATAAGAACATGAGTTGCATGAGTGGCTAAAACTGCATTGCCTAACAGGACAAGATTTGAGTGCTACTTGGTTACAAGCTACTTTTTAGAGTTCGAAAAATCATACTTAAGGCAGTAAAAGAGCATATTGAAAAAATCTGTATAAATGCTTTTTACTCAAAAATGGGGCTTTAAAGTTTTTTAATAAGTTAGGATTTATGAATTCTTACCTTAATATTCTTTGGTCATGGCTATGTGATTTTTTTTTTTTTTAATCCAGTGATTTTATATATATTTCCTGTGTAAGGTTTAGGGGTTAAGCAAAAATGTTCACACCACTGCAGAAGTTAAAACATGCAAGGAAGATTAAGTGCAGTTACAATTAGTGCCTGTTTGAAAGCAAGCAAGCAAACCAACAAAACGCAAGCAATAACCTCAATTTCAGAGAAACTAGTGTTCTCTCTCTTCCAGGGTCATCACCTTCAGAAACGATCCCACGCAAAACCTACACTGTTTTGATGCCCTAAACTTTGCATGTCGCTAGGAGATCGAGCCCTTGCAGCCTGACTTTGGACCCTCAATGCGGCTGTCACCCAGGCTGTTATCACGGGCTTATTAGTCGCAGTCTGTCCTCAGGCAGGTTTGATCAAGCCAGCTCGGCGACGCACTGGGCAAGGGAGACCTGCGGGGCTGAGAGGGGTATGTCACTGTACGGGTGAGGACCCGGGGCCCACCAAAGGTACAGGCCACCCTAGGGGATGGGCTCCTGCTGCTCTGCGGAGCTTACAGTTCGGGCTGAGAGGTAGGACAGGGAAACCCGCCGCTCGCCAAGGTGAGCGCAGCCTCCACCCGACACCGTTTTAACTCCTGTCACCATTTTAGCAGGCGCCAAAAACACCACAGGGGAGGAAGGAAGGAGAAGGCAAGCTCTTCGCGGGCCTGGAAAAGGGTTAATGATGAACATTTCCTATCGCACTGTTCTGACAGGTCCCACCGCCCCGGCCGCAGTCACCATCTCAGCCAGCCCGGAGAGACAGGGCGCAACCGCTCTCCCTGTGGCAAGCGGCTCGAAATGAGGGGTGGGGTGGTATGAGAGGCGAGACCGTGAGATGGACCCCCGCCTCTGTGCCCCTTCACGGGCGCCACACGCCAGCCCCGCGCCAGGACAGCGGGAACAATGGAGGAGAAAACCCGCCGTCTCTGTTCAGGGGAAGCGGGAAGCCGGCAGGGAGGTACACTTCGCACCCCTTCTCTTCTTCCCCGGGGCGGGACGGGACGGGGCTCGGCTGCGGCGAGTACCGCAGCCGAGTCGTGTCCCGCCCCGGGGGAGAAGGGCGGAGGGACGGAGCCGAGAAGGCAGGTCTCCAAGCGCCGCTTCGTCCCATCCCCACAGGAAGCCCTCTTCGCCCTGGCTGGGTCAAGGCCCCTTCTCCCGCCAAGCGAGTTACCTCTGCCGTGGCCGCTGAGTCCTCCCGTCCGTCAGAGACCGGCTCGCCACACGCACCCTCCGTCGCCATCTTCCCGCTGTAACGGCTCCGACGCGGAGAGCAGCGCGGAGCCGAGTGGCGGCAGCCTCCGCCAGGCGCTTAACCCCCTCCTCGCCGGCAGCGAGCCCACCCCGGGGGGGGGGCTTAACCCCTCCGGCTCCGCACAAGCGAGGCTGCCGAAGCCGGGCCACCCCCCTCGCCGGCTGAGGTGAGAGGCTCCCGCTTGCGGGCGCTCAGGTTTCCCCACCCACCCCCTCCCCGTCCGCCATAAGGCAGCCCAGAGTCAGGAGGAGGGGGAACGGGATCTTGCCGTGGGCTGCCGGTGCGCAATGGTGGCTGAGAGGAGTGCCCCGCCACTCTGCTGCCCGGGCCGCACGCAGGCATCACTCTTCTACTATTCTTCCCCTGTGGCAGGGGGCAGGAGAGTGAAAAGAAAGGTTATGGATAGGATGGGGGGAAAAAGGCTTTTTTACAGTGAGATCCTTAAAACAACTAAAGCCGTTGAGGGAAGGGCATCTCTTTGCGTCTTTTCTTCTAGAGGTGCTGACAGAGGGAGTCACTTCTCCCTCCCTGTGCCCAGTGGAGAGTCTCGGAGATTTCTGCTGACAACCCTTGCTTAGTGGCTTATTTTCAAAGTAGGATGGCCTCAGAGCCTGTGTGAGACTGGACCTTCATCCAGGCCCAAAGTGTCAGGCCCAGGCTTCAATATCTCCCAGCCACAGCCCTGGAGCCCACCCTGGCCTGAGGCAGCCCCTTGCCATTTCAGGTCATTATTGAAGCCAAAGCCTGTTTTAACTCCCCCCTGTGCAAGATACAGGCTGCTGAGCCCAACCTTAGATCACACAGGTTAATACTGCCCCCCAGAAGCACCCCTTATCTATGCCACACTGCATCCAGGGAGTGTTCCTCAATGCCTTGCTCTATAGTCGCTTTCCACAATGGGAACCTGTGGTGAGCTATATACCAAACCCAAATATACTCTTCTGTGGAACGACCTTGCTGCCATTATAAACTAATTTTGCCAGTACCTTCCTTTGATCAAAGAGAGAAAATATTCTTCTAAGCATGCTGTACCTAAAGATACACATAAAAGCATGCACAAACTTTTCCTCTTCTGCATTATTGGATGAGGAACCAACAAGCCACTGGTAGAATTAACTCAAAGTGTAACAAATGTACATTGAACAGAGTGGCAGGAAGCTTGTATAGGATCCATTACAGGCACATAAAATTTAATCGAATACATGCATTCTGGGCTTAGGATTTGTTTTCCCTTTTCCTTAAAAATCACCTATCTTTCTTCCTACACAAGCTTTATACTTTTTATAACTACTGTGAGTACTTGCATCTTTTCCACTGCTGAAGCTGAGAAACTCATTGATGACACAAAGCCTAAACCACTGTTGTTTGTTTGTTTTTATCTCAGTTCCTAGAACTACAATACCATTTAACTATTTTTAGGATATATTGTTGCTTGCTTATTACTTCACTGAAAGCAAAGAACAATCCTCACTATCGATACAGACTGGGGGATGAGGTGATAGAAAGTAGCTCTGTGGAAAAGGACTCACGGGTGCTGATGGATGTGAAGCTAAAGAAGGCCAGACATTGTGTGCTTGCAGCCCAAAAGGCCAATCACATCCTGGGCTGCATCATAAGAAGTGTGGCCAACAGATCCAGAGAAGTGATTCTGCTACTTTGCTCTGGTGAGACCTCACCTGGAGTACTGTGTCTAGGTCTAGAGCCCTCAATACAGGAAGGGCATGGACATGCTGGAGCAGATCCAGAGAAGGGCTACAAAAAGTGGAACACTGGATCAAGTTGCCCAGGGAAGTAGCTGAAGCCCCATCCCTGGAGATATTCAAGATGTGGCTTGACAAGGCTCTGAGCAACCTGACCTAGTTGAGGATGTGCTTGCTTACTGTGGAGGGCTTGGAACGGGTGAAATTTGGAGGTCCCTTCAAACCCAAACCACTCTATGATTCTATGATATTATTTATATAATTTTTGAAGAGTATGTGATGCTTTGCCATGGAGAAACTCAACAAAAAGTGATGTTTACTATGGACTTGTCACACCCCTCTCAAAAACTTAAACACTGAAGTTTTAAAACTGGTTTGAGAATATCTGTTATCTTACTGATTCCTGTCTACCATTCTCACTGCCAGTATTTCCCTGCTGGGTTAGAGTCATCTACTGACCATCAGTATTGCTGATGTGTCTTCCTAGCTGAGTTGGTACAAAGCACAAATACAGTATACTATAATATAGGGGTAACTTTTAAACTCCATCCACATCACAGTAACAATGTAGCAAAGGCTGCACCATTTATCCCGTGCTCTGCTGAGATCATAAGCTCTGGTGCAGCTAATATTTTATCAATTACTAAATGTATATTTATCAAAATAACAATGAATATTAGACTTGTCATAGCTTTTCATCTCAAACTTGAGAACCAATCTCTTTCCTTATCTGATGATAAACTTAGAATGACTTCTGAGAAAGATGGAGGATGTTCAGTTCTCAGCCAGCAAGAAATTAATAGGATAGATGGACTAGCAACACTTCATTTAAGAGCCCACCCCCCAGACAACTAATATCCAGCACATCATCGAAGCATTGGAAACAGTTTGATGTGCTGTTGTGGTCAAAAAGATGACAAGCATGCTTTCGAAAGAAGAATGATCTATTTTTCTTCTTTATGCTGTGAAATCATCACAACATTTGGAAAATATTGATTTTTGTAATTGTGTGTTTCTTCCCTCTTTCTCGAATGACAGCAACAAGGCCTCCTGTTGGCACGAGAGCACTAAAATCCATGCTAAATATTACCAGTTGCTTTCAGGAGTAGATTCTCATGCTGCGTAGAAATTGTTGCTGCCTCATCAGTGACGGTGGTAGGACCAAAATAACTTTGGAGTTTGGCTGCTTTGGACTTAGGATCATCTTCAAAGTAGGAAATGTTTTTTTCCTTGATAGTACTGCCTCTCTGGACAAGGTTTTACTTACTGTTTAGTCTGTTATACTACTGATACCCTCTTTCAGAACTGGCTTTAATACCTCAGTAATACAGCATCTACACACAGAATAAATGAGTTGAGAGAGAAGGACAGCATGACTTCATAACTGCTCCCATAGTGTAGTGTCATTGCAATGCCTGCACTATACAGGGTAAAACACCTCTTTAATGCATGATTAAACCAGAACCCTTCTAGGAGAAGAAATTGCCTGTTTTTTCAGATATTTTTACCATTACACTAAGGCAAGTGGGTTGCTTTTCTCAGAGGAAGGTACTTACTGTTTTACTAGTAGCATATAGCTGGCAAACTGAATGCAATTAACTCTTTTTCTGCTGTTCCAGTTTTATTTGGCATGAGTTATATAAAGGAAAGGCCAAACCTAGAAGCAGGCCTTACAACTGAGCTTTAAATGTATTTTTTCCTATGATTAGAGAGCTGGCACAAAGCTGTGGAATGTCCACACCTTACAGGATGCATCTGCTGGTGCTCATTCCCTCCATTAGCACACAACTGCTGTGATAGGAAATGCATGCTTTGGCTTTACACTGGCAAGGAAACAAACTGCTATGTATCTAAATCATACAATTCATTCAGGCTTTATTGCCTTGCTACTAACCATTTGAATGAAATAAAAAAATGCAAAATGATGGTTTATTCACCTATTCTAAATGAAAAATAAGACTCTGTCCAAATTTAAAGGAAACAGGAGATGCTGGATTCCCAATATAATTCTTTACAGAACATTTGTTATCTGAGAAAAAGTTATTAATCATTGTATGATGACAAGCTTTTCAAAGGTTACCCCCCAGTGCTAACTTAAAGCATTTCTGCCATGACAATCATCTAGGACACATCAAGGCAAGCCAAATAACATAATTCAAACACTGCACTGATTTTCTCTTTAGGGAATTTTGGTCTTGAAGACCTATAAGCAATACAGACCACTCTGATAACTGAACCATTAGCTTGAGGTCTGTGAAGAAGGGGCTGCTGTTTCCAGTTATACCACTGTCTGGATGAAATTCAATACAAAAAGAATCAATATTCACAGATTCATACTTTCACAGATTGCACTGGATTGGAAGGGACCCTCAAAGGTCATCTTGTCAAATACCCCTGCAGTGAGAGGGACACCTCAACTAGATCAGGCTGCCTACAGCCAGATTGAGCCTGATCTTAAATGTCTTCAGGGATAAGGCCTCAACCACATCTCTGGGCAAAACGTTCCAGTACTTTACTGCTCTCATTGTAATGAACTTTCTCCTTATGTCCAGCCTAAATCTGTCCAGCTACAGTTTAAAACCTTTGTCCCTCGTCCTATTGTGACAAGCCCTTCTGAACGGTCCCTTCCCCAGCCTTCCTGTGGGTTCCTTTCCAATATTGAAATGTAGCTATAAGGTCTTCCAAAAGCCACCTTCCTCAGTTCTTTCAGCCTGTCTTCATAGGAGAGGCACTCCAGCCCGCTGAATTCTAGAAGACATGTTAGCTGTTTCTAAGAATGTTAAACTACATCAAAAAGTAAGGTGAAAAGGAGATAAAAATCAAAGTGTTGAGAACAAAATGGAGTCTCCAGTGGGCATCAATAGAAGAGATGCTTTAATTGACTATGCATAAGGAGCATAGCTGATAAAGTGTTGGAATTGTTGATTTATGAGCAGAAGTTCAACAGTCCTGTACTATAAGCTAGCAATGTGATCCATGTGACTGGAATGTTGAAAACTGGCTATAAACTGCTTAGAAAGGCACGCATGGAAAAAAGGAATGGAAAACATTATCAAAATGGAGTGTTCTGTGTGTCATCGTTGCTGACAGGAAAGGCCATTTGAATGTTTCTAACTTGTTTTCATGTTTAACATGTTAACATGTTTAAAACATGAAATTAAGTATTAGTGCCTGCTGCAAACCTCACATCATACTTAAAGTACAAAATTACAAGAACACTAAGTATCTTTTACACAGAAAAAGAAAGCTACTATCACCTCATTCTGCCAATACTCTAACAACCTGGAAACGTCAGAGTTACAGGTGACGCTGCAAAAAGTTAACCTTGATCAGGAGAAATCGAAATGAGATCTCATTTTAACATATGAAGAGGGAAAGCTAGCTCCAACTGGAATCTAAAATCTGAGCAGTTGCTCAGATACATTTGGAAATCTGAGCCCAAAAAGGATTCCAGAAACTAAAAATGGGTACAGTCCATGATGTGAAACACTGTACATTATGCAAAAAGAAAAGATCATGCACTTATCTCCTTGTTGAGTTGAAATCTCTAAGTTTGCTAGAGTATCTATACATTTAATGTCTATGCTCTACTATCTGAAAAAAAAATTGGATACTTGCTTGTCTTGCATGTCTCTTCCTGTGATGAAGAAGGTGACAATTCATTTGCTGTCAAGTCAAGAAAGAGTGTATGGCTTTTTAAACACTCGAAAGTTACAGGAGACGTAAAATTGTTGGAGTGAAAATGTACAAAGGTATTCAGAAAAGCTGAATTTCTCTCTCACTCATCTTGTCACGGGTACAAGCAAGGAATGTGATGCAGATCCACAAGAAATTGCTAACTGAAAGAATAAAGGTGCAGTAATCAGGAATGCTCAGAACCAGTTTGCCTGAGCAGGCATGATGACTAATGTAATTTTACAGGGACCAGCACTTCCAAGCAAAAGGATACTTTCTTTTTCTTTTTTTTTTTTTTTTCCCCCTGGACATAGGAGAAATGCATACTGGATGTAGTGGCAAGAGCAGGGGAATTCATGCTGCAGCTGCCAGATATGAAAGACTTTGTTCCTTCACTGGCAGTGATCTGCAGTGCTGGGAAGTACACTACCTCATTTTGGAATTTAACTCTTAGCCCACAAATCACCACATCATGAAATTAATTTCTTCAATGATTGTTAACTCACTTCACTGCAGAAGCTCTCTCTCTTTTTTAACCTTTTTTATTTCTTTGTTTATCTATTTGTTTGTTTTTCCATTTGATAAATAATCAGTTAATTGCTATCCCCACTGTTTTGGCATTTCCCCCTTTTTATTATGCAAAAGATTTTTTTTTTCTGCTGCTGTCTTCCTGTAAACAAAATGGGATCACTAAATGGCCCCTGTAGAGATGAAACTGTACTGCCAAAATGGACTGTTCTATCTTAGAAGAAACTCAGCTGGAATGGAAATGAAAGCACACACAGTGGAAGCTGTCCTGTCTGCCAAAGCTCTGAGAACTCACTGTGCAAGTGCAATGTATACAAGCATTCAGCACATAAACAGCTTCAAGAGGACCTTTACTCTGTAATTGTAATTGTAGAAATAAAATCTTAAAGGAGGTTAATCAATTCATCACCAAGGAGGATCAGTCTTGGTAAGGCGGTAACTACCCTAGAACTTGGATTGAACTTCTTTATGGGAACTTGGTAATTAAATGTTGTTTGTATTGAAATGCTCCACTAGGGAGAAATTCCCTTGCTAATGAAACAAAACTGCTTCAGTAGGTTGTTAGCTCCACCACTGACGCTACAGAATCACAAACCAAGGCAGCTGCTTCTGTGCTGCTGACATAGGACAGAAATCATTGTGTTGAAAAGTTAACTCCCTCCTGGAAAACAAGCATATGTTAGAATAAAAGAACACATTTGCTTGCCTGTATGAAAATGATGGACATACTGATGCAATTTGACTTTTGCAGTGTATATTTATACTATTAAAGTTGAAAAATAGTTCCTTGAAGACAAGAGAACTGAGAGCGTGTGTTCCATAAATTGCAATAATGTGATTGTATGGCTAAGACTCATAGTGACCTGAACTAAACAGACAACTCCTGTGCCAGTCTGTAATTCAAGTTTGGGGGTAACACAAGTGCTGATGGATGTTTTAATCAGAAAATAAATTCAATGAGACAGACTTTGATTGTGAAATCACAAGTAAAAAAGGTGAAATTATAATCAATGCAGCATTCAGGATGTGTGCAAAATTCACTTGTTTACATGTAAATGAGGCAGGCAGAGGAAAAGTAATGAGCAGAAGGGAGATAATCCTGTTTAGTCTTTCCCATCAAGCACAAGCGTCTTTCAGTGTACAACTGCACTGAGATCTTTTAAGTCATGGATTAGGGATTCTGCTTTTGCTGTACAATTTAAAATTTGGGTGTCCATAAGATTATCTTTCATTAGAATTCTGCTCAGTGTGTCTCTCAAGATTGAGAAGTTTTACAGCATCACTTGGTTTATGAGAGTTTGGTTCCCCAGTGTGTCCTCTGTCTACCTTACTGGGAATTAAGTGAGAATGGATTTTTTACAATGAGTATGAATTAGCTGTGTTACAGAAATGGAAAGGATGTCTAGGTTTTGCCAGCTCTCACTGAATGCTGGGAACTCTCCTGCTTTCTGTGCTTTGACCATTTCTTCTGAGATTTCAAGACCAGGCATAAATATAAACCCAAAGCTCTACAGAAGATCTTCTGCAGCTGGCAATCGGTGTGATTATAACAACTTTACAAAATATCTCAAAGGACTGGATAATCTTGCTGCAGGACAGTGGCAGAGCGCAAAAAAAAAGGAAAGTCAGTGGATTTGCAATGAGGACTATTTCTGTAATACTTGATTTTGATGGTTTTAAACAACTGCAAAATATGAGTCGTAGAAGCCAGGACTGGACTACCAATCATATCCTAGCAAACCTCTTCCAGATCCTAGCAAATGTATTCCATAGTCCTGTCAATAAAATGATTAATAGCTGGATTTTTGCTGTATCTTTTCTATTCAAACAACGCTGAATGTGTTAGCTTAAAACTATATAATTTCTGCATTATTTGTGGCAAAATTAAATGTCCTGATACTGGTGACTTTTCTTTAAGGGCTATCAAATAGCACGGAAGTTACTAATTAAGCACCACAATATCTTTCTGAGTCTGAAGATACTTGAGCAGCTATTTGAAAGTAAAAACAAATGATAAAGGGAAGCCCACTGATTTGCTAAGAATCACAGAACAATTCTGAAACTGTAGCTGAGAAAGGAAATCCTGGAATACTGATATCCAGACTCTTGCTCTTATTGAAGCGACCATCTGAATAAATACATACATTTAATTAAGTGAGATTTAAATGTCCCTGTGCCAAGATAAAGAGATTGCACTGGAAAAGAACTGGAACTTTAAAAAATGGTGCTATCAAAAAGGAATGCTTTCACAGCTGTGGAAGACTACATTTTGGTGAAGTTATTTCTGCACTGTATATATCACTGAGATACAAAAGTATTTGTATAAAAACACTTCACAGTCCAAGTCAACTCTTAAATTTAATGTATAGTTTGTAAAAAAAAAATAGTTGATTGTAAAAAAAAATCATCACTGGAAACTATTCCAATTAGAAATTAATCCACATAAACACTTCCTTTGGAAACAAGGCTTTATTACTGAAGGATGACAAGAGGATAGTGGTCATATTTCTGATCATAAAAGGTATCCCAAAGTACAAAAAAAACCCAACTTATGCAGCCTTTGGCATCTGTTTAGCATTTGAAAAGGCTTTTCAGACATGCAGCCTTTTAAGGGATACTTCTTTTGCAGAGATCACTCTAGAAACAACCAGAACAGAGCATCAGCCTAGAAAAAAACTACTTCTCGCCCATGGTGGTATGAAAGGATCCCACTCTTGCCTTTATTTGAGGCCCCTTAGAAAGCCTAAGAGATGCTGGTTGCTAAGCAATGCCCAAAGAAATAGTGTTTATAGCATTAGGTATTAATTATTGTCATGGACCTTTTCCATGGAAGATCCTGAAAATATGCAATTAGACATGTCACAGGATAAGTAGTTTTGCATTGTGATGGACAAGCATTATTAATATGCAGAAAAGTCAGAATTTGACAAATTGTTCAAAGATGACTGTGCCAAGCCTTTATATTTTCTTTTTGTCATGCTGTGGGTTTGTTTTGGTTTTTTTTTATAATTGCAGTAAGAAGATTTGAGCAACAATATGGATACAGTAAGCTGTTCAAAGGTTCTGAAGTACAATACAATATTGCTTCATTTATTTCCCTGCTTAAAATGCCTAGCCCTAAACTGACATCACTCTATTTTGAACAGTTCAGGTCAGCAGCTGAACAAAACCTGAGAGGAGAATAATAATTAAAAAAAAAAAACAAACAAAAAAAAACAACAACAGGAAAAGAAAAAAAAGCAGCCTTAGAATATGAATTCCCTAAAATAACATATTTAATAGCAGCTGCATGTTGCAACACAGAAGTAGAAATAAACAACAAATTAAATCTTGTGAAAAAGGCAAAGTTTAGTCTGCTAAGCTGTAGATAAGCTGCTGTAGATAGGCTTCTTCATATCAGTCATGATATTAGCTTTAATTATGAAAAAGGAGAGCTGCTCTTTATTCTTTAGCATTTTTTATCTAGCTAATGATCAGTAGTGTAACGGGATGTATATGTGGTTTTAAGGGGATGTTTATCCATTGTATGAGACAAGTTATAACTCCTGAAATTAATTTGGGCAGCCAAGATGAGACTTCAGTTAGTACAAAGAAAAATGAAATTCACTCTAAGGCAAGTCACTACCAAAAGTGAAAACATATCCAGCAGCATATTGGAAAATCCTGTGAAGTGACAGTGATGAAATACAACCAGCACCAAAGCAAATAAACTACTGTCTCACCCCTTCAACTGAGTAATAAGCAAATTATTGAAAGAAATTACTAGACTTTTATCAATTACAGTAAGAGAAAAAAGTGCTAATTATTTTCTGGTTGAAGAGAAAAGTCAAGATTGTTGATACTGTGAATGGGAGAACCTCAGTGAGACACTAAAAGGGGGCTGTGTGGCTGAAAAAATCTTATTACACAAATAGTACTTTGTAATGTTTGTGGAGAGGGAGAGTGAACTGCAGCAAAGAGGAATAGGAAGCACTTTGGTTTATCTCACATGTAATTGAGCCACATGATAGGGGGCAAAGCTTCCATTCTGTTTCCTGGATCATGTCTCTTTAAATGGATATATGGCAGAGAACTGTAATGAATAGTGATGTCTGATAATTTGTCTTGGGATGCTTCAGAAAGTGAACATGAGTCACACTGGTACTGCGCTGTTTTGAATACCCATAAAGCATGCTACTGAGCAAGCAGGCAAAACAACTGATAAAAATCAGGAAAGCCCTGAACCTGTCTTCTTACAGTAGGCAGTGAAGAGTCCAGACATTCCATTTCCATCAGGTGGGGACAGAAGTCATGACAATTTCACTGCTGTTTCCATAGCAAGTCTCAGCTCCAAAACATGCTGTCCAGTTGTTGAGGCCCCTGGCAATCTTTCTTTTCACTTCTTCCAAACAGAAAGGCATGAGAACAGTTTGATAGGCATACAAATGAGACAAAATTGCTACCTCTTGGCCATTCCTAGAAACAAATGGTCTAGAAGAACATTATCTTGATCTGTTTTTCTCAATCATAGCATTTTAACGATACTATGTATACTTTGTAATGAAATAGTATGCTGGAAAAAACAGTTATTTAAAATTAATTAAAAGACTGTTTCAAAGAGATGTTACAGGGAGAGAAATGTGGAAATTATATTAATCTTCCTGAAAAAGAAACCTAACATACTGTGATACCTTTCTATCAGCTATCAGAGATTTACCTTTTTTAGCACTTCCAAAGCAGCTGAATTTGCTGTCACTACCTAGTTCTGAGGAGCCAGCATGTACTGCACTATGGCAACCACTAGTTTCAGGCTTGCTCAGGATGTATGTCTGTAAATACAATACATACAGCCTGATCATTACAATTTGTTTATGTGCCAGAACTCTCTCACAACAGCCTACAAATAAGTGTGACTCACATCCTGCCTTACTTGTAATGCTAATTTTTGACTACCTGCCACAATCTTATGAATCTTCATCAAAACCTTCTCCTCTTTTTCCTCATACTTCATTGATCAATATGTTTGTCTTCTCCTCCAATTGTCTGATTTGAATATATAAGACAAAAAAGGAAATCGTGCATTGATGTTCTCTATTTTTCTTAAATTTTGGAGTGTAGGTATATTACTCTGAATTGTTCTGCAGCATTTCTAGTCAACTGACACAGCGAATCATGGCCCTCAAATTATTTATTTGCCATTGTATACCTTCTTTACTTCCTCTATTTTTCTCGTGACAAATAGCTTATATTTTTTTTATGATTCTTTGATCAGAAGTTTTCCTGAGTCAGCTGTTGTATTTAGTTACTGACTCAAACTAAACCCTTCACGTCATTTCCACTTCAGTGTCTGACTGTGATATTGTTATGGTTAATATAGTTGTTTCCATCAATGTTTATTTGCAGACCCAATTTGTGTATATGGAGTTTAGGGAATCTGAACACTAGCTGGTTTAGGCGTAGAGCTATTTCAGCTTCCTTTGTATCCTTGAACCTTGCCAATTAACATAATAAAATTTCATATTTATTGAAGACCAGATTCTTGGCTCTTCTATGAAACAAGCAACCAAAAGAACAATATAGTGGCAATGCACATTGCCTGCAGACTTGATCCCAAGCTACAATTTTCTTAAACTCTGTGCATTATTTTTTCAGTGATTTATTTAAGGAAAAAAAAAAAAGATTAAAAGATGCCTATTAAAAAATTCAGTTCAGTGTTACACAGTGCAGGAGTTTTGGGACCACTTAAAAGTCTTGTCCCCTCTAGTTTAATTTCTTTTACCACTTTGTTGAAGGTTATACAGCTTATCCAGTAAGATTGTAACAGGAAAGAATCACTTGTTCCAAGAGATCAGAAAAACACAAATGCAAATGACAGCTGATCTCTGCCTTGAAAATCCTGAAATGAACCTTTTTGCTTTCATCAGAGATACTGCTTTGGGGAGAGGCTTTGTAAAGTCTGTTTTCAGTGGATGTACCTTTAATAGAACAGCTAGTCATATTTGTGGCAGAGGTAGTGATGTATCCAGGTTCAAAATCAAGTAACCTTCTCTGGGATTTCAAGTTGATTTCACAGGTTGATAATAACTGAAGTGATATAAATATAACATTGAGTAGCTACACCTCAATTTCTGTGCCTGCAGGCTCATTCTCATTAGCCTTTTTTCCCCATGAACATTACTGAAAGGAATACATTTGCATTCATATCTGCCCACCCTTGCTATAAAACTTAATATTTTCCTAGTTGTCTTCATTGAAAAGGAAACATTTGCTACTTGATTTAATTTCCTTTGCAAAGCTTTACCTTGATATAATCTAGAATTCCAATACTTTTATTGAAAACATGATTTTAAAAATTCAGAGAAAGTCAGACTTACTTAAAAAAACTGTCTGAACAGTCTCAGCTAAGCTACATCAGTACATTTTATATTACATGTGCTGGAAGAAGAATAAATCATATCTAGGGAAAGCTTTGTCTTTACCTGCTAGCTGTCCCACTCAGTGACAAATTCTTGAATTCCCTCCTTGTTTGGAAACAGAGCTCTCCTTCAACATACACATTCGTAATCCGAGAGAACAAAAAAATCATTATAGTGGCTACTGAAGCCTAGAAAGATGGATTGGCGTAGACAATTGTGAAGTGTTTTCAGTACACAGAATTAGAAAAGCTCATTTATGTGATTTACAGCTGCCTTCTTAAAAGGTAGATCAGAACACGGGATCTGTCCTGTGCTGTATTTGTGTTACAGCAAGTAACAGACAGAACCTCAAGTAGGCAGAACCAACAATTATGGGTTTTCTGAAGGCTTTCTTAGCTTTTTTTTTTTTTTTTAAGTTTTCCTAGTCCCCTGGTGTAGGTTTTAGGACTCCATACTTCTGCCTCTATGAAATTGGCATGTTCTGACTTTCTAACTTCCGTATCTTTTACATTTTTTTTTCTGATTGCTATGCTGGATTCATCTAGCTTTTTCTATCTATTTTCCTAATTAGTATTTACTTATGCTCTGTTTTCCAAACATAATGGCACATTAATACACAGGAACACAGTACAGTTTGTTAGACTGTTCTAAATATTCTGGCAATTTTAGAAATTTGTTGGTCTCATTTGCTGCATATAAATATAATGACCTACATGATGCAGGAATGAAAGAAACGCAGTTGAAAATAATGCGCTCATTGACGTAAGCAAACCATGACTGATAGGAAATGAGCCTACATGAGTGGTGCCAAAATCACTATAGAAACAGAATGATCTTGTGGCCAAATTCAAAATGCTAATCAACTGAAGAGAGGCACAAAGCCTGTCAGTCCAACAGAGGAGAGGAAAGCAACCATCAGTGCCTCCACTGATAGGGCAGTAAGGAATCCAGTTAAAATGCCAGGCCAATGTTTGTTTCCCATTGCTCCATGTGGGTGGAGCCAAAGGAAATAAATGTTACTTGTAAACCAGGATTCTGATCAGAATAAACTTTTAGAAAATGAAAGCAGATGGATAGTTAGTGAAGGCACCACTAGCTTTGGAGCCCTGGGACATATGGACCACAATTTCTTTGTAAGAAGGTTTTGTAGAGTCAAAGAAATTGTTTCACAGAGGCTAAAGAAACACCATGCTGGACCATACTCAATTAATGCTGACCTAGATATTTGACAGTTAAATTTCCATTGTAAGCACCTTGAGTTCTCAAGTAATAGAGTACTAGAAAATTAATAATTAATGCTAAGAAACTTTCATTCATTCTCATTGAAATTAAATATTTTGATATATCAAGACTAATGTTCACTGTCTTCTCATGATAGCTTTGAAAAACTGGCAGAATTGCAAGAGCCTCCTTCAGTAAAGAAGCTTCCTTGGTTAGATGCATCAAAGACAGTAAAGGATGAGCATCAGTTGCTACACAAAGAGCCTTATTAGTATATAGACAGGTATATGAGGCAGAACCATACCTCTGCATTCATCCTAATCTTTCCCCTCCTATGCTCATCTGGGTTCCAAATTTAATGAGAGGTAGGCATTTTCAAAGGGACAGTACATTGGCATGCCTATAGCACTCATAGGTGGCCAATGATTTCTAGGCGGTCAGCAGAGGTTCATAGAAGCAAATTATGAGAAATTCAACTGCTCTACTTTTCCTTCACCATTCCACAAAAGTTAATCTCAGCCAAGTTCTGGCTGAATGTGAAGTGATTACCGGTAGAGAAAAAAAAAATTCCTCTTATATCATCTAATTTGATGTAACAATATTAGGAAGCTGCTAAGGTACAACACAGAATAATGTCATTTCAGAGATGAAGTGTGATCATTTCATTATCATCTGAGTCCTCTTCCAGATGAGAGGGACTCCCTTAATATGGGGAGTCTACAGTTAGCTTTCTTTTAATTTCTTATGTAGAAAAGTCATACCTATATATTTGTCTGATGGCCACTGCCAAGGAGTAGGAAGTCAGTAATGGCCATTCTCCCGATTGACTGCTTTGTCACGTTATTGATCTATTTCCTTTCCAAGTGAATTGTTGAAAGACAGACGGTGCAACACTAAAATCTCGTGTATGCACCCTGCTGAGAGCAAAAATACTTCAGTGTGGAAAAGAAATAATGACAAGTAATAATATGACATGACTTCAAATTACACAGCATGAAGCTTATCACTTGAACTACAGCAGGAAACATGCTGGCTGCCCACATCATCCTGTGATACTGTTAAATTTAATAAGAATAACTGCAAGTGTGGGGATGCTTCCAAGTAAATTTGCTTAATGATCTTACACTATAAGGAAGCGGTGTCCACCTATTGCTTAATTATTTAATCTATTAAAGGGCATGTGAATAATGCAGCAGTTTATCTGCCCATCAGTATAGCTCAGCAGGAATACAACACTAGTTTTTCTGTGCTGCTTCCCCTTCTGGCTAACAAATCCAATCAAGAGCTTCTCAGAGAGGCAATCACCATCTCATCCTGTAATTCGGCTACCCTGACAGATTACCTTCATTAGCAAAATAAAATAATTCACAAATGGTAACTGCATGGGGCTAAAATTGGCCCAATCCTGTGGCATCACTGATGGCTGAAGTGAACAAGTGTCCCGGGAGCTGAATGCAAAAGCACTCAGTTTGACTTAGCTATTTCGTAATCATACTGCCAAACATGACAACATTTTCAGATTCTCGTATATGTACATATCTATAGTGATACACATACAGGCACACACACAAAAGCAGTACATGCATACATTAAAAAATAGGAAGATTTTAAAAGCTTGCTTTTGGTGGTAGGGCTGGAAATTCAGTTTTTACAGGTTTTTCTGTATTGCACATCAGACAGATAAGTGAACCATAGATTTTGTGTATTTTGATGTTTATCTGCACACACTATATACTAAAGATTGAGCATTCAGAAACTGCTATAAGCTTGGATCTAAATTAACTCCCTTGGTAGTGATGCCGATCTGTGTGAATGCCCATATCATGGGGCTATCCCAGCATGAAGGTACAGGTTTTGTCTTGCTTCCTCTGATGTTTTTCAAAAACTTCAATTTCAGTCAGATAAGGTGTGAAGGAAGGTTGAGGATCCTGCAGGACTGGAAAATAATTTCCTGTTTTGCTGTTGTGTGTTCTCAGTTCAGATCCATAGAAATTAAGCAAAGTAGTTACACAAATTAAGAAAGCAGAGAATCGAGCCATGAAATCAAAATGAAAAAGCAATGAGCCAGGTAAAATGTAGTCAGACAACATAAAAGATACCCACTCTAGTCCCAGGTTGACTTGTCTGAACAGGGAAAATAAAAAGCGATTCTTCCCTTTGAGGTTTATGGGACACCATGAAATCAAAACTGAAGTTGCTGATGAGCTTTCTCAGTCCTGTCTGCTCCATAACAAAATGCTGTGGATCTGTCAGGATCTCCAAATCATGGACTCTTTTTCACTCCTGATGTCTGTGAAATTGGTGAAGCTGAATTTCTTATAGGTTTATGTAGTATTCTTTAAAATACTCCCACCACAATGCAGTCAGGACACCCTTTTGCCGTGCTGCTGTGATGCCTGTTGTCCTCCTATCCTATCCTGTAAGTGCACATAGCCTCTTTTCAAAGATCCATATAGTCTCTTCATACCACAGTAGTCCTCCAGCCAGCTAAGGTTAACTTAGTTCTCCCCTCACCAACATTTAGGAATTCAAGTTATTTTCTCAGCTTTTAGCTGAGTAGACTGGTAAAAATTTAGTGTATGCTAGAGCTGGCCAGTCAGGGCATGTCTGCTGGCTGACAAGCTCGATGCTGCTGAATAGATCACATTGAATTCCCTCTGCCTTTATTTCAGAGGAAGCACCAGCAGACTCTATTTTCTTTAATCAGCACCTTGATTTCAGTGTAGATATTTGTTGTATTTGAGATCTCTAACTGTCTGCTATTCAGGGCTAGAATTGGTCAAAAAGTACCAAAAATAATGAGAAGGGAGAAGGCAGGAACTGCTTCCAGTCAGCTGAAAGAATAAACAAATTGTGTAATTTCATAAACTTAATGTCCTTGGAAAGGTAGGCTAGAAAATAAAGTGAGGATGCCTCAAAACAGACTAAGTCTACTTATGTTCAGTGTTGTTTGGAATGATTCTTTGACTTTGCTCCAGAAGCCCTTCATAGAAGACACAAATTCAGGGAACCAATAGCTTATTTCTAAATGAAAGAGAGGGCTCAGAGCAGACTCCCTCTATATCTTCTACAAAAGCACATGAAGTGGTAGCCTGCTGCCAGGAGAGCTATTCAACAGCATGAGGTATTGCTTGAAGTGTCTCACTAAAGCAACCGATTTTTCCTGTAAATTTGAAAAGCGAAAGCCTGACTGCCACAGGAGACAAAAAGCCAAAGTCTAGGCTGTGTCCTCAGTAGTAGCTCTAAGCAAAGTGTGCTGGGTAACCTACTCCTTCCAGGAGCAGCCCTTGGAGCCTGTTTGTCTCTGATGCACTGTCTTCTACTTCTTGCCCTTGAATATGGGACAGAGAAAATTATCATGAACATCTGATGTAGTAGCTCCTCTGGCATCTCCCACATTGGAAGGAAATGCGGTAAGGAGACCTTAATCTTGCATAGCAGCTGGAGCCCAATTTGAGAAGTGTTTCCAAGGTCAGAAAGAAGTCTTCCCACTGCGTGGACAAGAGGACAGGTTGGGTAGATCCAGTATAATATACTATAATAAAGATGTTCTGCAACTTCTTGAGTTACATTCATGTTTCCACTGAAAGGAAGGAATCTAATTTTCCATTGTAAGTGAGAAATAATGTCACTGTTTTTACTGCTGAATACCTGCATCTCCTTTTTCCTTTTGTTTTGCTTTTTGTCCTTTGTATATTTTCTTTCCTGCTCTCTGTTCATGATCTGAGCAGAACGCCATGGTGGATTTAAGCTATGATTTTTCTGTTCCTTGTTCTTCCATATTCTTCTAGAGCTGAGAGACTATATTAAACCATTTGCATTTAGAAACTAGAGCTTGCCTTTAGCTGTGAATGTACAGCATAAAGCTGGCACTCACGACAACAATTGCTTTCATTTTTGCTGTGGCCAAAGAAAATTTTTGCACTAAGTGTGAACCTTACAGGTGTTAAGGAAGTTCTTTAGTGTTCCTTTTTAAGTCTCTTTTGTAACAAGTGGAAATAGTCAGTCAGCAAAATATTATTCTAAGATTTATTGCAACATTCTGAAAGAAGAACACATTTCAAAAACAAAAATGATCACTTGACTTGCCGAGAAACAGATGGGTATGAATTACACAACTAGCTAGAATGAAAAGTAGACCCAAAGTGAATTAAATGCTGGTAAGATGAAAACTGAAAAAAAATAAAAAAGATTCTGCTTAAGTGAGAAAACAGTCCTGCTTATAATGGAAAATTATTCATTCTGTGCTGTAGTGTAAGACAAAATCTATCACACATTAGAAGAAATTACTAGAGTAGAAATACATGGTTCCCTCCAGTAGAATGGCTCATATCACTTTAGGGAGAACTACAAAAATAATTTACAATGCAGTAGTTCTGGATTTAAAAGAAATGCTTTCACTACTTACATATTTTTTAAATTGCACAATAAATGTAGAATAAACAAAAGAAATGTTTTCAAAATGTGCTCATGTTGCAAAACTTTAAAAAAAAATATTGTAAAGTTGCTGTGAAATTTCATCACATTTTTATCTCAATAGATCTTGCTTTCACCAGTAATTACAGTTGTATTTCTACAAACATTGAATGTTCCTATAGAATCTATCACCTCATCTTTGGCTTTCAAAGAGCAAGTGCTGTAATAAAACTGAAATTGCTAAATATCAGTTCATTCCCACAGCAATTATTGAAGTATTATTTATATCACTGTAACCCAGAGAGATTTTGACTGAGACTGAGGGCCTTTGTGCTAGATATTATCTAAGACTGAGTTTAATATTCTTAACCACATTAACCTACCCCAATTGAGAATGGCCACTTTACAAAGTATCAGCTGTGCTGAAATGATTAGACTTTTGTGGCAGTAGTTAACAGAGAATGATCTAATTGTTCTATGTACTCAGGGTAGCTGAGCTGCTCTAAATAGCCAGTGACCTTCGTAGAATCAAAGAATCAACCAGGTTGGAAGAGACCTCCAAGATCATCCAGTCCAATCTATTGCCCAGCCCTGTCCAATCAACTGGACCATGGCACTAAGTGCCTCATCCAGTCTTTTTTTTGAACACTTCCAGAGATGGTGACTCCACCACCTCCCTGGGCAGCCCATTCCAATGGCAAATAACTCTCTCTGTGAAGAACTTCCTCCTAACATACCTCCCCCAGCACAACTTGAGACTATGTCCCCTTGTTCTGTTGCAGATTGCCTGGGAGAAGAGACGGACAGGAAAACATTGTTATTTTTTCTGTGCACCTGATACAGTACTTGCTCTGAAGGTATGGAAAAAAGTTAATCATAGGAGAGGACCTCACATAAGCCTCTGACAAATTATTAGCCGTATTTTTCTACCGCTTGACTTCTAGAAACTTCCTGTATTGATGTTTGGGTTCTCACATACTGATATTACCTGGAGATGACACAGGTTGTTACTGACAGTTTTACACAAGAGTCAAAATTAGCAAGAGTCTTTGTCTAAAGCAACAATAGACAGATTTACTAGGAGAAATTAAATATCTTCTTTTTTTACTAGATGAGGAACATGAAGATTAAAATGCTTTCCCTGTGCTGGTCAGTTACTAGCGACAGCAACTGGATTAGGCCTTGCCCACAAGGATGGTACTGCAGCAGTACTGGCAGCATATAGTAAAGACAAGATCTGAACACAGATTTTCTGACTGCTAGACGAGAGCAAAGACTGTAGGAACACCTGACTTTATTGGCATTTGGTAGGCTTGTGACCTCGCTATTGTACACCTCCAACATAATTCCGTTCACACAGTATGGTCAGCTACAGCCAGTTCCATCCCAGTACCCAGATGTGGAATTCTGACTACACACGCGAATGCCTTAGTGAGTGCGTGTGTGCTTCAGGAGGACCAATCTACCGTTTTAATAATCATTCCAGCAAGCTCATCAGGCCATCAGTTGCAATGCATTTTTTACCATCTGGTTCTAATCAGTCTTTGTGTGGCACCATGCCTACCATACACAGGTTCCCTGCTGTAAAATGACATGTTACTGCACAGTGACTACTCGTTATTTCAGTGGCTGTGTCCTTGCAATGTCATGCAGTGCCTGGGGGTGGGGGTGTGTGTGTGGGTCTCCTAAATGAGCATGGAGTAAGAGGAATGTTTGTAATGGACTTTATTACAGCTGATTGCAGTGGTTTCAGACAAGTTCTCCACACTGTAACAACATCTGAGCATTACAGAGAACATTTCTTAGCAGAAAAATGTGTACTACCCTGTAGCAAACAGTTAAAGATGTGGAATGAAGAGCAGTAGGATGCAGTACTGATAAGGGAAGGATGATGCTAGTAAGTTACACAATTCAATTTTCCTGTGTAGGGTTCTTGTTTTACCAGGGAACCATGTTGGCAATGCAAAACGTTTAAAGGAAAGAAATTATCTTATAAAGATGCACAGTATACACTCCATGAATGCTACAAGCTAAGCATGAGAGAGCTTAAATTTCGTCTTTGAGCCCTTTAATTAAGATGCTGATAAAATCATCACCTACACTGAAGTATGCAAAACGTAACTGTGGTCAAATGTAAAATACTGTGGACTGAGAAATCCAAGTAGAAAATCTCAAACCTATAGAATACTGACTTACACATTAGACATGTAGTGCATGCTTTGTGAGAAGGGGTATGCTTAAGTAGGAAAACTGGGTAATTCTTTTTTGCTAGTGGAATTGTACACCTAATGAATCTCTGCATGGTGAATCTTGGAAATATTTCAAACTTCCAGCCTTGTGACTTCAAACTTTCATTTCCAGAGAGGATGTTTATGGTCTCTTACACACAGCATTTAAAATGTGTACAAAAACTATGGTCTGAATAGTCCCAGTAAAAAGTTTTAGCCCACAAGATGAAAGATCCCCTTCAAGACAGCAGTACTTAAAGTCTATTCTAAGGGATCCCTTCTGTCCTTGGTGTTAAAGTGTAGAATGTCTGCTGAAATACTTCTGGTATTACAGAAGTATAAAACAGAAGTAGGTGAAATTATGAATAAAGCAATATTAGAAGATTTGTTCATGCAAGTGAATTTCAGATGAGTAAATGCTCAAAGATTTTCCTCTCCCTACAAATAAAATTATTTTAATAAGATGAACGATGCACTGATTATACACAGGGCTTGCAGGTCCACACACAAAACTGTTTATTGTATTCAGAGAAGGGCAGGACATTTTGGTACACTGGCCCTGTTTCCTTTATTCCCCCAGTGCTCTTTTCTCTGCAACTCTCTCCCCATGGTCTCACTGCCCTCTATGCTCTTTGCAGCTGCCAGATGCTTCTTCCAGAGTCTGACCTGGACTTGAGGAGCACCCTGAGGTGGTAGCCCTCACATCTGTTACCATCTGGTGCATCTCTTGCCCCACTGTGGTCATACATCTGATTGTAGCACATTAGCATGTATTTGTAGCTGACAATTCATGTGGATGTGGGTGCTCTCGACAAAAAATATCTTGTCCCCAAATCATGTTTGTCTTAACCTTTAAGGACTGTTTGCTTCAAGATAGTTTCATAACAATGATCAGGTTTAATTCTTGGTAAACACATAGAAAAGATTTTACAACATCAGTTCATGCTTACTATACACCTACAGAGAAGATGATTTCACAGTAATTATGCCTGTGTCTGAGATTAGTACCAGACCCTGAATGCCATTCAGACACTGCTATGCCATACATTTTCTATTTTATTCTCAGCAAAGTGGTCATCCAAAAGGGGACATTATCCTTTTGTCTTCTTGGGTTAGTTTTCCAGTAAGGATAGAACCTTGCTTAGAATAAACAGAAGCCTCTTGTTTCAATATTTTAAAACATCTTCTGTAGGTACAATAGTGACAATAATAATTTATGAAGACTGCAGAAATCTTTAGTTTGTCCTCCAAATTGTACAAATCAAGGATTTCTGGGGTAAGTATCAAATGCTAGGAAAACCACCCTTTTCCTGAAGTATTTAGGTGGATTGCCACAGCAATCCACTACACGATTCTGATGCTGTTACTGTATTGGGTGGCACTATATTCTGAAAGAAAGAAACAAGAAACAACGAAACCAAATAAAAACCAAACCTAAAAGAACTCCCTTTGAGTTATACTGTGCTTCTTGCAGAAAAAAAGTACCTAGAATACACCTCTTATGAATGTAATTTGCAGATGTCAAACACCATGTAAATATTGCAACGCAAAATACGAATCCTCAAAAAGATTTTGCACGTTAGAGGTAGTGACAGTTCATGGTGGGAGCAGTAAAATCCTTCCCATTTCGAAAGTAGAGCCATTGGGAACATCTATACTCTTGTGAATATGAAACTCAAGGGAAACGTAAGATCACAGCACCCACTTCAGAGACTTCCTAAGCATTTTCACACTACACAACAAAGCCACTTTGGTTCCTCTGGGTTCCTGACTTACTGCAACCTTTTGCCTGCATCATCCAGAGGCATCTGAAGCATGGTAGAAAGAGGACAACTCAGGCAGAGATCACCTCCAACTGAAGGAATCAAGAAGGAACTGAAAGTGTTACGGAAATACCTCTCAGAGTTTAGTCTATTAAAAAGGGCCTGAGATTCAAATTTCTAGTTAAGATTCCAGCAGATTCTGTATATGAAAGATCACTATATATTAGCTGAGAAAATGACCTTTCTGTCCACATTGCTTCCCAATGTTACACAGCGCATAGCCAGGCTAATTCAAGTAAATCTGCTACCAGTGAGTGGTTCAGTAATTCTTGTAGAAAATGAAGTTAAATTTGCTGTTGCCACTGTATGTACAAACTTTTTCTGCATTTTATCAGTTCAGTTCAATGGTATATTTTAGGCAATTAATTAGGTCACAACATACATCACATGCCTATTACATTTCCAGATCTTATTATACGAAGTTAAGGTTCAAAGCACCAACCAGGAGAAAAAGAAACCTGAACAGTCACTAAGAGTCACAGGAGTTGTGCAAAAGCATGAAAGCTAAATTTCAAAGGTAAAAAGCTTTCCTTTCACTCATAAACTGCCTGGGTAAAGTTCTAGTTGCAATGCTTTGCTACTGTACCCTTTCCAGACATTTGACCAGGTACCTGACCAGGTAACTGAGTATGACAGGCAAAACTCTGCAGCTTGCAGACCCTGGCAGACAACATCTGCAGCTGGAGATAACCCCTGCAGTGTTCACCGCTTTCATTCTTTCTTCACATGCCCTGTGACTGTTGAGCTTCGTAAGGCTGAATTTTGGCAACTTCAGAGCAGATTTTGTCACCCACAGTTCAGGTGCCATGGCACAAAAATGCATGTGTGAAGCCCTTGAGAATGCAAATGGTTCTTGGTAAGCATTCTCAGAGAGATGCTGAAGAGGATAGTTTTCTTTCTCTTGTATGCCCTCATGTCATAGTAGGCCTGATAGGCTTACACATGTTGTAGCTTGCCCAGGGATGTTTTTCAGCTCTCCCTCCTTTTGTTTTGGGGAGAAGCAACCGTGGGAAAGACAACAAAGAACCTGGAGTCACTGAGTCTAAGGACTCTGGCCTGCCCAGACTTGTTTACATCCTCTGGTAAACAAGATACACACGCTTAGCTTGTGCCTGCCTTGTGCAAGGCCTATGCTTTTCCCAAATTTGGGTAAAGCAAACCTAGGGTTTCATGGTCAAGCTTGGCTAACTGCCATCTGATTGCCTATTCTGTGTCCCAAGGCCCATTAGTCTCGGACTGCATTGATAAGAGTTGAGCAGGTAATGCAATGTGCTCTGCCATTGTATTCGTGCTTGCTGCTGCTGCTATTGCTAACCTGAAAGCTAGCTCTGCCACAAAGTAACAAACTCCCTGTCTGTGTTCAGATCTTGTCTTTACTATATGCTGCCAGTACTGCTGCAGTACCATCCTTGAGGGCGAGGCCTGATCCAGTTGCTGTCACTGGTAACTGACCAGCACAGGAAGAGAATTTTAATCTTCATTATCCTCATCTAGTAAAAAAAGAAGATATTTAATTTCTCCTAGTAAATCTGTCTATTGTTGCTTTAGACAAAGACTCTTGCTATTTTTGACTCTTTTGTAAACCTGTCAATAACAACCTGTGTCATCTCCAGGTAATATTATCCTTTAGACTGTACATCGCAAGACATCCTGCCTACACCTGAAAGTCTCCTGCCAAGACAGGAAATCCTGGAGATACACAGATCATCCAGAGGAGCTAAGAGATAAGGTCAGAGGTTGTCTGCCTCCTTTCCCAGAAGCCTGGGAAGAATTGGAAGTCTCAGCACTTGACAAGACAGTACAGAATTTCCTGAAAGCATTGGGTACTGTCTGAAGCTGTAGTTAGCCCTCGAGCTGGGAAATAATATTTTGTGAGTAAATACAAAAACCCCACAACAAAACAGAAAAAAAAAAAACAATAACCACCAACCAACTAAAAAACCCAAACTCAAAAAAACCCTAAACAACCTAGCAAATGCAAGAAAAAGAGACCACAGCAATTCTTTAAACCAGACTACCATGGTTGTTAATTAGGAATTCTGTTCAGAAACATCACTAATTAAGTATATACATTCCAACTTCTTATTTTCTCTTCTGATGACAAAGCAAATGACTCCAAATATATTCTCTACTGACAATTATGATTGCATAAGAAGGCTTCTACCACAATATCTTCTGTCTTGAAGAACTTAGAGCAGAAATATGGATCTAATTAAACCACACAAAGTACTGTAAGATGCCATCCTCTCCCATTTGTCCTCTGCAGTCAGCAGGTGGTGTGTTGCTTAGCACTCTGGCACAAAGGCAGACAAACACAAAGCTGGTCCCCAGGCTGTAGGTTGCCACAGCAATGTCTCTCAGCTGTGCCCGTGCAATAAAGAGGTACACAACAAAGACCCTTGACTTATGGTGGTGTCTGAATTCAGGGTAATTGTAGGAGTTACAATCCTTTAAATGAGTTTCACAGTAATTTCTATGAGGGTAAGATTTACAAGTGTTCACAGGGTTTGGGCCCACTTCTGCATTGCCAGTATCCCAGACAGCTTGTGGACTGCATTCTGTGGCAGAGCAGAAGCACCTTCATCATCCCTCATAAACTCAGCCCCTGGCAGCTGTATCCCTCCCTGTGCAGATTCATTGTTTGCCTTTTCTTGGCACTGATTTGTGGTGAATGATATTCTGTTCAGGTTCGTATAACTTGTTCTTCACATTACTTTCTGTGAGCGTGTTATAGCAAAGCTTATTTTGCAGTCTATGTCAGTCGCTGCTTTTTTTGCATGTGTTATGGAAAGGTATTTTTTGGTTTGCTCAGGATGTGTGTGAATGATCCTGGGTGCGATAAAAGGCTCTCATTGCACGTCCTACTTTTAACCACCTTAGAGAGCCACATGTCTCTGCAGTGGTCAGGATGTGTGTTGTGGTTATTCTCTGTTCTGAGGTTTTTGTGGTTTGGGTTTCAGTACATTTCTCAAGGTTTTACTTTGAGGTTTGGGGATTATTTTTTTGGTTTTGTCCATTTTGTATAGGTAGGAATTTCTAATTCTTTTTGTCAATATAGTCTTTCTGTGGAATAAAATTGTATTGCACTGACCCAGAATTTCCTTGCTGAATGCAAGAAGATGGATCAGATGGCTTATTGAGACCCTTGCAGCATTTCGTTTCTGTAGCTCTGTGCTTTTACTGCTGTTGGGGTGTGGGAGCCATACAGGAGATGTTGATCTGTGCTGAATGCTCACCTGTGAATTATAGTTTGTGTTTTGCCATCTGGCTGCCTGATAATTAGTCCTTTTTATTAAATCAATGACACATGCCTTCCTTACCTCAATATATATGCAAAATTACATATTTTGGAAGGGATTGTTTTCAACTCCAAAGAGTAGCCAGAAAGCAGCACCCTATGAGGAGAGGCTGAGGGAGCTGGAGTTGTTTAGCCTGGAGAAGAGGAGGCTCAGGGGTGACCTTATTGCTGGCTACAACTACCTTAAGGGAGGCTGCAGCCAGGTGGGGTTGGTCTCTTCTCCCAGACAACCAGCAACAGAACAAGGGGACACAGTCTCAAGTTGTGCCGGGATAAGTATAGGCTGGATGTTAGGAGGAAGTTCTTCACAGAGAGAGTGATTGGCATTGGAATGGGCTGCCCAGGGAGGTGGTGGAGTTGCCGTCCCTGGAGGCGTTCAAGAAAAGACTGGATGAGGCACTTAGTGCCATGGTCTAGTTGACTGGATAGGGCTAGGTGATAGGTTGGACTGGATGATCTTGGAGGTCTCTTCCAACCTGGTTGATTCTATGACTATGATTCTATGAAATGGAGATCTTTCTTCAGTCACATGTATATCCTCAGACAAACCTCACCTTCGTTTGGACTTAGATTAACGCCTGCATCATACTGTGGTATTGTGCACTCCAGGTATTGGATTATTGATTACATGATGGTTTGAATTTGTTACATACATACATACATATAAATGCTGAGGTGTGGATGTTATGTTATTGTGGTGTGAAGCTGTGCTATGCAGCTACATTTTCCTATATTCAACAAATAAAAGAAATGCTGAGTTTAAGAGCACGTTCATTCTGTTATATCCTCATCACTGCTCCAAATGTATTTCCATGAGACCTATTCCTGATGGGAAGGCTTTCAAGAGAAACAGGCTGGGCAGTGGGAATAGATTAAATACCTGATCTCAGCTTCTGTGGTCCTACAGCTACAGAAGTCTGTGATTCGTTACGGCATGTGAAATCAAAAAATCATTAATTCAATAAAAACCTATCCCCAATTCCTAAGGGGGGGGGAAATCTGAAACCTTCTCATTGATCAGGAAGCTCTTGAAAAATGTTGTCCAGGAGGAGATGGAAAGCATTTTCTCACTATGTGCCTTTCCTCTCTGTTTTGGGATATTGGCTATCCAGGTCAGCCCTTAAGAGCTATAATTTGTGAGTCACTATTTATTAAATATACAGGGAAAATATCTTCAATGGAATGTGTTTGGAGAAAGATATCTTTGATTTATAAACCTGAAGAAGTTATCTATTTTTTGAGAGGGTAAATGTTTATTAAAAAAAAAAAAAGGCAACAGATTCAAAATTAAAGGTGTGTGTGGTAGATTGTGGGTTGTGAATTAGGGTAAATTAGGGTAAATTAGTAAATTTCTTATCTTTACCACAAAATATAATCATTTGTGCAACTTTCAACAGGTTAGCAATGCCCAGACTGCCTAAAAGACAACCCAAGAGACTGCTTCTGTTCAGTCATTGTGATTTTGGTAGCATGAAAATCATCTGCCAGAAAATGACTTGAAGCAACAATACCTGCCATCAAATAGAAGTGAACAAAAATGTGCCATGAGGTCAACATTTTGCATACATCTTGTGCAATGAAGGAGACTTTTAGCTATAAACAATCTAAGCAAGATATCCAAGAAAGAAACATCTGGAGGCATGTTCAGGTTTGTGGCAACCTCATATTTAATTCAGGCAATTCTTCTAAGGTGTATTTTTTGAATAAGATGTAGCTAGTGGGTAGAATGGACTTGTATAATTTGCCAAGGTATAAAGAAAATAGTGTGCTACATGTGAGATCCTTGCCCTGTTCAAAATAAGCTTGTCTGGTTCATAATCCTCCTATGCATACACTTACAGCTCTGTATTGTTTCAGATTAAGGAAGATTTCCTCCCTGGAAATTCAGTGCAATGGAAATGGCAATGTAGCTGCTCCAAGTATATTTAGTATGTGTGGATTTTTGACATGACATCACACCCAAATAGAATCAGTTTGAAAATATGATCTTTCTGTTACATTTTTTTTCTTCATAAACATGTATATCATTCATTCATTAGCTTAATCTGAATTTCTGTCCATTCTGGAAATACTTTGAGTAGATCCAGACAAAGAAAGAAATAACTTTTCACTTGAAAGAATCATAGAATCAACCAGGTTGAAAAAGACCTCTAAGATCATCCAGTCCAACCTATCACCCAGCCCTAGCCAGTCAACTAGACCATGGCACTAAGTGCCTCATCCAGTCTTTTCCTGAACGCCTCCAGGGACAGTGATTCCACCACCTCCCTGGGCAGTCCATTCCAATGGCAAATCACTCTCTCTGTGAAGAACTTCCTCCTAACATCCAGCCTATACTTCCTCCGGCACAACTTGAGACTGTGTCCCCTTGTCCTGTTGCTGGTTGTCTGGGAGAAGAGACCAATCCCCACCTGGCTACAGCCTCCCTTCAGGTAGCTGTAGCCGGCAATGAGGTCACCCCTGAGCCTCCTCTTCTCCAGGCTAAACAACCCCAGCTCCCTCAGCCTTTCCTCACAGGGCTTGTGTTCCAGGCCCCTCACAGCTTTATCACCCTTCTCTGGACACGTTCCAGCACCTCAACATCTCTCTTGAACTGAGTGGCCCAGAACTGGACACAGTACTCAAGGTGTGGCCTGACCAGTGCCACAGAAGCTGCAGGCTATCCTGGCAGGCAAAAGGAACCTGAAAACACTTTTTCATCCTTTAGATCCCCAGATTTGCTGCAGCAGAAACATGCCCTTCAGAATAATACTTGCCACAATCTGCCATCGTTCAGTAAACCATCAGTACCTGAAATGCTCCTCCTTTTTGGTTTTTGAGTTGTCTGAATGGATGGCAATGCTGGCACTGCCTTTTCCAGAGTGTAACAGTGCTTGTGGTGCAGCAGCCTTGCTAAAAGGGGGCTACAAATCTGTATTTGCCCAGTAAATCCATGCTTGGCTGACAGTAGATATTATCCACAGTATTGTAGGTTTCCTATTATTGTAACTAGTTTCTGACCTCGTAATGGCTGCTAGGAATACTATTTATGGAAATATGTCATTAGCCCTAAATGTGTTTATCAGAAGTGATTAGTAGTAATAATTGCCTATTATGTAAACAAGAAGTTAGAGCAGCTTGTAAATGGATTTCTAATGATTCATAGCTCCCTGCACATTCAGACACAAAGTCAGAGATCAGACTAATTTGGTACAGTGCCAATCTTTCCATGGTTTGTGATGTTCTAATTTAATAATTAAAACCCCCCAAACAACAGCTTAGTAGGTGCATCCCTCCTCAATTCCCTACTCCTCCCTGAATCAGGTCACAGAGCTCCACGAGCAGTACAGGGAGATCAAATATCATCACTGTCTATGACCCACTTCAGACTGTGAAACAAAGTATTGCTTTCAGCACATACAGTCTGAGGATGACCTACCTGCTTTGCTCCCAGGCCAGGATCATCCAGAAACTGGAAGATCATGAGCCTATGTAGCCTAGGCACAAACTGCAGTCTGATGCCACTCCCACCACCATTGCTGAATCCTTTCACAGCTCCTCTTCCAAACCTGGCTGCTCACTGCTTGGAGACCATCCCAGTGACCCTCATACCAGAGACCAAATGGCCGAATTGCAGGAGACTAACCTTGGCCTTTCCCTGTAAGCACTGTCCAGTACATAGCATAGCTAATTTGCATTTAGTAGCAGAGGGCATCCAGAGTTGTCATATATCAAATACATAGTTTCTTCACCTTAAAAAAACCTCTCATAATATCCCGAGTTGTGACAAGGATGAACAATATAATGTCCTTTCCTAAAGCTTAAAATGCCCTGAGTCCTCCAGTTACAACATTTTAGTCTCACAAAATTCTGAAATCTAGCTAAAGGAAATAAAAAATATAACCTTGAATTTCTTTCTTTTTTCTTTGCACTCTCTAAGCTGTCATTTCAAGACTGTGTAGGGCAAAACTCCTTAGGAAAACCAGACTGGCAAATGAGAAAGGTTTCTTCTGATTACAGTTAGGTTTGAAAGAAGTGTTGCATTCTATTTTGTTAAGAACAGGAGCTAGAAATTATAGAGTGTATTCATCAGAAACATCTATTCATCTTAATTGCTGCCCAGCCACTTTAAAGAGCAACTACTCTAATCTCTGTGATGTAAAATTTGGCTTTTCCTGACTCTCTGTTTTTGTGAAGAGCATGTTATTCATCACATAAAGCAGAGAAAACAAAGAGTCGGATTCAAATTTCCCTTGCAGAGACATAAATCCACAAGGGCTAATGGAATTATTGTAGATTTATGCTCTGGTGAATACAGGATAGCTGTATAGACTGTGTAAGTCCTGAGCCATCTGGTTTCTATGAGAGTGCAGGAGCTCTGTAGGTAGTTCTTTCTGGCTCTGACTCAATATGGTTAGTTATTTCCTCCCCCATTCCTGCCACTGAGTGGAATGATTCCTTTCTTACATATGTTAATTACTTCATGAGCTCCACAGCAGCCTGAGTTGATGTTACTTCATTAAGCTGGGGAGACTATATAAAAGGTTGAATTGATTGCAGCTCATGTGAAGAAGAAGCAGCAAAGTCACAAGAACTTCAGTTAGCAGAATGGGAGAAAGATTCGTGGCAGGCAGGGACTGCTAGCAAAGAAAGGTAAAAGTGAAACACAGGCTGAAAGTGAAATTCTTGATTTTAAATCATCAGAGGAGCAGCAGAATATAGCAATATTGATTGCTGATAACAGGCACTCCCTTTCTGGAAAAACACAGCTCTATAGATCACATATAACCTAAATTGCAAATGCTGTTTATGTTTGTTCAAACATACAACCACGACTGCACAACTGTCAGGATTAACATTATATATATATATATATATATATATATATATATATAAATTTTAAGAGGATTTCTTACAACAGGTGTTATTTCACAGGCACAGAGGTTCTTTGGGAAAGCAAAGTTACTTTTTTTCCAAGTAGTTTTCTCATCTAGAAAGTTTTTCGCCAGCTTGAGGGAGTATTAATGTTTAAAGGACAATAAACAGTATTTCAGAAGTCTTTTCCTTGTTTGCAGTTAGAACTGTATCAGGGCTCCTGATGTGTGTGATACTTTCATGGTTACAGTAATACAGGGGAAGCTAAAGGAATCGACAAATTCTGGGAAGTCAATAGAGTTCCATACCATGTTAGCCAATGTTCAGTCATCCAAACTCTTCTATTAGCTTGGCCTGACAGTATTCTTTTTTCAGTCTAAATAATTTGATGGCTCTGAACAGCTTTGACCTCACTTTACCTTTAGGATAATTTTACCCTCCCATTGTTTATCTTCTGAAGAAGAAATGCTCTTTTCAGAATAATAGCCATGGATTATATGTCACAAACTTCCTCGGCACATTTAAGGAGGTACGTGATGTTTGACAAGAGACCAGTTTGGTCTCTTGGACCAAAAGCATCATCGTTTACTAAAGAAAATCCTTTATGTCAAAGGCAGTATTCATGTGTGTGATAGTTTGGGTGTTACCTGCCCCTCCCACACACTTTGGAGATCACCCAGACTAGACTCAGCCACTCTGGAAATGAATGAAGCTTACATGTACAGCTTAGCACAATATACAAGCAGATATTTACAATATATACAGCTACATACAGAAGTATACAAGTTTAAAGGGAATACAGAAACACAACAGCCCTCCCAGAAACCTGAGTCCCCAGGAGGGGCTCTCAGCCACCCTTCCACCTTCTCCCACCTCTCTCTACCTTACCCCAGATGTAGCCTTGTGCCCAAGGAAGATTGGAGGGTCGGCCAGGGGAGTTATGAAGCAGGTGGATTAGTCACAAAGATGGCAGGTTAGGTCAGAGAGAGAGAGAGAGAGAAGTTCAGCCCAAAGCCCAGGCAGCGACTCTGTGTTATCTATATTTACATTCTTGTTCTTATACATCTCAGCAAGCCTATGAGCAAAGTAGACATCACCATTGTTTCCCTTTCAGAGCCTGTAATCTAATTCTTCTCACCAGAACATTCTAGCTAGCTTCAAACTAGCACAATGTGATCACTGTGATTATCTGTAATATATGAAATAAACCCTTAGATTTCTAGCATGAGCTTTTCATACAGCATGAAGCAAAAAAACCCTATGCTGATCTTGGTTGCCCTTGTGAAACGTCAGAGGCTTTAGAATTATGACCTAAAAATAGGAACAAGTAACTAGCCCAAAGTGCACAATGGTTTACAAAACTAGGATTTTCCTTTATATAGCAACTTTCAGCAGTTTTTCATAACATCTGTATAATACTTGGCTTATTTAGCTTTGTTTGGTAGAGAGAGAGAGAGAATAGCAAAAACAAGTTAAAAAAACATAAGAACCCCCTTATTGAGGAGAAGGGTAGCATAAAGCAGAGCTCAGAGCTTTTGTTTCTTCCCTTAATCTTTTGTCACTACAACATTATTCTGAAGAAATAGCCTGTAGTGAACCTTCCTTTCAGGTCAGCCATGTAATTTCAGAGCCCAGCTGTTGAAACATCTGAAAGTCAGCAGCCTGAGCGTGAGACTTCCTAACTTCTCTTTGCTGTCTGTCCTTTGAAAGGCTGCATCAGTTCACAGGACCAACAAAATTCAACTGGCTTTGGCTTTGCCCCGTCATTTTGCTTCACAGCAGAACTGTGTTAGTATGAAGTCATTGATGATTTTGTGTATCTTAACTGAATGTGTGTTAGAGAGTTTGAAATTCAGAAATCCACTGTTCCAGTAGAGTGAATTTGGCCAGAGTATACAAATGTCTTTCACAATGGTAGGCTAGAAATATTCAACAGAGATTCCACTGCGGAGAATTAGGAACTAATGTTAATTATATAGCAGTGTAGCTTTGTCTGGGAAGTTAACCATACAGCCTTGCCTTTTTGAAAGCATCAAGTGGCAACCAACATAGATCTAGCCAGCTCTCAGCAACTTGTGGGCAGATCACACAGTTGCTAATTGAATGCCTTGTGCCTTTTTCCAGTCACCCTTTCTCTTCTCCAGAAGGAGGACATCACACCTTCCTCTTCTGACAAAACTAAAGTGTACATGTTGCTCATAAGCCACTACTGCTTAGAGCTTCACCTCTTGTCTTGAGGGACCTATATACCCACACATTTTTCAGAAGTGCACTATATATAGCTGCAAAAGCTTGATTTGCACTTCCATATTATACACACTTTTACCAGAGGCTTTCTCCTCTGTTTTTTTCCTTATGGTAGACAATTAATATACAGCTACTGTTAATTTCTAGTATATGTTGGTTGTCTCAATGAACAGTAGTTTCTTGGGGAGCAAAGGAGACTGTACAGAACCAGAACAGAGAAGGAGGCCACAAGGACTCCCTGTGGACTATCTGGAGCAAATCACCCAGGGTCCCATCTCTTTCTTATCTCTGAAAAGATGTAGCACAGATTAGCCATGACATGTGGGAGATTTCAGCCCTTGGTTTCATGGTGGTAAATTTTTAGCCATTTGCATCTGTGTAAATGTTATAGGTTGAGCAACATTAAAGATGAGTGTTTGAATGCACTCCAAAAAAGGTGCTGACAAATGACGGGCTACTATACTTTTTATTGTTTAGCTGTTTCAAAATCCTCCAGAGTTTCTTGTTTCTCATTTTGGAACTGTAATGCTCCTTTACGTTTACTGTCTTAGCTCTTCTAAATAATTTTCTTTATTTTACTTTTGCTAGGATTTAGAATTTAATCTCTTTGGGGTTATATTTTATTTCTGCCATTAGATGTAAATATTATTTGGTCTCTCCCAAGACACTTTTGGATCAGATTTTATGCTAAAGTTGTTATCCCCTGATTTTCTTTGCAGATGTAAGCCCAGAAAAGTTATAAATATTTTGAAAACAGAACATAAACATTTTCCTTTGCTAGGGCCTTTGTTTTGGTAAGATATGATTGACTACATATGATTAGGGTATCATTTCTCCCCTCACACACTCACAGATGCTCAGATGTAATCTGTTTGGATAATGTCACAGACAGCTGCACTGTAACCTGGTTCTGTCAGTATGACTTGGGTTAAGGGAAACACTATATTTAAGCACCCCTTTTTGTTTTCTTTTTTTAACCTGCATCATCCAGATAGTTGGCATCAGAGAGATGCAATTACTTGCATAATCATATAATTAACAGTTCAATTCAAACTTGCTACAGAAGGAATAATTCAAGCAACTGGCTTTATTGAGCCAACCTGAATTGCTCTAACACCTGCAGTAGGAAATCTATTGGAGGCACGGAGAAGATGAAAAAAGTTGAGAAAGCTGAAGTGCTCGGCTTTGATCTGTACTAGCTTAGAAATAGCTTTGTTCCACAGGAAAGGAGAAAGAGCGCATCTGATCTCAATGCTAAACCTGCTTCTTTGCAGGTTTGAAGGTTGGTTGTTTTTTTCCAAATTTTGGTATGAAAAAGTAATCAAAAATTTAAAAAAAAAAAAAAGTAAACAAATCTGAAGAGGAGTTATGCTGCCCTCCACCCCCTAACTGTACTGTAACATAATTTAGTGACAGCTCTGAACATGAAATAGTTACTCCCATAAGGGGTAGAGCTTGAAATACTGTTATCTGCATCAACACAGGAAGTTTGTGTTAGTGTTTTCTGTATAAGACTAAGGGGCTTTTGTGACTATGCCAATGGGTTTTCCACCTGGAGTAAGCAGTCTCAAACAACAAAGGAATAAACTAATACAAAACAATAAACTAATACAAAGCAATTTTTAACGATAGTAGTATCCCAAAACGTATTGCTTTAATTAAATGTTTAGTCTGCTCCATGTTTGTTAAATCTCTCCTATTTAATCTCACTACATAAATGTTCACTATATTAAGTAATTATAAATAGTGCAATTGGCTAGTCTCTAATTAGAAGATAAAAATGCTCAGTGAGGCATGAACTACAGGTTAATGTAGAGCACTCTGTAAATCACACCGCCCAGGGCTCATCAGACTGTGTTATACTCCTTAGGTAATGGCTTTAGAAAGCCTGTGTAATATAGTGAAATCAAAGTAGCATATCATTACATACATATTGGTAATTAATAAAACCAAACCAAACATTCACCTGGCAAATCAGTGAAGTGATGTGCAGTTAAAATGCCACATGCCTGAGGTTTAGAACTTTTTTTACAATGCTGAATAATTCCTGTGTAAAAAATGTGCAAAAAAAGCTGAAGACAGAAATTAAAGATTTCATTATTTCACCAATTAATTGAATCTTATCAGAGAAGAAATAATAGCATGTTAAAAGAAACCAGCAAAAGCTGAACATTAACCTTATGTTTCAAATGACTGAAATATCTCATTTCACTTCTGCTCTTCAAAAGACTAAAACCAGAACCCAAGGTGCAGCCATAATTTGGGGTGAAAATGAAAAAAAAAAAAAAAGTCTTTGTGTTTTATTATCAGGATCCTGCTCCCAGTGATGCCTGCAATCAATTCACATAAGAGTGGATTTTGCATACCAACCTGGCAGCAGTTGAAGAAGCCAGTGGCTTGTAACCTTTGTTTCTTCTTTCGGCATTATGGTTTTTATTTTGCTTTTGCTTAATTCTATGCTGTTTGACAGGTATCATATCCTCTATATGCTCTTTTTGCTAAGAATCCTCCCTTTTACTAATCAAGAAATTACTTTGGCACCTTTGTTTTCCCTTCAGTAATAATTTTCTTCATTTTGAGAGCTACACTCAGAGCTGGGTATCATTACCTGGGGCTCTGTTCTCATGCCTGGTTTACAGAGACAGGGTTTGGCCAGCCAGTTAGTGAGGCAGCCGTTGAACTGAAAGCAGCTGGGGCAAATTACTCGTGACCTGTGAAAAGAAGGCTTGTTGGCCCTGGTAATTCTTTATTTAATTTTCCCTTCTGTTTGAGTTGTGCTGATGCCTTGTTTGCTGTAATTGTTGATGTTTTCATAATTTATTTGCCATAAGATTAACCTTGCCTGTTTTTTTTTTGTCTCAATTTTAATGACTGGTGGTGATGAGTTCCACTGGCGTTTGTGGTGCCACTGACCCAGTTCTGAACCCTTCTTCCTGTT
This sequence comes from Tricholaema leucomelas, assembly GCA_013400475.1. Taxonomy (NCBI): domain Eukaryota; kingdom Metazoa; phylum Chordata; class Aves; order Piciformes; family Lybiidae; genus Tricholaema lacrymosa; species Tricholaema leucomelas. The sequence continues at coordinate 1,213,126 of WAAF01013988.1, forward strand.
TATATCTCTGCTGAGATATAATGCTGCGTTCATCTCTGCAAGCTGAGCAGAGATGAACACAGCATTCCAGGAAAGAGTGATTTATACAATATTGGAATACTTTTAGTTGTACTTTCTACTCTGTTCCTTCAACGTTCTGACTTTGCTTTTAGGACCTTGCACTGGAGAGCAGTGATTCCACTGACCTGTCCTCCATGGTGCAAATGTTTTTTTTTCAATGTTGAAGCAATTTAACATTTAGCCACACTAAGACTGGACAAGTGCCTTTCTTTCAGTGTATATTGTATTTCACTTCTCATATTAAAAAAAAAAATGTTATGGCTCCAAACTCTTGGGTTTTGTGGGGTTGGTTTTTTTTGTTTGTTTTGGTTGTTTTTTTCCCCCCCTACTATTATGTGATTTACAAACACAAGTTTTGCTATTCGATTTTGCTATCTGAAACAAACAAACAAAAAAGGGCGAATTTATTGTTTCCTCTTATGCTTTGTATCTGAGTTTTGATTCAGATTAATACTTTTGCTTTTGCTTCAAACCATACTGCAATGACCATTATGGCTTATTTAACAGAGATTTCATTAGAGAATATGTGAATCCTCATGCTGATTATAAACAACAGGGGTTTTAGCCACTACTTCAGAGTCTGCACACAGTCTTCTACTATATTGGAAAAATGGGGGTTTGGATACACCACCTTTTCCTCTGTTGGTCATTTATAATTCCAGTACTGAAGCATACCACAGACATTCAGTTGCAGCTTGAAATATTGTATTCAATTCACCTGGTACTGAAGAAATGCTTAACCCTAGACAATCTATTATGCTTTCTTTCAAATATTTCCTACACCCTAGCCCTCCATATCACTGAAGTACCACAGTAGCTGATTCTACTGTAAGTTCAACGTTCATTTTAAGTTCTTGGCACTGCTCCCAGTGGAGCTATGCTAATTTGCAGCAGCTAAAAATATGGCCCAATAGTGCTGTTTTGCTGTATATCCCCTCCTCCTCAAACCAAACAAAGCATTTCAATGCTTAGAGAACACATTTGTCACATATATTATAACACCATTTAATAACACATGGGCAGAGAAATGTATAAGATCTAGAATGCTGTGATGAGTGCCTTTACTCTGTTTCAGTAACAGCTTAGAGTGCACTATAATACAAGTTTGATTTTATATAAAGTGTATTAATAACACTTTCCAAACTATATTTAACAGTGCTCTATTACTCCTGTTCTTTTCCTTCTTGCTTCAGAGGCAATAGTAGAAAGTGCCATGTACAGAGAGAGTGATATGCCATTGGAATGGGCTACCCAGGAGTTGCTGTCCCTGTAGGTGTTCAAGAAAAGACTGGATGAGGCATTTAGTGCCATGGTCTAGTTGATGGGATAGGGCTGGGTGATAGGTTGGACTGGATGATCTTGGAGGTCACTTCCAACCTAGTTGATTCTATGATTCTATGTATACCATCTCAGCATATACTAATTATCAGTTTTCCAAAGTCAAAATAGTATTAAAATAGAAAGTTTTACCTACTGGAAATCAGCTTGTCAGGAAGTTTGTAATTGCAGTACAATCAAATCAAAATCCCAGTTTATTACAAAGAGAGGAAGCCTGGGTCAGGTAGAAAAAGAAGACCTCACATTATATATCTCAACCCATGTCAACTCTTAGCCCTGTTAAGTCTTACTGTGTTGTAGAGATATTGCCTGTGTGTGGGGCCTGCCTAGTCAGAAAATACATATTTAAGTACCTTTGAATCCATAGAGAAGTGTAAAACTGACATATAGAGATTTAAAAAAAATATTGAGAACATGAAGATAATTAAGATAAAGAACCTCATAATTAAAAGCATATACACTTTTGTTTTTAAAATTAGACAAAGACAAAAGGAAAAGAAATCTAATTCTCTTGGGGAGTAACCAATTTTCAGTGTAGTCCGTTCCTATTCATTACTGAAATATTTTTACATTCATCCCACTGATGGTCTTGTGATTTAAGCAGATCCCTGAGCTCTCTCCTGAATAGCACAGTCTTCTTGAACTGGAACTGAATATATGTGTGCTAGTTTCAGGCAAATTGGAATAATTTAATGAGAGAAATTAGATTACAGGCTATGAAAAGGAAACAGTGGTGATGTCTACTTCGTTCATAGGCTTGCTGAGATGTATGAAAACATGAACATAAACATAGATAAGACAGTGTGTGGGGGAGTTGCAGTTAGTGCTTGTGCTTTCTCCCTGGGTTTTTGCTGTGTAACTAATCCTTCTGCTTTCTAAACCCCGCTTGCCGATCCTCCAACCTCATCTTGCACATAAGGCTAACTCTGGGATAAGGTAGAGGGTTGGAAAGAAGGTGGAAGGGTGGTTGGGAGACCCTCCTGGGGACTCTGATTTCTGGGAGGGGTGTTGTGTTTCTGTATTACCTTTAACTTGTATATTTCTCTATATAGCTGTATATATTGTAAATGTCTGCTTGTATATTGTGCTAAGCTGTAATTATAAAGCTTCATTCCTTAATTTTCAGCCGGATGATTCTAGTCTGGGTGATTTCATAAGAGTGGGGGGGGGCAAGTAACACCCAAACCATCATTTCAATTTGCAGCGAGATCTTTCATAGACCAAATTAAAGAGTACTTAGCTTAAGCATATTGAATTTTGAAGTAGGATGACTCTCTGTTAAATACCAAAAGGTGCACTGCTAAGGTAAAATTGTACCAATAAGAAAGATACTGTGTGCATTGCCGACACCTGACTGAAAATCATCCTGTGGTTCAGACTGCCTAGGTCTTAGTGACAAGAGTGGGAAATTCCCAAAACTGAATAAAAAGCAGAAGGCCTGGACACCTTTATGTAACAGTTTTGCAATTGAAAACAGCATCAGGGAAACAGAATGAATCATTCATCCTACATGGAGAAAAGCAGAGGTAAATTTAGGTTTTCAGGCTAAGAACTTTAGGAAGCTGTGTCATTAGAGGTAAAGGAGGAAAATACCTCACAGGCTTGTGCTGGTGGCAAATCTTCTATATTAAGGAGGAGACGCTAATTCCTGTGTTTTTGGCTGCAGAATCACTGCCTCAAGGACATTATGTCTAAATCCTGCCCTTTGGTCATTCTGCATATCACAGTATTAGAAAGAGAGGAAGGTTTTAGCCTATGTAGTGCATGTGAAGAATAGACTAAACCACACATAACTAAAACAGACTGGTGCTGGAGGTCTCTTCCAACCTGGTTAATTCTATTCTATTCTATGCTATTTACCCCATATCTGGAGCTAAACTATAGCAGTTACTCTAGCACCTGACGACCCCTCCCCAGCAGAGAAGGGGAATCAGGAAAAGGAGAGAAGACACAGGTTAAACTGAAATAGATGTAATGAAATAGCCAAATTAATAGCAATGTCAATAATACACACTTATACACATTCAACCCAGCAAAACTGCAGCAGTTATAATACCCAGAAAGATGGTTCTCAGGACTAGGAGAGGAAAAAAAGAGCATGAAGATGCCCCCTTTCTCAGCAAACTGCCTTCTTCATACTCTTTTTGATGCTCATGGTGAGCCAGCCCAACACAGCTGTCCTAGATGACTCAGAACTGTTAATGGCCTGCAGCCTGTGACTAGCCTGCCACTTTGCCCCAGCAAAACTAGGACAGGTACTCCAGACAGCTAAAAACATCTGCATTTTGATCACATTTTTTGACCACTTACTGGCTCTTTCATGTTCTGCAGAAATTTGACCGCTACTGCTCTTAAAGGGTCTCTATCATTATTTTTCCTAACAGACTTATAAATAATAATTGGAAATATGCAAAGAGTGTGAAAATGTTAAGTTGGATAGTATTTGGAGATTATTTGAATGAGATGAAGGTAGTTTGGATGTGGTGCAATTCCATGGCCTTTTGCTGACATATTTCCCTCCAGGTGCAAAGAAATCTGCATACAAGTAAGGCTTTAAATACCATTACCTGAAAATACCTAAACTGATTATTAAGATAGGTTCAAAGATTCAACCCATCACTTGCAAGCAGGTAAATTAAGAGGAAGATAAAATTTCTTACAAAAACTTCTACAAATGCTGTCAGTAGCAGAAAGCGCAGTGAGAGCTGGTGGACATGTAAAAATATGATCTCTGCTTAGGACTGCATATTAAGATATTAATGAAATAATTTATCATAGTATCATAGTATCATCAGGGTTGGAAGAGACCTCACAGATCATCAAGTCCAACCCTTCACCACAGAGCTCAAGGCTAGACCATGGCACCAAGTGCACTGCATTTAGTCCTAGATCCAGCACCTACAACATCTTCTGAAACCTCCCAGAAGAGTTTGTTCCAATGTTATTTGACAGTTTTCTCTATGAGCTATAGAACATATGGTCCATTTCTGTAGAATAAAGATGTCATCAAGATGGGTGAGACAGTAAATAATCATGTTAGCAACAAGTCATTGATAATAGTCCAACAAAATGTACTGTAATACAGACAAGTGCTGCGTACAAACAACACCAGCTGTGCTTAGAGGGCAAGAGACTGATTGAAGTAATCACTAGAAACACCAAAGTGCCTCTTCACTGACCTATTTCAACGTCGTGGCCATGGCATTTAATAAGATGCTGCTTACGCATTCAAAGTAATATTAGAATAAGCTGGGAATGCACTTTGCCTCCGAATACAACATTGCTAAGGACCATTACTAGGACCCTCTTCTTGACTCTTCACAGTCCCATCTGAGTAACAGTATGGAAGCTGCAGAATGTACAAAGTGGCCCACAAATAATTCAGGTCAGGAAAGACACAATTTACAGTACTGAGATTGAGTATAACTATTTTTTAAAAAGATCTGATCCACCACGAACAAAACATTTGTTCAGATAGTAGTGGGTTTTCCAGTCTTGCAGGCAAAGGCATTGGAACATCCAGTAGCTGAAACTGAAGTCAAAGGGGGTAAAAACAACTCTGAATCCTAAAATGAGATGTAATTTCCTGAAAGTAGTTAAACATTGGATCAACCTGTCAGGAGGCTGGAAGTTCACCACAACTTTAGGTCTTCAAAAAATCATTATGCCTCTTCCTATAAAATATGTTTTAACTGAGCTTCTGAGCAAAAGACTTCAGACAGAGAAGATCAGACCAACTGATTATACTGGTCCCTTCTGGCCATTACCTCCATGAACGAAATCAGTGAAGAGCAGAGCTGAGATTTAATTAATCACATTTTGAAGCTAAAAGCTTTCTTATTCATGTCGAGTTTTGCTTCTTTCTTTTGTTCAAGAGAGCGATTGCCAATTCCACGGAGAAATAAATATAAACAAGAGCTCAGCAATAATACTTTAAAGCTGAAGTATCATTTTACAATAAATATTTAGTGTGGAGCCTGTGGTGGAATTAAGTCATTTGGAACAAGTAATGCCTATAATCCACTTACTCCCTTCAGTTTTTTGTTCCTTTTAGTATTAATTCAAATGTTAATAGTATTGGAAAAACACAGCTGCTTCTTGTTGGAAAGATAGTTATTTCCTCTATATTTACAAGAATAATTGATTCACTGAGATGTAATCTATAAATCTGGTTTTAAAAAATGAAATTGTATAGTGAGCCGTGTTTGTCCAAGCTATTTCCAGGGAAGATGTGTCATTAACCATTTCCTCATCCTGTGGATGGTTTTCTTCCAAGTGTGATTAAAAGGCTACTGTCAAGATTTAGACATGGGTATTAATCTTCATATAAATTGCTCAGTTCCATTGCAGAAGTTTCCTACATTGTATTCTGTGTCATCTAGAGCAGAACTTTTGCTGATAGATGTTCGTGCAATGACTATCAAGGGGCATTCATGAACAAAATTAAAGCCTAAAACAAAAAAGGAAACATCTGCATATATATTTACACATCATAGTTATTTCTATTTGCAAAGAAGTTAGCCAGCACTTTCTGGTTCAATATAAAACTATCTGCAGTTTAATATAAAATTATCTGATGATACGTAGATGTTACATGGAGTATCAGCAGGACCTTGGCTAGTTATCTATATGTAGGTGGCAAATCATGAATCAGTTGCGTGGTTCATGCAAAACTGATGTATGCAAAATTCTCACACCCCCTGCAGAACATATGATATTGGGAGATCTCACATGTATTACAAGGGGAGAAAAAACCCACAGTATTTAAGGGGATTTTAGAAATGCTACTGGAGCTGTATTTCATATCCTTCTCCTTATAAATCAAGATGATTTATCTGTATCAGTACTGCATAAAACATCTGAAAACAATGCACCTCATGCCTTCTGAGTGCTGAGTTTCTCTTGAAACCTAGGCAGACAACTAGTAAGGGTTCCACTAGTAGGCTGCAGATTCCCTGTACTTGAAAGGATAAGTTTTCCATTTCTGGGCCTGCAATGTTGTGAGATATGACACTTTATTAATAGATAACCTGTTATAATTTTATGTACAGAAATTCTGCTACCAAGGTAGCAGATGATGTTTGCTGAGTATCTTTCGTATGTGTTTGTAGGGGAAAGTGTTTGGTTTGGAAAGTGTTGTTGTTAGCTAATACAGGAAAGAAAGAAAAATATGTGTGACAATATGTTTGATTGTCATGTTTACTAGGGCTGCAATGTAAGCAGATATGATTTACATTTACATTTAAACATGATACCATGAAAGACTCTTGAATTATTCCCTCTATCTGCTCTAAGCAGACTAAACACAAAGAGGAATTTGTTTTGTGGCATCTATTAGGATTTTACCACTCTGTTCCACTACACTAAGGAAACTAAAATCTTTCAAAGAGATTCACTAAAACATAATAGAGTGAAAATAGTGACAATTCCATTGAGAAGAATGGATGACTAATGGGTTAGGACATGGCCCAGGCAACAGAACAAAGCTTCAAATCTAGATTGACAGTCAGTGAAAGTTAACACGGATAATCTTAACGCAGTTAAAAGGCCTTGGCTGGGTACCTCACACTTCCTAGGGCCAGTGTTTTAGTGACCATACTGCTAAAATCTTTCCCTTTTCTGTTAAAATTGTGTTGATACATCTTCATGAAACAACTGCATTTGATAAATGCCTGCCAGTTCTAAAACAAATTTCTTTCAGAGACTACCAAAAGTAATGTACTCTACCCTGCATTAAACATCTCTCAACCACACTTAACTTACATGCATGTCTTGTTCTAGGACCTGCAGTAATACCAGTAATGGTTGCCTGGGAGCATGAAGATTTTACAGTGTTCCTGCTTTCTGAAGACACAACAGTCATTTCACCTCTGGTTGCAAAATGCAGGGAACTAAACTGATGATTGTCAGAGAAAAAAAGGAGGGGTTTGGAGAAGGAAAATTTAAAAAATAATTTCTATGTGTTTTGTTTTTGTGTGGGTTTTTTTGTTACATTGCAACGATATTGTTAAAGTATCTAATATATAAGATATCCAGTTAATGACTGAAAACTGTTTATATCCCAGCTTCCCCATCGCCATGGAACACCATATGAAATCATAGTGATCAGCCCCACTGCACATAAAAGCATACAAAGCACAACAGTGTCACCCAAAAAATCATACAAAAAGCCCCTAGAAACTTTCCAAAGGCAAAACGAAAAACCTGTAAAATCTTTTACCAGTCTAATCCATAAGTGTCTTTGCTCTCTAGGAGAAACGCTGCAGAATGTGGGCTTTTCTGGTGAGAACACCTTCCCCCCAACCCTCGCCACGTATCTCTCTACTCTCATCAATCACAGCAGCAATGCTGGATTCTTGGGAAACTGGTACAAGCAAGAGCAGCCCTGAGGCTACTTATGTGAAAATTGGAAGTGTACAATCATAGAACTAGTCTAAGACCAAGCAGCCACTGCAAACTGTTTATGAACTGCACTTTTGTCTTTCAAGTACCAAAAGATGATTTGGGCCAATAGATCCTATCTTATGGTACTCAAGCTGGTTAATAGATAAAATTTCCAGTCTCAACTTCAAGATTCTTAAGAATATTGTGTTATAATTAGAGATACATGGAAAACAAACTGCATGCATGATTCCCTTCTTCTCAGACACTAAAAATGTTAAAGTACCTTTGCATATGTTTTAAAGCTATAAAATATCTGTTAATAATATTAAATACTTTCCAAAGAGCTAAATTGCAGTAAATACAACTATTCCTAATATAGTAAGATCCTTCCACTTTAAGCTGCCTTCTTTCCATCTTTATGGTACTGTAACTCCCAGTATTTGTCTAACAGCAAGTGTATGAGATCTGGTTAAATGCCACAAGTAAGGCTTCAGTGGAAAAGACAGCATAATCTCACAGTCCCTAAGGGATGAAGAGCTTATGCAAGTGGGGTATCATTTTGCCCTTGAGTAAAACATTCTTTCAGTGTCCTACATATGCATAGATGCATAATTATATCTGGAGAGTGTTGTAAAAACATTGTATTTCAAACTTCAAACAGCACATAAGCTACAAACAGATAATTTCTCCTTCAGGAGAGTCAGTCCGTTGTGCTGTGTGTGCTAATGTGTATCCTGGGCTATCATTTTCTCTGTTTCCTTTTAGTTCCCATCTAACTTGAATATGAACACGCTGGCAGGGTTCAGCACTTTATGATCTATAATAATATCTCTATGGAATCAGTTCTGATGGACTTCTAATTGAAATCTCTTCAGAAAAATTAGCAGCTGTGCACTGCTGAGTTGGTAAATGGTAAACAGTGAATACTGTCCACTCTGATCAAGTGTGGATTGCAATGCACCACATTCTGATGGTGTGCTGTGCAAATGAATGATACCCCACTCACCTTGTCCCACCTAAAAGTGGAGATCCAATCTGAATTAGTAATGCAATCTCTCTAAGAAATCACTGCAGAATGACAGCCAGTTGCAGAGGCAGATCACTAACCCAGGTATCTGTTCTAAACAGGCAGATCACACTAAAGCAGGTATCTGAACTAAATGAGAAGAGCTGATCCTGAGATGTACCTGAGTGCCATCACTGCACATAGAAAGCTGAAATGATTAGTCAGGACCAAGCATCTACCTTCCAGATAGTCTAATGTGAGTGAGATGAACCTGACCTTTGCCTTCCAATTCAGATGCTGAAACTATTTAAAGGCAAGCATTTCAGTGCAAGAAAGAAGTACTTCAGGTAACATTTTTAGCTCATTCTCCAAACTCTGTAGGGTGTTGAAGAACTTGTATGAGAGAGTAATCCTGAATGTTGCACAGGGAGATGCCAAGGACTAACCCACAGGAAACCCCAGGCACAGGCTGTGTCTGAACAGGCTCTCCTCTGATCTCTCAGAGGAACACTTGGCAAACTAGGAATAAATTAGAGGATGAGAGGCAACAATCACTCATTCTAGTAGGATAAATATTTGGTCTGGAAAGAGCTCTATTCTAAGCATTCCTCAATTGAAATAGCTTCCTGTTCACCTTCTTACTGTGGGTGGTGGTTCTAATGATACTATTATGATACAGCTATTTTCCAGCTCCATTTTCAATGTGGGCAACCATGCAGCTAGGAATGCAAGATGTGAAGGGGTAAAAAGAGCATAAATAAGAAGAGTGCTGATGTAGCTATGCTTAAGAGTCAGTCCCATTGACTAAGATCCAGTCCCAATCCTGCTCCTAGAAGACCTCATACATTTTCTATTTAAGTCACTGGATGAAATGTATGCACAGAACTGGGAGCTTGTATCAATTGGTAGTCCTGGTACAAAGATGAGAAACAAAAAAAAAGGCTCTCTCAGACCGTCTTTACAGAAGTGGGAGGTATCAAAAAGGATAATTCCATGACAATTTTCACAGACCTGGTAAAATTCAAATGGAATTGATACAAATATTTATTTATTGTCAGTCTTTTCTATTGCAGGCTTACTTTGGGTCCAGACATCGATTTGATGATAGTTCTAATAATGACAGTTCTGTGAAGCAGGGATATCAGGTGTTTCTTCACAATGTTAGACATATTTTTTTGGCATAAAAATCTCTTCAATAATCTGGGAAACAACCACATTACTGGGTAGAAAATCTTTCCTGGCTGCATTTGCCTGAGTCTTCTTCCAGACCATCACTTTACATTGCACCTTTCCTCTGGGCTTAGCCCTTTGAATACACGAGTCCTGTAATATCTGTTTCTGCAGAGAGAGGCAATATTGCCACTGATGTAGGACTCCTGGTGGTGTCCTCATCCTGTGCCATGTCCTTGCATGCATGGGACAGCAGAAATTTATGAAAATAATCTTTAGGATAATGAAGGAAGCAGGAAAGGATTTGTTTGAAACAATATCCTGGAACTCTTCAGAAAATAAAGAACCGAATCCAGAAGCACACCATTATACATGACAGCCTGTCAGGTTAACTAAAATGATTCAAAAGATACTAATATAACACAAGGTAATGGAATGAAAACAAAGTCCCAAGAAACTCAACAGCCAGAGCTTTGAGCCCAACTCCTCTGGTGCCTTTGAACATTTCTCACAATACTCATGTAGCAGTGAAGTGGCAGTTCAAGCAGCAAGCCTAAACTTCTTCACCCAGTAGATCCAAGAAAGCAGTGCAGATTTCTAATATCAGGAAGATGGTGCTTTCACCAAAAGCACTGTGAAGCTTCTGCTTTAGTGTTTGTCTTATGCCCATAGCTTTACACCAAGGGACTTAAAGCAGATTCTACAGGCAAAATGGTATCTGCATGTGTTTTATCACAGCCATTGCTCTATGGCCTTAAAGATAATACAAGTCTCCAAAAATCTTACCATTTTCTTCCCACTGTGAACCTTACCTTCCCTTTGTAACAGATTATTATTAGTCTTATGAGGTAGGTGACCATTTCAAGCATTCTTCATCTTTTGTTGATGGCTTGCAGAACTTGTACTCAGAACAGGGCCCCACTGTGAACCAGCTCACCCAAGGTAATGTGACCCACTTGAACTCATCTTACTAAACATTACAGATAGGGACAAAGAACCAGCTCAGATGGAATTATAGTCTCAAGACCTAAATAATACTTGTTTTACTCCTTGACAGCAGAATCAAGAGAGACTTGCTCTGATTCTGTGGCCTCTGAAAAGCTAATTTCTGGAGTAAGCTCAGGTGACAACATTTCTTTCAAACCTTGCATCACCTTATGCAAAATCAGAAGTTCACTTTGGACTGAAGGATACGGAGGATTTCCAGGCACAGGGATGAAGCAACTGAAATGGAACAGTAGGTTTTTTAAGTCACATTGTGCTTGAGCAGGATTATAATGCTCTCAGGGCTGTGTCCCAAATCCCTTCTTCAAACACACCAGCATAATCAGCTTTTTTAGGCCTTTCAGCTCCATGCCAAATGGCAAGAATGCCAATGCTGTTCACGTGAGCCAAATTACCTCCAAATAAGACATAAAAGTATTGTCATCACACCACTCCAGTAACACTGCAGGAATAAAGAGATTGCATTTCCTTATCCTACTGGAAGACAGTCTATCATCATTCTCTTGTTAGAAGCAGCGACACCAAAGCCACAGGGTGAAAAAAAACGAAATTGGAAATAAGCATTTCATGTTGCCAGAGACCAACGTGCCTGTCATAGGACATCCTTATGTTTCTGGATACAGCAGTATTACCAGAAGATTACCATGTGGCATCATGACACTCTAGAACCTACTGTTCTTGCTGCATGGGTGTATAGGGAATGGACAGAGACTTTTAAGACCTTGGTACAGAGATAATCTAGATAGCTTCTCTATGATTGCTTCCTGATGCAGTAATTGATTATGCTGAGACTTCCAGTCCCTCCAGGACAATGTTCAAACAACTCAATGGACACCGTGGTGGGGGAAGATAAGCTGGTAGACGTTTCCCTGGAGTATTCACAGGTAGCTTTGGGGTGAAGAGACAAATTCATTTCTCAGCTAAAAGCAGGAAAAATTTTGGTCTTCACTGCCAGCTCACACAGATGTTGATCTTGTTTGGGAGGCAACTAGAAGATCAATAACTTCTGGTGCTGCCTAGCTGAGGTTGGTAACCAGCATCCTGCATTCCTTGGCTACGCTTTTCTACACTAATAGCTTACTTATGCAGGCCACAGACAGCAATGTTTCAGGTGGCTAATGACCTGCTCTAAGCTAGCAATCAGCTACCGAAACAAAGTAAATATCAGCAGCCTGAACCTTGTCTCATCTGTCACCGGGGCCTTAGCATGAATGATTCCATAGGTATGGAAAATTTAGGATGTTAAAGATTTTGTCATACTTTAAAACAAGTATATTAGAGGCAAGAATGGACTGCTTGGTCCATTGCTGATAATACCATGGCTATTCTTATAATTACCATGGGCATTGACAACTCATTGTGAGATAGCAGCCCCCTTACACAATATGTGTTGAAGAGATTTAGACTACAGGGCTCCATCTTTGCATCTTGGGCAAGAACAAGGAGGATATTTGGCTATGACTATGAGGACAGGCTTTCTGTAGCTTTGTAGGTACGGATGAAAAGTTGACACATGAACAGGCATGTTCTGACCAAGGCTGAATTAGTTCTCAGCCTCAGAAATTATAGAATTACATGCACATACAGGAAATCAATACAGATCGATTCTCTTTCATGTGTTATTCAGATAACAGTAAACTGACCAGCTTAGCTGTGCAGGCTACAGCTTGTTTGCCTGTTTGTTTGTTTGAAACCCCATAAAAGTCTTTGAAAAATACCAATTAACTAGAAACCCAGATTTTCATAGGAACATATCACTTAGAACAAACTTCTTGCCAGGAAAACATTTCTTGGTTTGTTTTTGTTGGGGGTTTTTGGTTGGTTGGTTTGTTTACTTTCAAATCTAGAATAAAAATACTTTTCAAAATGAAGGAAAAAAACAGAACTCCCTCATTGCTGTAGCCTCTTTGGGACAGTTTGGCAGACTAGAATCTTGTCTCCTTTCTGCATGAAGCATGGATCATCAGCATTAGACTTTCCTGAAATGCCTTGCTTTACTTACACAAAAGAGCTTCCAAGAAATGTAAAGTTGTTTTTATACAGAATAAGAACATTTTTACACGTGAAAGAGCTATGCTGAGCAACTCCTAGTCAGCTCTACTCCTGAAGTTCAGGTCAACAATTTGTTCACCAGAGCACTGTCATGTCAGTAAAAAATACTGGAAAATAAAAAGATGTAAGTGATCCACTCTGAAGATCTCCTGACAATCTGTGCTGAATGTCAGTACAATATCTTTATCCCAATACCATCTTTCCTTTCTGAAACTGTCACTGTCACTATAGTAACTGTCATATTAAAAAAAATTCCCCTGCTAATCTTGAAATATGAACATATACCTAAAATAGCAATGCTTACTGTACCAGTAATATCACCCAAGGATTTTACAGTGCTCTCAGAAAGACCATAAACATCAAAGTTATTATGAAGAAATATTTTGCATTTGATGGAAAGTCTGCTAGCTGTTGTACACAGAGTTGCATCTCCTTAATGAATGAAGATGTTGACACAGAAGATATAATGGAATAGAGAAAACATTGGAAGTGCTTTAAAAGGGAGACATGACTAGATTGTGAAAGACAAGGTAGAAACTATTTTCTGCTTTATAGCTGTTATAAGAGCAAGTGGTAGTCATAATATACAATCTCTTTTCATATTGCTGGAGGATAACATAACTGCATTGCCACAGGCAGACACAACTCACCATGTCTTGCTTGCCATTGTTCTCCATGCTGAATAGCTCCTGGATTTCAAAAATCATTGAGAAGTACTGTGAAAAACTGCATGTCACGTAGAGACAGCCAAGGGATAAGGCAGATCCCTACTGCACAATATATAAGGATCAGCATAAATTAGAGCTAGCACATGATCTGTCCTTCTGTGTGCAAAGAAGGATTTTCTCCCAAAGTAATTAGGCTTTATGTGCAAAAAGCTTTTTTTTTTACATTACTTGTTTATAGATGCCTGATCAGATGCTAATCGCTTTCATCTTCCTTAACCTAAATACTGTTGCAGTTGTCTAGGATTTTCAGTGTGGTAGTGGAGATGGATAACCGTTGACAGATAAATGTATCTCAAATAAGTAATTTTTGTTCCTTCCTTTATCTCACTGCAGTTGTGATATAATTACAGTCAGGTCTCCATGTTCGCAATATAAACATTTTTCAATGGTTTAAACTTTGATATGTCAAATGTCAAGTTCTGCTTCCAGTGTCACCGAACTTCCTTTTGTTGACCTAATATGCCTGTGAAAAGCATCCTGCAGGCAATGCTGGACATGAAATAACATTTTTTAGCAATATAAAAAGATACATGCAGACACAGAGCCAACATTCCACATTGTTGCTCCAATTCATTATAAACTATGAGCACACATGGAAGCAGGCTGAGTCTCAGACTTTTAAGGATGCAATGGAAGTTCCATATTATCTACCCAGTCACTGACTTCTCATTTGAGACGGTCAAACAAAAGGAAACACCTTGGATGGCTTTACAGTCAAAATAAAAGGATTGCAATGAAAATGGATTGAAATCCATTAGTTGATTGAATTCTGGAAATATTTATTACATGACAATGGACTCCAGACTATAACTGTACTGAAAACTAGCTTCAGTGAGCAACCTACTCTTTGGATCATGCCTAGACGGGCAGAGCCACACGGAATACATCCAGTGCAGCTAGGCTGCCTTGCAGCATGTGGCACAACCCTTTGTGCTGCCTTGGTCTGAGCTGTTTGGAGCTGTTACAGAAAGCCTTGTTGTTTCTTCTGGCTTACGAAGCGAACAGTATGAGGCATTGTACATGTCTGTCTTTGCTATAAAGTGGCTGGTTTACTAGTCCAAGTGAATTTTTAGTCCAAATTTTAGCTCAAATTCCACCTGTATCAATTGAAACGGACACTGGAATGACAAGCAACAAGGGTTTTTTTGTGTGGATAGAAAGAGCATGAGCAAGGTCCCTATGATGTCCTTAATCATTTCAGTTCCTCCCCCATTTTCTTTACTATGATTTGTCCCATTCGCTGTGCATATCTGTTGTCGAGGTGAGTCTTTTTACACAGATGTCTGCTGCAGAGCTTCTATTCACCTAAATGGCAATGGGAACAAGGAGTTCAGCAAGTGTCATATGAAGAATGAACTCTGCATCTTAAGTTGCTGAATGAAAGGAGAAATGAAAATATGAACTTATCTTGGCAACAAAACAGAAAGCCAGTGTATTAGTAGAAGTCTCATTTTCAGCTCTCTGCTCAGAGTATGCCTAATGAAACAAAAACTTAAATAAATAACCTTATGCTTCTGTTACAAGCAATGAAATCTAGAAAACCTGAGAAACAGAAAGATTTTGCAGGATTATGAGACCAAGAGGAGGAGAAGCTTCCAAAATTTGGTGCATTTATTCAAGAGCAGAATTTTAAGAGTCTTGCCCATCTGCTTCAAAACTAAAATAAAAATCCATCCCCTCCCCAAAGAGTTCTGAAATTTATTCCATATTTTCACTGAACAATTTATTGCACACTGTAACACTAGCACATACACTTAATTACAAGTCCTATAATGTCAGAACTCTTTCAAGGAGCTGGGAGATGTTGGCCTGTGTCCCAATTAGTTCTTTTATTAGCTACTTTTGTAGAATAATTTTTAATTAACTGGGGATGGATTTGATCAGGAACTGATTTAAAAGAGCAAGTTATAAACAGCATATTGTTGCAGGGTAGGAGATCAGGTTACGTCCCAACAGAATTAGTTGTATTAGACTAAGACACTCTTATAACCTCATTTGTATTAGAAAGAATTTTGTTTCTTATGTGTAGTTTTTAAATGGTTGTTTTTAATATGGTTTTGCTCAGACTGACAGAAGTATGCATTTTAAAGGACTACAGATTTCTTACATAGTTTGAGATTTGCAAGGCAAAGAATAATGGCATAGGAAAGCCTACAGGAAAGCTGGGGAGGGACTCTTTACACGGTCTAGTAATGTTAGGACGAGGGGGAATGGGTTTAAGCTGGAAGAGGGGAGATTCCGACTGGATGTTAGGAGGAAGTTCTTTACAGTGAGGGTGGTAAGGCACTGGAACGGGTTGCCCAGGGAGGTTGTGGATGCTTCCTCCCTGGAGGTGTTTAAAGCCAGGCTGGATGAGGCCTTGAGCAGCCTGCTCTAGTGGGAGGTGTCCCTGCTTATGGCGGGGGGTTGGAGCTGGATGATCCTTGAGGTCCCTTCCAACCTAAATCATTCTATGATTCTATGATTCTAGGACAAAGACTGCGTAGGTTTACCTGAAAACTTTACAGCTATGGGTGTTACATAGCAGGTCTCTAAAAAACTGGACTGTGGGAAAATTTCCTCATCTTTAAAAAAATATTAAATGTCTCAATTCCTCTTGCAATCCCCCACTAGGACACAATGACTTGTCGGAGTCCCAGTTCTGTAAGATGCTGGCCCTGGTTTAGCATCAGACTTGGTAGTTATTAGTGGTTGGACTCGATGATCTTACAGATCTTTTCTAACTGAAACAATTCTATGAATCTATGTGGAAGAGATAATGAGAACTCTCTGTCCTGCAGCATTTTGTGGGAGGGGAGAAGAGTGTGCTGCCATTCAGGACAGGCACCCTGACTTTTCCTAACTTTATCTTCTGTGAAAACATACTCCAAACTCTGGAAGTCAAAGTGACATATGTCAGCGTAATAGGCCATGCGCAACCTTCTCTTATTTTATATAAAGATTTTACCTCAAAGAATCAAGAACACACTTAAAATTTGATACAGGTTTAATCATTTTTCTTTCTTGGAAGCAAAAATATTTTTTCTTTAACTGTGAACCAAGTTCCATAAATCAGCCCAGTTTCTAAAGTCGTGTAAGGTTTCACTCACATAAATAACTAAACTAATGAGTCTGCAGCTATGTTTCTAATTACCAATCTTACTAATGATCTATGGGCCACGATGTAACACTCCCTGTCCCACAGATATTCTCATTCTCCAGTGCTTACAGATATGAAAATAGAATGGATCTACTGAGAAAAGATGTTCCATTTTTTCTGTGATAGCCTCTTTACTGACCACTAAATAAGATTACCACATTTAAACTGAGTAAACACTGTACTCATTCTGTCAGAATTCAGTGATCCACCGTGCTTTGAAAATAGCTTTGAAACCTTTTTTGGTTTATTTTTAAACTTTTTCTTTCCAGAGTATTCCTTGGAGATTTGCCATTTCTTTGACAGCTCTGGGAGAGAGACCCGTCAGGCAGTTTGTCTGGTAATGTATATTGAGAAAAGTCTATATAAAGCCCACCTTTCCTCCACATTTGAGATAGAATTTAACTTCTGTAATACTATTACAGAAAAGGAAGATTTTCCACTTGATTTAGATGATTAGTTAATTCAATGTTGTGGTGAGGATGAGGATTTATTTATGAGAAATAGATCTAATTCTTAAAAAATCAATAGGGCAACTGAAATGCTTCTGTTGCTTCTTGAAACCAGAATTATTCTATTTTTGGAAGATCATGTCAGTAATAAAGTCTAATTTGAGGACAGATATGTTCAAATTTATTTTGTCCTCCCTTTGATGTAAGATTTATAAGGTTTTGGCAGAGTTAAGCATCTGAGTCAGCCTCAGCATAAATGGGTATTGTTCTACCTGTGTAATACAGCCTAGTAGTTCCCAGTCTTACAAAGCCCCAATGGAATAATCGAATCATGCTCTTACAATGTCACGTGCAGATTTCAAACTAATCCTTATCTTCTCCCTGAATGACATGAGATAAAATACCTGTAATACTGAACTCACTATAATAGATTCCTTTTACCAAGGGAAGCTAATGCTAACGCTCATTTCCATGGAAACAGAGCGTGCAGAGGCACCTTCCATTTAGTGTTTTGGGTTAAGTGTAGCAGAGTTCAGGTCCCACTTTCCACACAATCTAAACTGATGACGTACTGCAAATATGCAGTGCCAATCTTCACGCTATGACAGTTGTCTTCCTTTGGGGACCCAGCACCCCCTGTGTGAAGCACTCCCACTGGCTCTGCACTTCCTGCAGGCTCTGCCACACCCATGCCTGCTGCGCAGCACCAGCTGCCAGCTTCTACTTGCCTGTTTGTCAATGAATTTATTTTTAGTTTATTTGAAATTAAGGAATGCTGAACTGCATGCTGCCCTTTGGGTACTGCCTCAGCGCTGGTTGGGGTAACAAGGACAGGGAGGACACAAAGACGGAGCAGCATTTCAACCTTAGCTGTAGTTCAGCATTGTGAGCTGGACCACAGAAGGCAGACCAGCTCAGCTATACATGCTGCATTTTAGCACAGCAGCTTTTGTGAACAAAGAATGCCTGTCTCCCACATTTAATGCAGTTTATATTTTGCAGGTGCTCTAATCTCATCTGATTTCCAAAGTTTCTCCAGATGTATGAGCCTGAATGAACAAAACCATCACCAGCTATTTAGGAATCTATTTGTTGCCATAGTGGTTACTTGGAAAGGAGAGAAAAATAATTTAATTCCTTAGTGTGTCTGTGTTAACCAACAAGGACCTTGTCAAAATACTTTATTGCTCTTCAAATAGAAAACATTATACATTTTATATTTGAAAAAAAAAAAAAGGCAGGGTATCTTTCCTCAGTTTCTCTCTCTGTTGTCTGTCTGTTTTAATTTAGTTTTATTCCTTCAGGTTTGGCTGTTCATTTCTCATCCTGTTTGAATGCATTATTAGCGAGTTCACTTTTCATTTATGACTATTTATTTGCATTACTTTAATGCATAAGGACCTACACTCCTTTCTCTGAAGAACCATATAAATCACCAAGCAAAGAACAAAAAAAGTATGTAGTAAGACTAGAGGCAGAAGATTAAGCCAGACAGGCAGAGAAATCATAAGAAACACTGCAAGTGTATTTGTCAGCATGACAAGCAGGGGTCTTAAAGCACTACCAGCCTAAACATTCACATTCTGGTTAAGCAGGATCACAAAGGAGACTTTGAGAGGCCATTTTGCAGGAAAGACATCTGTGATAGATTAACATCAACAAATTTTTGAAATAGATTTACATTTGCAAAGGACCAGCATTGGACCTATATATAATCTCTATCTCACTTGAGCTGGAAAAGGAGGAAGGCTGGACTGCACATAGCATCATTGTTTTCTGGAGTAGGATCTTTGCCTCTTGATGGTAACAACTATATAATGTACACATGCATGACTGCATACATGCACAGAGAACATTGTGTACATAGAATCATAGAATGGTTTGGATTGTAAGGGTCCTTAAAGATCACCTAGTACCAACCCCTGTGCCATGGGCAGGGATGCCTTCCGCTAGATCAAGTTGCTCAAAGATTCATCCATCCTGGCCTTGAACACTTTCAGGGATGAGGCATCTACAGCTTCTATGTTTCAGTTTATTCAGTTCACAGTAAAGGATTTCTTCATTATGTCTAATCTAAATCTCTCAGTTTAAAACTGTTACCCATCCTCCTACCACTACACTCCCTGGTAAAGTCTCTCCCCATCTTTCCTGTAGGTCCTCTTTAAGTACTGGAAGGCTGCTATAAGGACTCTCAGGAACATTCTCTTCTCCAGGCTGAACAAATCCAAGTCTTTCAGCCTGTCCCCACACAAGAGGTGCTCCATCCCTTTGATCTTCTTTGTGGCCCTCCTCCCAATGAGGGAAGCAGGGCCTTGAGCAGGTCTATGCTTATGCTGGGGGCCCCAGAGCTAAACATAGTACTCTAGGTGGGGTATACATAGGCAGAGAAATACAATCCAGGGAATATGTTATTACCTAGAATAATTTGGATGGTTCACCTTTTCATCTTTCTTCACTATTCAATAATGCAAGAAAACTAGATTCACATGAAAATGCCACCAGCATTGTTTTCCCAAACTATATTACACTTCACAAACTCAAATATTTGTAGGCTGAAAGCAATCATGGTCTATTTTTTACTGTAGTCATTTGTTGGAGGGAAGAGCTTCCCATTTCAGAGCTCTCAGATACTCAATGTGGCAGAGTACTAATTATTACTTCCCCCTTCCAGAGTTTCCATGGGCTATTATATAGAGAGAAAAGGGCATAGACTGATAGAAGAAATATGTTTATGAATGTCAAGCAAACCTAAGGAAAAATATGTAAAAAATACCACAGCATGAGAAACTGAACTGTATTTAGTCCCTCGGCTTAATGTATCAGAAAAATATATGCATCTCAAACTGATCTCTCCATCTGTGTCACATCAGCTATTTCAGCAGTGTATAAACTGCATTCATTAACACAATATTCTCCCAGGTTCATCATAAATGTGTGCTACAGGTATGAACTTGGGGCTATGTTTGAATTTAAATCTGGACTGTCAAAAACCAGCACTCAACTTGGTTATTTTTCAGATTGCTGGGCTGACACAAATGCATATAGGCTATACAAGTTTCAGTTCTCCTTAGGGTTATGTTTCAATCAACATTTATTATTTCTGATCCTTAACACATCCAGCTGTATAATGAATTTGTACTTATAGTATCTTTTACTCCTGTTGCAAGATGGTCTCATCTCCTGAGCAGGGATTATGTAGTAGTAGGTGACATACTAAATCTGAGCTAAGACACACAGGCTGCTTCAAATAATTGTACAAGGTATTAACTTTCTTCATGAAGAAAATTGTGTCATATCCTGATAACACTGAGGACTTGCATATATCTCATTAAGACACCTATAACAAGTGACCTTTTAGTGACAAGATTTAAGAAGAGTCTACAATACTCCAGTAACCAATCAGTCTGGATGGGATTTTGCTACACACCCTCCTCTGCTTTGTCCCAAGGAACATACCCATTTCAAATTGCATGCAAGCGGCCTGGGCAGCCAATGCATCTACAAAGGCTGCCAAAGCAAGCCTCCAGCAAGCGTCTGCACCAGCAAATCTATTAAAAGGAATTCAAACACTGTTGGTGCTATCCTTACCTTGTCACACTCTTCATCAAGGATAGACTGTAGAGGAGAGCAAATCAAAGTCTCATTTTAGCAAGGATTTGGTGAAGAGGTGAGACCTGAAGTTCCAGCACCCCCCCAGGGCCCAGCATTCCTATGAGTTTTCAGCTGGTTGAAAGCCTACTCTCTTACAGTCATAGAAAACTGAGCAGAGAGGTAGGGATTGAGTGAAGAGCACATCCCGTGCTGCATCCAGCCTGGCGCTTGACACATGTGTCCATGCAGAGGATCAATTGCACCTACACTGGAATGTTGGACCCACTGCATCATTATGAGTTCTCTGCATGTGCACAAAGCTCCTATGTTCTCTTCTTCACCTGCTTAATACTTCTGTTCTCCTCATAACCTTGTACATCCATGTCACTCCACAGCTAAACCTTTTCTTTTCCTCCCCTCCCTTTCTCTACCCAGTACATCACTTTTTTTTTCATCCCACTTACTTGTTATTCTGCTCTACAAACACTTGAAAGAAAGTGCTTAAAGAGAACTAAATTACACTGAAGCATTACCTTGTTGATTTTCACATGGCTTCCTTTCCCTAGATCTACTTCACTTCCAAGATTCTTCAAGACAGACCCCATGTACTCTTCTGCTTTCAAATGAGCTCCCAAGTCAGACATTAGGTACAGCTGCACCAAACGTAACTAATAAGTAAATAAGAGTATTTGTGAAGGACTGCAAACAGCCAAGCTTCTACATTTTGTGCAAAGATATTCAACTGATGATTATTAGACCATATGCATGTCATTCTAGAATTCTCAGTTCTGTGAATTCCTTTGGCTAACCAGTGCTCCTGGCTTTTCAAACTTCACCATCAGATATATTATACAACTGCTTGTTCTGGCTTCAAAATACTCTAATGTTACAAATCTACTTCTTAGGCTCTTAAACAAATTACATCCATGATTGTGATAAACAATGGCTTTCAAAGTTCTCAAGAGGTTTGAATGCTTTCTTTGTTGTTGTCTTATCCTATTTTCTTTTTCATTATGCACATTTTTTTTTCCAACAGAGCTAACCAGAAGACACCAATGTGTTTGAGAACTGGGAAATGATAATTGAGAACTAATGCTTTCACATCATTTGAATCCCATACAGTAAAAGGTATGCCTGATCACTGAGGATAGAAAAAAGTGATTCTAAATTTCATAAACAATCAGAAGTATTATTTACTCTGTTTTTAATGCAAGGAGGACATGAAAGTGATCTGAGTTAGCCAGCATGGCTTCACCGTCCTAGTGGCTTTCTAGAATGGAGTGACTACATCAGTGGGCAAGGGAAGACCAAGAGATGTCATTTATCTGGTTTTCTATGAAGCCTTAAACACAGATGCCCCAAACATCCTTCTCTCTAAACTGGAGAGATATGGATTTGATGAGTGGACTGTTCAATGGATAAGGAATTGGCTGGATGGTTGTATCCAAAGGGTAGTCATGATGTCCAGTTGTGGATGGGTTACTAGTGGTGTCCCTCAGGAGTCTGTATTGCAACGAGTGCTGTTCAATATCTTCATCAACTATTGTCCCAGGTTGGGGATTGCAGGGTTAAAAATCCTCTGGGGACTAGAAAATTGTTATTCAATCCCATAATTCTGCTACCTCTTTATAAACTAACATCAAGGACAGCTTGTTCTCCTTTTCCCCCCCTCCAGCCCTGTGTCTGGCTGGAGCTGCTTTATCGGAACAAGTATGTCAGGAGTAGGCCTGTTTTGGGGCCTCCAGAGGCTTGTGTTCAGGCCTAGGGATGGCAGAGGCATTGGGAGGGGGGGAGGATTGGAGCACTGGGGATTATAGATTTAGCTTTGGGTTGGGGAAAAATTCAAGGGGGTCACTGTGGATGTTGTATCTGCTTTGTAATTTCTTTCTGTATCTCTTTCTTCAATTATAATTGTGGTTTCTCTCCAATTCACTTGAGAGCTTCATTCTGATGGCTCTTTAAAAACTGTGACAGAATAGACAGGGAGACTGAATGCCTGCACTGCAAGTGTGTTGGTGATGCCAAGCTGAGTGGTGCAGTTGACATGACTGAGGGATGGGATACCATGCAGAGGAACTTAGACAGGCTGAAGAAGTGAGGTCAGGTGAACCTCATGACATTCAATAAGGTGAAGTGCAAGGTTCTGCATGTGTATTGGGATAATCCTTAATACCAGTATAGGCTGGAAGATAATAAGATTGAGAGCAGTTCTGCAGAAAAGGACTTTGGGGTACTGCTGAATGAGAGGCTGGACATGAGCCAGTGGTGTGCACTTGTAGCCCAGAAGGCAAACCTGGGCTGCATCCAAAGAAACATGGCCAGCAAATTGAGAGAGGTGATTCTGCTGCTTTGCTCTGNTCATTTATCTGGTTTTCTATGAAGCCTTAAACACAGATGCCCCAAACATCCTTCTCTCTAAACTGGAGAGATATGGATTTGATGAGTGGACTGTTCAATGGATAAGGAATTGGCTGGATGGTTGTATCCAAAGGGTAGTCATGATGTCCAGTTGTGGATGGGTTACTAGTGGTGTCCCTCAGGAGTCTGTATTGCAACGAGTGCTGTTCAATATCTTCATCAACTATTGTCCCAGGTTGGGGATTGCAGGGTTAAAAATCCTCTGGGGACTAGAAAATTGTTATTCAATCCCATAATTCTGCTACCTCTTTATAAACTAACATCAAGGACAGCTTGTTCTCCTTTTCCCCCCCTCCAGCCCTGTGTCTGGCTGGAGCTGCTTTATCGGAACAAGTATGTCAGGAGTAGGCCTGTTTTGGGGCCTCCAGAGGCTTGTGTTCAGGCCTAGGGATGGCAGAGGCATTGGGAGGGGGGGAGGATTGGAGCACTGGGGATTATAGATTTAGCTTTGGGTTGGGGAAAAATTCAAGGGGGTCACTGTGGATGTTGTATCTGCTTTGTAATTTCTTTCTGTATCTCTTTCTTCAATTATAATTGTGGTTTCTCTCCAATTCACTTGAGAGCTTCATTCTGATGGCTCTTTAAAAACTGTGACAGAATAGACAGGGAGACTGAATGCCTGCACTGCAAGTGTGTTGGTGATGCCAAGCTGAGTGGTGCAGTTGACATGACTGAGGGATGGGATACCATGCAGAGGAACTTAGACAGGCTGAAGAAGTGAGGTCAGGTGAACCTCATGACATTCAATAAGGTGAAGTGCAAGGTTCTGCATGTGTATTGGGATAATCCTTAATACCAGTATAGGCTGGAAGATAATAAGATTGAGAGCAGTTCTGCAGAAAAGGACTTTGGGGTACTGCTGAATGAGAGGCTGGACATGAGCCAGTGGTGTGCACTTGTAGCCCAGAAGGCAAACCTGGGCTGCATCCAAAGAAACATGGCCAGCAAATTGAGAGAGGTGATTCTGCTGCTTTGCTCTGGCGAGACCCAACCTGCAGTACCATGTCCAGCTCTGGATTCCTCAAAACAGGAAGGGCGTGGACCTGCTGGAATGGGTCCAGAGGAGGGCCACAAAGATGNGGTAGTCATGATGTCCAGTTGTGGATGGGTTACTAGTGGTGTCCCTCAGGAGTCTGTATTGCAACGAGTGCTGTTCAATATCTTCATCAACTATTGTCCCAGGTTGGGGATTGCAGGGTTAAAAATCCTCTGGGGACTAGAAAATTGTTATTCAATCCCATAATTCTGCTACCTCTTTATAAACTAACATCAAGGACAGCTTGTTCTCCTTTTCCCCCCCTCCAGCCCTGTGTCTGGCTGGAGCTGCTTTATCGGAACAAGTATGTCAGGAGTAGGCCTGTTTTGGGGCCTCCAGAGGCTTGTGTTCAGGCCTAGGGATGGCAGAGGCATTGGGAGGGGGGGAGGATTGGAGCACTGGGGATTATAGATTTAGCTTTGGGTTGGGGAAAAATTCAAGGGGGTCACTGTGGATGTTGTATCTGCTTTGTAATTTCTTTCTGTATCTCTTTCTTCAATTATAATTGTGGTTTCTCTCCAATTCACTTGAGAGCTTCATTCTGATGGCTCTTTAAAAACTGTGACAGAATAGACAGGGAGACTGAATGCCTGCACTGCAAGTGTGTTGGTGATGCCAAGCTGAGTGGTGCAGTTGACATGACTGAGGGATGGGATACCATGCAGAGGAACTTAGACAGGCTGAAGAAGTGAGGTCAGGTGAACCTCATGACATTCAATAAGGTGAAGTGCAAGGTTCTGCATGTGTATTGGGATAATCCTTAATACCAGTATAGGCTGGAAGATAATAAGATTGAGAGCAGTTCTGCAGAAAAGGACTTTGGGGTACTGCTGAATGAGAGGCTGGACATGAGCCAGTGGTGTGCACTTGTAGCCCAGAAGGCAAACCTGGGCTGCATCCAAAGAAACATGGCCAGCAAATTGAGAGAGGTGATTCTGCTGCTTTGCTCTGGCGAGACCCAACCTGCAGTACCATGTCCAGCTCTGGATTCCTCAAAACAGGAAGGGCGTGGACCTGCTGGAATGGGTCCAGAGGAGGGCCACAAAGATGAAGCACCTCTCCTATGAAGACAGGTTGAGAAAGTTGTTGTTCATCCTGAAGAAGGCTCCAGAGAAGCTTTATAGCAGTCTTCCAGCAACTGAAGCAGGTCTAATAGAGAAGCTGGAGAGGGACTGCTTACAAGGGAATGTGATGACAATACAGGTTTTAAACTAGAGCAGTGCAGATTTAGATTAGACATTAGGAAGAAGTTGTTTACTGTGAGGGTGGTGGAACACTGGAACGGGTTGCTCAGAAAAGCTGTAGATGCTTCAACCCTGGGGTGTTTAAGATAAGGCTGGATGAGGCTGAGAATAACCTGATCTAGTGGAAGGTGGCCCTGCCTATGGCAGGGAAGGAGTGGAACTAGATGATCTTTAAGGTCCCTTCCAATAAGATCCCTTCCACCTCGAGCCATTCTACTATGCAATGAAAAAATGCGGGCTGTGGAATAAAAGAAACTANCTTCAATTATAATTGTGGTTTCTCTCCAATTCACTTGAGAGCTTCATTCTGATGGCTCTTTAAAAACTGTGACAGAATAGACAGGGAGACTGAATGCCTGCACTGCAAGTGTGTTGGTGATGCCAAGCTGAGTGGTGCAGTTGACATGACTGAGGGATGGGATACCATGCAGAGGAACTTAGACAGGCTGAAGAAGTGAGGTCAGGTGAACCTCATGACATTCAATAAGGTGAAGTGCAAGGTTCTGCATGTGTATTGGGATAATCCTTAATACCAGTATAGGCTGGAAGATAATAAGATTGAGAGCAGTTCTGCAGAAAAGGACTTTGGGGTACTGCTGAATGAGAGGCTGGACATGAGCCAGTGGTGTGCACTTGTAGCCCAGAAGGCAAACCTGGGCTGCATCCAAAGAAACATGGCCAGCAAATTGAGAGAGGTGATTCTGCTGCTTTGCTCTGGCGAGACCCAACCTGCAGTACCATGTCCAGCTCTGGATTCCTCAAAACAGGAAGGGCGTGGACCTGCTGGAATGGGTCCAGAGGAGGGCCACAAAGATGAAGCACCTCTCCTATGAAGACAGGTTGAGAAAGTTGTTGTTCATCCTGAAGAAGGCTCCAGAGAAGCTTTATAGCAGTCTTCCAGCAACTGAAGCGGGTCTAATAGAGAAGCTGGAGAGGGACTGCTTACAAGGGAATGTGATGACAATACAGGTTTTAAACTAGAGCAGTGCAGATTTAGATTAGACATTAGGAAGAAGTTGTTTACTGTGAGGGTGGTGGAACACTGGAACGGGTTGCTCAGAAAAGCTGTAGATGCTTCAACCCTGGGGTGTTTAAGATAAGGCTGGATGAGGCTGAGAATAACCTGATCTAGTGGAAGGTGGCCCTGCCTATGGCAGGGAAGGAGTGGAACTAGATGATCTTTAAGGTCCCTTCCAATAAGATCCCTTCCACCTCGAGCCATTCTACTATGCAATGAAAAAATGCGGGCTGTGGAATAAAAGAAACTATGCTGATAGAGGAAAAGGTAGTTATTCTGGTATTCTCCAAATAGTCTGTCTTTGTTGGATATATTTCAAGTTTCTACTCACATACTGGGACCTCTGTCATACATGCCAAAAAATCAAAGAACATGAGCTTGGCACTGATCTCAAAACAGGCTGGTTCTCCAGTCTCCAGGGATGGGCTGGAAACTGGCTGTCACTTCCAGCTGGTGATGACTGCATGCTTTGAAATAGAGATGCAAACTAAATCACACAAGTGCTGATAATTTTCCAAAGTCTTTCTTTTCTTGACCACATGCACAGAAAGATGGGAAGTTTTCTTCATAATTTCCCAAGGAAAGAATTGCAGAGCACCTTAACCCACTACAGCACACAAACTGCAACCTCTGCTCCAGACAGCCTGGGAACAAATGCAGCTAATGAGGCTACAGTGAAAGAGAAGAAATAGAAGAAAGTGTGATTATGAGAAAAATGATTCCCCCCTACTCCAGTGTCTTCTCCAGAAAACAATGTGCATTCTCTCTATAGACTAGTGAGAAGACAGTTTATCTTTCATAAATTAGGGACCCTGGAAACTTTAAAGTCTCTAAGGGAAGCTCTGGTTTCTGGAGTGGTTAGTACTCAAATTTTGAACTGTGAACTCTCTTCTGATAAAGACTTCTCTTACTTCTGTTACTCTCAACTAGTTGGTGTGTTAGTAAGTCCAAAGTCTGTTCTCAAAACGCAGTGCCTCTAAGAAGTTTTATTTCATCATAATTTTCTGCTTCTAATAAAGCTGACTTTACTGTATTTGCTATGACTAAACTGAAACTTTCTCAAAATACCCTCTTTTTTTGTTTTCACCATTCATATTTTCTCTTTAGCCTGTTCCACTAAGTTCAGGTCTCAAAACCAAAAAATAAATATCCTGCAGAATGACTTGCAAACCAAACATTTATTGCAGAACACATGCAGACTACAGAAATGTTTATAGATCCTAACTAAACACATCATTACTTAGTACTGAAAAACTTAGCAGCCCTGTAGTGTGAACTAGGTCCCATCCAAGCCAGCATAATCTCTGTTTTGAAAAATCATTAGTATCCTTCTTGATCTCAAGATTTTGATCTGACACAAAGGAGAGAGGGAAACTCACTACTACGAAGTAGTAGAAAAATAATGAAGAATAGAACTGATTTATTCTGGCTATAAGGCATCAGTAAACTGTTGGAGTTCAAAGAATATAATTGAATAAAGCATCAGGCCACAATACAGGACTTTATTGAAAGCAAAGACAGTTTCTAGCCATCCTAAATCTAACTTTTTTGGAAAGTGTGAAACACATTTCTAGTGACTCATACACTTCCCCCTCCTCACACTGATTGAGGAGATACACAGGGCTCAGAAAATGGCTAGGCTCTATTTCACATAAAGATTTGAATTGCATTAGCTGTATCTTGGGAAAAGTGTTTCTAGGCAGTATCAATGTGCTTATAAAAGTAGAGTGTATTCTGAAACAGGCAAGGAATAGGTTTTGCTCCTAAAAACATTTTCATACCAATATTCTAGTACTTAAACCAGAAATTTTACAGAGGTAATGCAAAACATAATCTGAAATGCAAAGGCATTGTTTGTCCCAGGACTGGTTCGGCAAAGGTTAAGACAAAACTCTGAGATGTATAATTCAGATAGCAACTGAAAGAGTCTTTCTTTGCTTGATCTCCTATGGAAAATACTCTACTGGAAGTATACTTGTTCCATCCTGCCCTTTTTGCTAAACTGAAATTTAACTAAATTTGCATCTTGAGACTTAATCTTCCTTCAGAGATAATAACGTGGGACTAAATTCTGCTCTCAGCTGCAGCTGCTTTAATCTGGAGTTAGGCCTTTGAAGTGGGATTCATTTTTGTGCAACATACTTTTCAATGTATTCACTGTTCACAGGTTTAATTTGGAAATCCCACTTTCATCAGCATACAGCATCACACTAACATTTAAAATACTAAGTAATAACTATTGGCAGTGCAAGAACACGCTGCTCTCCGAGGATCTGACCACTGCTTGCAAAGGAGAATGATTGTCAGCTCACAGATTGCACAAACCTGGTGTGGATGAAAGAGTAGAAACCACCTCCATAAGAATATCGTGAAAGGTTCCTGGGGCACGGTGGCGCAGCTCCCACAGGGACAGAGGAGGGCAACACTGCCAGTGGTTTTTCTGCCCCTGCCTTTCCTGAGGACAACACAGGAGCTGCTGGCACCTACCCCTGCCTCGACCTGCGTGGCACGTGTGCAGTCATGCCCTCACTTCTGGGAAGCAGCTGAGGGTATTGCTTGCCTCTGGCAGTGGCATGGGGAGAAGCGCTGCGGGCACACGACTGCACACCCGATCCTCGGAGACATGTGTTGCCCTCCTGGGTGCATTGGAAGCAGGGATGCTGCCCTTGCCAGCACTCACCCCTTCAAACGCAGCTGCACTAAGCACATGCTGCACCAAGAGCCCTGGATTTTCAGTTTTGATCCCACTTTTTGTGACTGACTTCAGAGAACATGCTGCCAAGTGAGGTGGCTTATCATTACCACTGGGGGAGTTCAAATGCTCCCTGCTTCAAGCAGGAAACTCAATGCATTTTTTGTCTTCTCCTGCCCCCTGCTCCAACCTTTCACATATTTTCTTTTTTGATTTGCTTATTAACCTGTGGTTTTTAAGCTATTACCTTTTGCTTTTTCATTTTGTTTCATCTGGTGTTTGAGGTCAGAAGCAAACACTAATTGATAAAATACTCTTTAAAAAGTCTCAGCACAGCAGACAGTATTTGTTTCTTCACCTCTTAAGATAACCTTCATACTGTTTGACATGCTTAGTCTATGCTGTGAATTTTGCAGGCAGATGCAGTGTCAGGCAAGGCATAGAATCATTAAGGTTGGAAAAGAACTTTGAGATTGTTGAGTCCAACCATAGCCCAACCACCATGACTACTAAACTATATACTGAAATGCCTCATCTACATGCTTCTTGAATACCTCCAGGGATGGTGACTCCACCACCTCCCTGGGAAGCCCATTCCAATGCATCATCACTCTTTCAGTAAAGAAATCTTTCCAAATATCCAATCTAAACCTCCCTTGGCACAACTTAATCCTCATCCTATCGCTAGTTACCTGAGAGAAGAGACCAACACCAGCCCCACTACAACCTGCTTTCAGGTAGTTGTAGACAGCAATAAGATCTCGCCTTAGCCTGCTCTTCTTCAGACTAAACAACCCCAACTCCCTCAGCCAGTCCTTGTATGACATACCCACCAAACCCTTCACCAGCCTCACTGATGTTCTCTGAACACGCTTCATGATCTCAATATCTTTCTTAAGATGTGGTACCCAGAACTGAACACAGTACTCAAGCTGTGGCCTCACCAGGGCATCTCCTGCTGCTGCCTGCCTTCTGAAATATATTCAAGCTGTGGCCAGGAACAGCTTTCTGGCACACTGACAAGCCACCATGTACATAATCATTTGAGGTTTGTTCTTGCAGAGGAAGCTGTCTTGAAGGGGCACGATTACAGTTTTGCTCTCTAGCTGCCAGCTGGGACATGCCAGGCCTTTAATCAGCCCTTGAAACCCCAAGAATATAGCCAAGATGCCTATGGAAGGAATATCCTCACACAATCTTTCCTCTCAGCTGTTATAAACATGCCTGCTGTCCTTCACTGCACATACAGGGGAGGCAGTGAGGCAATTCTCCTAGATGAGGCATCTCCATCAAGTGCTTTAAATTAGCTTCTGCCAGAACTCTGCAAGCATGGTTTCTCTGCTGCTGTGCACATCCAGGCCACTGCAGGCACCAATACAGACAGAGCAGTCTGCTATCATGCCTGTGATGGCAGCTTTTCATGGCCCAGAGCCCATAGCCACAGCTTCAGCCTATGCTCTGGATCTGAAGGCAGAGGGGATTGCTTTCAGTTGAACATGGGTCTCATTTGGAAATGTGCTAACTGGTGCACAGGAGTGGGTAGTGTTAGTGCTGTGAGAAAGGCTGGTATGCACAGGCAAGAGGAATGGTGTCACAGCTCCAAAAACTGATCAAAATCTTGGGTATCTGCAGTGGTTAGGGAGCTAGGAGACTGGAAACTTAACAAGAAGGTTGTGCTTAGAGTCACAGAACAATTTAGGTTAGAAGGGACCTCAGAGATCTAGTCTAAACCGATCCTCAAAGCAGGGTCGACCTCAAGTTACAGCAGCTGCTAACGTTTTTCACCATTTGCATGTTGAAAATCTCCAAGAATGGAAACTTCATTATCCCACGAAGCAGCATGACCCAGTGCTTACCCATTCTCAGTGTGAAGATGTTTTTCCATACAGATAATCAGAATAGTCCATCCTACAACATGTGACTGTGGCTCATCTTCCACTGTGCATCTCTGAGGGCAAGTTGGCTCTGTCTTCTCTATAATATCCTTTTAGTTGAAAGCAGGAGTAAGATCTCTCATTAACTTTCTCCTTAACCTTCTCCTCTCTAGGCTTGACGAGCCCACATCCATCAGCCTCTCCCCACACGTCACATGCTTCAGTCACTGAACTTGTCCAACTTGTCTCTCCTGTATATGGGGGACTAAAACTGGAAACAGTCCTCTCAGCAACAGACTGAGAGAAGCAATCAGTTTTATCTGTCTATAGACATTCTGAAAGCACCTCACTTGCCAACTACTGTACAAATACATTCAGATTATTTATAAACCAGACTGTCCTGGATTTATCTCAGTATTCTTGAAAGTCCCAACAGAAGCTGGGATTAGACATGGTTGCTTGCCTAGGTGAGGGAGTCAGACCTGCTAAGAGGTTTCATGGAACAGTCCTTTGTTCTGCCTGTGATACCAGAAGGATGTGGCAGAACTGAAAAGGGTTTTGCTCATTTTTGGGTCATTTTACAATTCTCATGTTTGTGTTTCCTAGCACATCCATAACACAGCTTCCTTTTCTATCTATTAGGCTTGCTCAACAGTTCATATCCACTTTGCTGACATTTAGTCTTCTGGGCCAAGTGTCTTGTTCCATTTTGAGCTCCTTTCAGCTCAAATGACTTTTAAAAAATGATATTGTCTGTCTGAAGGCCCAGCTGTCAGCTAAAACTTCACGTGCTTGCAGCTAAAAGCTCTCTTTCAGGAGATGCCACTGAAAATCTCTCTGCATAAAGTATTTCCAGGGGACTAGAAAAGAGAGGAGTAGTCAAATGGAGAGTGCACGAAAAGGTACAGACTGCCAGCACAAAGCAGATGTCGAAGAGGTTCAGAAATGACCAGTTGACTGATGTGAGCAGCACTACATACAGGTCAAGCAAACAGCTGGCATGATGGCAAGGGAGGGAAAAAAAGAGACTGCCCATGGAGAGCGAGGACAGAGGTGAACCTCCACTGACTGAGAAAGGCAGGGCAGCTTGTTTGTGTGATTGCCAGTAAGAACTCCATCCAACACAGCCTCTGTATAGCCAAGGTTCACCCTCCTTCCTGCATGAAAACACCAAAGCTGTAGGTAGCAGTTGTACACTTTGTGCTTTGCATCAAGGCATGTTGGTTTTGCACACTTCTTGACTCTATATCTTTTGGTAAAAGCAAAGTTTCCAACTCTTTATTTACCTGAGCAGTGTAACACAGAAACGTGGGTGTCTTGTTAATTGTTTAGAGCATTACCTTGCACAAGTTGGCCCAAATAAACTACAACTCGAACAATTTTCAAGGATTTTAAAGTTCTCCTGGGTATGGTTCAGGAATTAGCATGAGCCAGGGACTATCTGTAATAAACAGTATGTGTTTTGCTACCCTGTTTTGAAGAGGAAATGTGGATGCAGGCTCTTCTATGCCATTTGGCCTTAGAGACAAGTCCTGAGGATCTTTAAAATTATTGCAATCTCTGTTTCTGGCACTGGGATCTGATCCTGCTACTCTTTCCTACATTTTGCTCTCCCCAGTTTCCTCTGTGGAAGATTTGCTTCTGATACTAACATGGTATTCATGCCTGCTACTGTTGTGTTAAGAGAACTAATAAACTGTATGAGACCCACACCTTTCTTACTTAGGAAGGAAAAAAAAAAAGAAGAAAAACAGGAAAGAAAAAAAAAAGGCAAATACAACCAAAAAAAATATGCTAGACCAAAATGTTTCCTTCCAGCAAACCAGCTAACTGACTATATTAAATAGATGAACCCAAAGACTTGGAGATCTAGAGGTATGCAAAAAGAGTTGCTTAAAAATGCATCATTGTTATACCCAAATTTTGGAAGACATCACATTCTGATTTTAGCAACAGGGCTGAAGGAACACTTCTGATCCAGAAAACTCTCACCTGAACAGAGGATTCCCTCTTTTCTCAGTTTCTGCCAGTTCTGTATGAGGCAAACAAGTTGCATCCGGGGAAGCTAAGGAAAACCTTATCTATGCTAGTGTCACTGTAAGAAGAAGGAGGGCCAAACTGAGGTTCTGTATTTCAGTGAAAGAGATAGACATATATATTTTTGTCTTCCAGGAAAGAATAGAAACAAATAAAGTTTGAGACAAATGAAGAGCTGACAGCTGAAGGCCAGCTGACCACAAAAGTTAACAGTGGAGAGACTTTCTTATCTTCCGGATATAAAGGAGAAACAGATTCTCTTTTTGACAGCTACAAAGTGGTTTAAGATGGCAAATATTTAAGCTTTGAAAGTTTAATCTTCACTTGGAAATATTTTCTGGTTGTTGTCTGTACTCATATAAACATTTGCTAGTAATACACCAGCTTCCTCTGCATCTCGAGCTAAGAGACTGAGTTTTGCCTACAGCTCTCAGGAATAAACATGTGGATTCTACCTGCCCTATAAACATAGCAGTGATGTATGGTGATGGAAGTCAGGTATGTTTATTGCTCTTTTTTTCAGAGTAATGCTATTTATCAGCTCTAGCAAAAATTATTTCTCCAGTTACTCTGTGGTTTTATGTGTCTAGTGACTTGGAATGACTTGATTATTTGACTAATATATATGTATATATATATGTAAGAATTACATGAAAACCTATTTGATAATATCCTATAGGAGACTGCACTGGAGACAGAATGTAACTCTTCTAAGTGATTTGCAGAGAAAGTGTTTGTTTGATGAGATGTTTGCTGTTTTGGTTAAAATTCTAGATGAGTGCATTGCTTTAAGAATGGCTAAAGAGCCACTGTCTACTTCATTATGTTGTTGCTGAGAAACAGTCTAATCTTCTCACAAAAAAATAATGCCTTCTTAGGCCATATTTCTACTTAAAAGTAGCATCTTGCAAAGATTTAAAAAAAACCAACACCTTTGCATTCATTAAATTCTTTCTAAGCTTTGATAATATTTTATATATTAAACTTACCCTGAAGTTTGAAGAAATCTAATAAGTATTGAATACTGTGAATGTCATCTTAGTGTTACTTTCTGCCTTCTAAATAAAAGCTAATGACTACAAATAAGTAGGTCTGCATGGCTTTCAGAAGACATAAGGGAAGTGACAGACTGGTACTGTGCTTGCTGACAATGCATAAGAATCACAGAAGGTCAGTTAATTTTGCTACCAGATGCTCTGCAAATGGTGAGGAAAGTACATGTACCCTGTTTGTGCTAAGCCTATTAATGCAGTCATTAATTGCTGCCTCCTGCTCAAACAGCATGAACGTAAAATAAATTAAATGATATTGAAGGGATTTATCTTAGACCAACCTCATTTTCAAACTAAGACTTACAAAGCACTATTTCATTCTTGCTAATCATTACATAGAAAATGTCACTGTGGGCATGAGCACCTAGAGAGAGACAAATGAGGACTCACAGCTCATTTATTTTTGGAGAACACCTTTCTGAATTATTTTCTTTAAAGTAACTGCAAGTGCAAAAATTCCCAGTAAAAGTTTCATCAGGCTTACATTTCAATATCTTGATACTTTTGGAAGGTACATTTTCCCTTATTTAACACAGCATTGCTTGTCTTGGCCTTAAAAATACCAGCTTGGATGTTGTACTTTGCTATTCAGAAAGCTCAAAGGAATCGAATATTCTTTTATCTTTCTGATTCTTAGGTGAACCTGGGATCAGTTCTAGTTTGCGACGCAAGATGCATGCACTGCTCAGGCTGATGCCTGGAGCAAGATGCTCTCATTCATGCCATTCTTCATCCTTAAGTTATTTTTACACCAACAGCCATGACTCATTGTATTGCAGATCTGCTTTATCAGATGTGGCTCAACAGAGAATTAGGTAGAAGATGAACCCATAAACAGCTAGTAAAGCAGAGTCATGTCAGCGATCTTTCTTACACAGTGTCAAACAGCTACGTCAGAAAGGGACTATCTTGTGGATCATATGCCATTTAAGATTAACCACACTTTTATGCTTCACCATCTGACATACATGTTCTTTCAAGACTAGGAAGCCTGACACACGAGGGAAACTGAAATAATGAAATTTTACCTTATTTCTAAAAGAGAAACACTTCCTCACTTCAAAAAGTTTGAAATCCTCCCTGGAGGAAATTTATGCAAAACAATAATCATTTTAGTGTTGCCATGTTCTGCTTCAATTGTAGCTTCTCAGAACACATATTTTGGCAAGTGGGTATAACACTGTGCAGGAATAATGTGCTAGTATTATTAAGTTTTTTATATTACAGAATTATATAATCATACAATTGTTTGGGTTGGAAAACACCTTTAAGATCATTGAGTTAAACCACTAACATAGCACTGCCAAATTGACCCTAGTGCCATATCTATCCATACCTCAATCACTTCACTAGGCAGTCTGTTCCAGTGTTTAAAAAAACTTTCAGTGAAGAAGTTTCTTCTAATAGCCAATCTAAAACTTCCCTGGTGCAACTTGAGGGCATTTCCTCTTGTTGATCACTTGTTACTAGGGAGAAGAGACCAACACTCACCTCACCACAACCTCCTTTCAGGTAATTGTAGCAAGCAGCGAGGTCTTTCTTGAGCCTCCTTTTCTCCAGAGTAAATAATCCCAGTTCCCCCAGCCAATCCTCATAAGACTTGTTCTCCAGACCTTCATCAGTGTTGTTGCCCTCCCCTTGACACCAGCACCTCAATGTCTCTCTTGTAGTGAGGGGCCCAAAACTGAATACGATATTCAAGAAATGCTCCTAATACAGAGCCCTGGTGAACACCACTTGTGTCTGGCCACCAACAGGACTTAATTCCTTTCACTACCACTCTCTGGGTCTGACCATCCAGCAAGTTTTTCACCCAGGGAAGAGTCTACATATCCAAGCCATGAGCAGCCAGTTTCTTCAGGAGAATGCTGTTGAAAATGGTGTCAAAGGCTTTACTAAAGTCTATGTAAACTACCTTACCTAAAAGCTAATTAAAAACATTAATTGGAATGGTTTATCCTGAAGAATAGTGTGGAAATCTTTCCTTCAAATCTGTCAGTTTTGCTCTGATGGATCTGAATTCTGCAAGGGGAAGCAAGTCAGTTGGACTTCCAACCTAGTGAGAACCTGCTGCTCTCAGATACCAAGGAAGGTAAATGACTGTATTTGCACAGCCTAATTGTTTTAGCTAAAATACTACTAAATGTGCATGGAAGAAGCTCTGTAATGAGAAGTACATGTCACACTTTATAAGGTCAGTCACACTTCTTATTCCTCTACCTTTTTCTAAAAGAGGTCAATCCTTTCTTATCCCCAGTTCTAAGAAATCTTTAACCCATCTGGACACCAGCCTTTTCCCAAGATGAGCTCCATGACACCAGGGAAGAAGGAGAAAGAGGGCTTTGTTTCCATGGCAGATTTAGTGCCATGACTCCCTGCAGTGAGCAAATACCACAGATGACCTTGTTTCAATGGAGTTTCACATGGCAGATAACACACAGAGGAGTCACACAGAGGTGTGACTCAGTGGTTTTCCTATAAAGGCCATACATAGTCCATCTCAGCACTCTGGGAATGTATCCTTTCCATCCTCACTAATAAGAACCTACTTTGTGGTGATGCAAGTGTGCAGCTGGACAGAGGCTAGGGTTGACCTTTGACAGTTCTGAATCAGAAAACTCGGGCAAATATTATACAGTCAAGCCACAGTGCACAACTAGTGCCTACCCGGAGGCAGACAGGCTGTTAGAAACCTCAACATGTCCTACTCTGCTTTGTGACACTGTCACTAGGATGTACATTGATGTTACCTGTGGTAGTGGCGTGTGAGATGTGGAGTGCCCAAGGTGCAGAAGTCCTCCTGACATGCCAAGCCAGGTCAGGAAGCACGCCAG
This sequence comes from Tricholaema leucomelas, assembly GCA_013400475.1. NCBI lineage: Eukaryota > Metazoa > Chordata > Aves > Piciformes > Lybiidae > Tricholaema lacrymosa > Tricholaema leucomelas. The sequence goes on from WAAF01013988.1 coordinate 1,250,253, forward strand.
ACCTTTCACTGTGCCTCAGCCCTGGCACGTAAAGACAATTAAGGAGTAGACTGGGTATTCTGTCCATCAAATTGCAAATGCCCATGCTTCTGCAATAGGGATGCACAGGACTGCAGTCTTTCCTGCAGGTATTATAGGCTAGCTGCTGAGCCCAGCTCTCATCAGAGCTTACCCCTCTCATCATTACATTCTTCCATGTGGTCACCTGGTTTTAACCAACTCACAGAGCAGCACTAACAGTGATTACCTTGGCAGGCCTGAGTTATTTTCAGTGCCTGCAATTCTGTTCCCTCCAGGTGTAATTACAAAGCTATTAAAACCACCCAACTGTCTCCAAGAATTATTTCTTGAGAAAGCGGGTCTCAAAATAGGTTATATATACTCTCCTATCTCAGGATGGCCTCAAAGCACCCTCTGTCTTTCTTTGCCTAAGCTGGAAAACTCCATTCCTTCTTTTCTTCTGTTATTAACTGTAGCAAGATACTCTGAAGTTTTCATTCCCAGGCCTACCAGGTCTCTGCCTGTGGGTAGGACTTCAATTATGTACAATAAATTGCCTCTTTCCTCCAAGTTTGTTCTTGACATCTTGTATAATGTTTGCCTGGTTTCCCCTAACCATAACCTACAGTTAGGCCAGGACTGCAAATTCATAAAGGAAAAGTCTTACTGTCTAAAATCTTCCCTTCACTAACTAGGTCATTCACAATTCTTATAGGCTTGCTTCTCAGTAATCCTATGCTGTTACACAAAATTGCCAACAGACCAAAGCTACACAACAATCTGCTCTAGGCAAAGAAAGAAGACGATATTTTAAATTTAGCCAAAAAGGATGCTGAATACCAAAACACATGAAATAATTAGTTCAAGAGGTGACGAAGAGCTGGAGCATCAGATTTGTGTAAGTCAGTCAGAAATAAAAGTTTCCTTCTAGCTTTGTTAGGCAGCCTGTAAGAAATACATTTCCAACCCCCACGTATAATATGCCTTCTGCAATGTTCCTCAGGGGTCAGTGCTGGGACCAGTGCTCTTTAACATCTTTGTCAGTGATATGGACAGAGGAATTGAGTGCACCCTCAGCAAGTTTGCAGATGACACCAAGCTGTGTGGCACAGCTGACTTGCTGGAGGGCAGGGATGCCATCCAGAGGGACCTGGACAGGCTGGAGAGGTGGGCCCAGGCCAACCTCATGACGTTTAACAAGGCCAAGTGTAAGGTCCTGCACCTGGGTCGGTGCAATCCCAGGCACAGATACAGGCTGGGTGATGAATGGCTGGAGAGCAGCCCTGAGGAGAAGGACCTGGGGGTCTGGGTCGACGAGAAGCTCAACATGAGCCGGCAGTGTGCACATGCAGCCCAGACAGCCAACCGAGTGCTGGGCTGCATCAAGAGAAGTGTGGCCAGCAGGGCAAGGGAGGTGATTCTCCCCCTTTACTCTGCTCTCGTCAGACCCCACCTGGAGTACTGTGTGCAGTTCTGGAGCCCCCAATACAAGAAGGACATGGAACTGCTGGAGCGGGTCCAAAGGAGAGCCACGAAGATGATCAGAGGGCTGGAGCACCTCTGCTATGAGGACAGGCTGAGAGAGTTGGGGCTCTTCAGCCTGGAGAGGAGAAGGCTTCGAGGAGACCTTATAGTGGCCTTCCAGTATTTGAAGGGAGCCTACAGGAAAGCTGGGGAGGGACTATTTACACGGTCTAGTAATGTTAGGACGAGGGGGAATGGGTTTAAGCTGGAAGAGGGGAGATTTAGACTGGATGTTAGGAGGAAGTTCTTTACAGTGAGGGTGGTAAGGCACTGGAACGGGTTGCCCAGGGAGGTTGTGGATGCTTCCTCCCTGGAGGCATTTAAGGCCGGGCTGGATGAGGCCTTGGGCGAGCTGCTCTAGTGGGAGGTGTCCCTGCCTGTGGCAGGGGGTTGGAGCTGGATGATCCTTGAGGTCCCTTCCAACCTAAACCATTCTATGATTCTATGTTACAGCCTCTCAGAAAAGTGAAAGGAGTGAGCTTCGTCCAATACTATAGCAATTATTCATACTTTTTAAAAAGTGTGTGTGTGTGGGGAACATACTCCTGTGATTAAGAAGTTCCTGACTGATTTGTGTCTTGAGAAACGGCACCTGTTAATCTACAGAGCACAGATGAGATCTGTGCTAACACAATAAGTGAACACAAAAAGATGCGACCCTCTCTGATTTCATCAGTGTAATTGTGAACTGCAATGCAAATCATAGCTGTCTTACGTACGGCAGCATGGCACCACTCTGGTAAAAGCGCAGTATTTCTATTACAAATTAAGACCACTAACACTATGAAGAAAGGCCATTCATTAGCACCTTCACATAGTGCCTAATCAAGTAATTTTCTTCATACCTGTGCACTCTGATTGCAGGTAACAAGAAACATTTTCTACTTCCAAACACTTGCATCTGCATTACAGCTGTGGCTCCAGAGGTACTTTCCATTCTTTGAAGCTTTTCCTTCAAACATGTTACTTGATGTTGTGAAAGTCACTATCATTTTATCAGTTTACGAGGGACATTGAGATGCTTGAGCGTGTCCAGAGAAGGGCAACAAGGCTGGTGAGAGGCCTCGAGCACAAGCCCTATGAGGAGAGGCTGAGGGAGCTGGGATTGTTTAGCCTGGAGAAGAGGAGGCTCAGGGCAGACATTATTGCTGTCTACAACTACCTGAGGGGAGGTTGTAGCCAGGAGGAGGTTGCTCTCTTCTCTCAGGCAGCCAGCACCAGAACAAGAGGACACAGCCTCAGGCTACGCCAGGGAAAATTCAGGCTTGTGGTGAGGAGAAAGTTCTTCACTGAGAGAGTCATTGGCCACTGGAATGGGCTGCCCGGGGAGGTGGTGGAGTCGCCGTCCCTGGAGCTGTTCAAGGCAAGGTTGGACGTGGCACTTGGTGCCATGGTCTAGCCTTGAGCTCTGTGGTAACGGGTTGGACTTGATGATCTGTGAGGTCTCTTCCAACCTTGGTGATACTGTGATACTGTGATTTTATCAGAGTTTTATGATGATTTTTCATGGCTGTGAAATATCAAATACATTTTCTTTTGAGCTAAAAAAAAAAACACCTTAAGGTAAATTAGAAATGCCTAGAACTGCAAGTGCCACCTTTGCCTGTGGAGATTTCTGAAATATATCTGCAAAGGGAGTATAAGCAAATTGGTCACTGTTGTGTTAAGCTGCTGTAACAACCATTGCCTCATTTGCCTTTTCATTATTTCAAGGTTTGGTAATAAAACAAAGCTCTGGAATAGGAAACATTGCAGAGAATGGAGGAAAGACAGAACAATGAATGAAAATGCTTATGAAGCAGTTGAAAGGTGGCTTGCGTGACAATGATACTGCTCAGAGTATAGAGCCTTTGACTGGCAAGAATGATGAAATTCCAGGAGCAAGTTGATTGAAAAGAGAAAATAAGGGGGCTAATGTAGCCAAAAAGGAGTTGTTGGTCCCCCCTATCTGTCCCTCCCCCAGTAGCAGAATGCAGCAGTTCAAAAAGACAGGAAATGGAGGAAAACAGTTTCTTTTTGTGAAGAAAGAATCAAGCACTGCTGAGGCTAGACAGACTAAATGAGATAAAGAAAAGGAAATATTATATGTGCCTTGAATATGAACTGATAATTTGTTGTTGCCAACAAAATAACAGAAGAAATAAAGTCAGGTAAATTCTCCTCTACCCTACATTAACTTTGAGTGGGATAATTTACAAAGTGCTGCTGCCCCAGTGAGCTATCCCTGCTCTGTGCTCCTGATTCAAGAAGGACTCATTTGCTCACAGTGCTATGTGAATGCATGGGGACAGTCACAATAGCTCCACATTTGTGCAGTACTGCATTTTAGCTAGTAATTCTGGCCAGGCTTGAGATGTCCTGTGCAAAACAGGTTTACAGATGTTAACAATATGCTGCTTTAGTTTAATTGTTAGTTCTCCTTTAGGGATATTTTAAAGTATTTTCTCTTTGTGATATTAATCTATTGTACTATAGGCAGGGAAATAGTAAACTCATTAATCATTAAAAAAATCATTCATGCCAAAAATTTGCAGTAACCCCATTAGTCATTTCCTAAATTTTAAGCATACAGTTTTTGCTTTGCTTCCAACAACAGGAAAATGAGACATGACCTGGTTAAGAGCCTTTTTTTTTTCTCTTCCCAATTGGTCTTAAGAATACACACCACTACATTATTGGAAGTGTGTATTGTTGATCTGGCAGCTGTTTTTATTAACACTTTTACTGCAAAAGTAGCTACATTGTGAGCTTTTGTTATACGTGCTCTCATCCAAGTCACAATGCTATCTATCATTTTAGGTCTCAGATGTGCAAAACAATTATGCAGGGTATATAACACTGAATACAATCTATTGTCTGACAGAGGTCCCAAAGCAATACACATTCGATTTTACAGTCTAGGTGCATCATTTTATCTTGTCTGCAGTGACCATGAGATGATGGAGTTCAGGATCATATGAGAAAGTAGCAGGGTTAGAAAGTAGGATTCAAACTCTGAATGTCAGAAGAGACAACTCTGACCTCTTCAGAGACCTGCTTAGAGGAATCTCATGGGTTAGGGGTCTAGAAGGTAAAGGGACCAAAGAGAGCTGCTTAATATTCAAAAACCACCTCCTCCAAACTCGATTGGTGCAGGCGAGGCAGGAGACCTGCATGGGTGAGCAAGGAGCTTCTGGAAAATCTCAAATGGAAGAAGGAAGTTCACAATATGTGGAAAAAGGGACTGTCCACTGGGGAGGAACAAGGGAATGCTGCTAGAGTACATAGGGATTTTAAGAAGGAAATCTAAGGCCCTATTGGAATTAAATCTGGCAAAGAATGTAAAAATTAACAAGAAGGGTTTTTTCAAGTACTTTAGCAGGAAGAGGAACTCCAGGCAAAATGTAAGGCCACTGCAGAATGAGGTGGGTGTCCTGGTGACAGTGGATACAGAGGAAGTGGAGCTCCTGAATGCCTTCTTTGCTTTAGCCTTTAATGCTAAGGCCAGCCCTCAGTCCCTAGAGGTAAGAGAGAAAGTTTGAACGAAGACTCTTCCTTAGTCAGGGATGACTGGATAAGTGATCACCTAGACAAGATGGACACCTACAAATGCATGGGCCCCAAATCCATAGGATTTACCCATGGGTACTGAGGAAACTGGCTGAGGTTATTGCTATGCTACTCTCCATCATTTGTCAAAGGTCATGGAGAACAGGGGAGGTGCCTGATGACTGGAGGAAAGGCAGTGTTACTCCAGTCTTCAAAAGGGGGAAGAAGGAGGACCCAGGAAACTACAGGCCAGTCAGCCCCTGGAGACCATCAAATCTCACGTAGATCCAATCCAGTGTAAATGATCGAGGCCTACCTGAGTTAGCAGGGCGGTTGGACTAGATGATCTCCAAAGGTCCCTTCCAATGCCTACTATTCTGTGATTCTGTGCTGATTTAGTTTAGTGAATATGCCCTTCCTGAAGTGAGGAAGGTACATAGTACACATTTTGTAACTCATATAACCCATAGTAGTACTCTTATAAACCTTTCTCACTACTTTATTCTTCAGTAGGATCTTGTTATACATCTGCATAATCGCTTTTAACTCTGTCAGTATCATCACAATAGAGTTTGATTATGATTTTTTGTCATGAGTTTTTAACAGTATCTGCTTTATGAAATTCAAATTAATCAGGCTTTTTGTGAATCAGACTCTGTCCTTCTCCAAATCAGGCTAGGACAGCAAAGGCACATCTGTTGAGTGGCAATTGATTCTGCAGCAAGCTGCCTCTGCACCCTTAGGGAATGAGCATGTGCAAACAGACTCTGGGATGGGAATGACTGCATGCACTGTAAATGCACCCCTGTCTCTCTAATTCTTTCCTTTTCATGCTATAGCCAGAATACTGGATCTTTCTTACTACCTTAGCCATCAGCTTTTTACTTTTTTCAGCTCTGGACTTCCCAGGAGAATTTAAAAATCAGTTTTCAAAGCTGTTTGTCCTTAAGCCTTTTCCTTATTTTCCAAAGACATTTTTAGTGTACACTGACCAGTTCTGTTTATAGTTTCAGTGTGGTACATAGTTTCAGTGTGAGGTTACTGACACTTAACAGCAGTTGGTTTGTTTACAAGGCTATAATGTGTAGGCAAGCACTACTGTTTGGAATGTTTTTCACAGACATGTAAAAGTGTAGTCAGGGAACAAATTTCTTTATTCTAGTGTTCAGGCTTCTGAGAAGAATGACATTACATCCAAAGGTAAGCGTCCCTCTCCTGCCACATGATCTCAAGTGTGATGTATTGTAGAAAAAGAACTTGTCACCAAACTTGCATACTATTTAGCTTGTTGATATCCTGTGTTGTTGCTTTGAAGAAGTATGAATATGTGGCAAGAGGAAGTGTGTGGACACAGTGGTTTAATCAGAATCTGTCTTCAAGCAACAGAGCAGGGGAAAGAAATCCAGATGTTGGATCTGGCAGGTAGTATAGCAGATGGTATCATGGCCTCAAAGGCAGTGGAAATTGGGCAGAGGGGCTCATAGCTGTGTGAGAGCAAGTTGGGGTAGATCTTGAACAACTGTAAACCAGTAGGATGCCTGGCTTGGAGAAATGAAAAATCTTAGCTGGAGAAGCAGAAAGTACAAAAGAAGAGAGAGTACAAAAGCAGTTACGGTATTTACTGAAAAGATCCTCACAGCAGCAAGCTCAGAGAGTGATAGCGTGGGGGAGGCAAGAGTAGCTCAGGACCCGCTTTGGAAAAAGAGTAGAAAGGAAAAGAAATGGAAGTATACAGAAGTGTGTGAGACAGAAAAGCAAGCACTAAGAAGTGCTTGCAAGCAAACTTTCACAAAAACCAGAGACACTCACCTGGATACATATTCAGGGAGTTCCGAAAAGCCACCTCTATTGCTGTTGATTTTGTCTGCCTTTATAGCCCTTTACCCATTGAAAGAAACATGGGTTGATATTTTAACTTGCATCACCTTATTTTAATATTTTCATTAAAACCAGTCTTAGTAGCTCAAAGTACCCTAATCCAAGGCAGAACAAAGATGAACACTGTTTTATTTGGTTCCCTCTCTCTCCTACCACACATCTGATGTTCAGGATCACAATGTACTCTGCAAGTTTTCATGATTACTGTGCCAAGTTCTACATGTAAGCTGTGAGGATTACTCTTTATGATAGTCAGCTTTTCTCTTATATTCTGCATTTTTAAGATATAATTTAATAGTTGGTCATGGGCAACAGATGTATATCAGACAAAATATCAGAATGTTGAGAAGTGGGGAAACACCAGATTGAGAATGTGAAACAGGCACGTAAGTAGCAAAAAGCAAGGGGTAATCTGTTTCCTCCACTTTGAAAGGTCTTTTGTTGGGCAGCTCAGCTGTGTCTTGCAGCAGAGCCTGTTGTTCAAGAAAGTAGTGTCACACAAGGCAAGCAATGAGAACAATCAGGCAGATAGAAAATTTGACCTGTGAGTGGGAAAAAAGGAAAAAAATTATGTTCATCTGGTGAAGTACATAACAACAGTTGCAAAGATGGAAATGTCAACTGCCCTATGTCTCTGGTAGAAAAGACAAGGCTGCAGCTGATGACTGAAGTTACTCTTTGGGACAAAGGAAAAAAAAAAAGAGATGTGAGGAGCTCTGAAGCCCCAAAAATATTGTCTATTAATCACTGAGGCGCCTCCTTTCTTCAGGAGACTGAAGAGCTGTTCAGGCATGTCTTAAATATATATATATTTCATGTCCTTATGTTGTACAGATATATAAAAAATACGCTACTTGGGAGGACTATAAAGTTGTGAGGCTTTGCAGGGAGAAAATAGGAATGGGCCAAAGCACAGCTAAAAATTCATCTGCTTTAGCTGTTAAATAGAACACAAAATGATTCTACAAATATATTATCAACAAAACGATGACTGAGGAGAATCTCCATGCTTTAGAGGATGCAGAGGGAAAAATTTTGATCAAGAATGAGGAATAGCCTGAGATAGATACTCAATACCTTCTCTGCTTCAGTCTTTAGTGGCAAGACCTGTTATTCACTCAATAACCAACCTGTTGAGATGGAAGATAGGGAGAGGGAGCAGAATGAAGTCTCCACAATCCAAGAGTAGATGGTTTGCAATTTGTTGCACCACTTAGACATATACAAGTCTATGGGGTGAGATAACATTCACCTGGGAGTACTGAGAGAGCTGGCCAAAGTGCTCATCCAGCCACTCCGCAGAAGAACCTGGCCAGGTTGCATCTATAGACCAAGGCCAACTGTATGAAGTTCAGCAAAGGCAAGCACTGGGTTTTATACCTGGGTCACAGCAACTTCATGCAACAACCTCATGCTACAGATCTGGGGAAAAGTAGCTGGAAAGCTGCCTGTCAGAAAAGGACCTAGGCAAGCAGTTTGACAGTTAACTGAACATCAGTGTGTTCTGGTGGTCAAGAAGATCAACAGCATCCTAGCCTTTATCAGGAACAGTGAGACCAGCAGGAGCAGGGAAGTGATTGCCTCCCTGTAACAGCACTGGTGAGGCCATTCAGTTTTGGGCCCTTTACTACAAGAAGGATATTGAGATGCTGGAGCACATCCAGAGAAGCACAACAGATCTGGTGATGGGTCTGGAGAACAAGCCTTATGAGGCGTGGAGTCTTATGAGTGGCTGAGGGACCTGGGATTGTTTAGTTTGGAGAAAATGAGGCTTAGCAAATATGTTATTGCTGTCTACAACTGCCTGAAAGGAGGTTGTAGTGAGGTGGGTGTTGGTTTCTTCCCCTGGTGACAAGAGGAAATGGTCTCAAATTGCACCAGATTGAATATTAGAAGAAACTTCTTCACTGAAACTTTTGTTAAGCATTGGAACGAACTGCCAAGGGAAGTAGCTGAGTCACCATTCCTGGAAGTGGTTAAATGATGTATAGATGTGGCACTTGGGAATATGATTTAGCACTAGGCTTGGTAGAGTCAGGCAATGCTTGGACTCGATGATATAAGAGGTCTTTTCCAACCAAAACCGTTCTGTGATCCTGAAAGATACATACTCTGGGCCTTGGTTTTAGAGGTAGTAAGTAAAGCAAGTTATGCTGTACGAATCATGCAGTGACACAGCACACTGTGAAAAGAAAATCTCTGTATTACTACTAAGTATATGCAGATGATTTTTACTCTTTTCAGACACTACCTACTCATGAAAAAGACAAGGAAAGAAGCAGCGGAAATCAAACACAATTTTGGTACAAGGAAGCCCTCCCATTACAGTGATTGCAATCTGTAGGTTTTATTAAGCTGTACTCCTGTAGAATGTCACTCACCAGCACTGTTTGATGGGTAAGAAATCTGGATTTTATTAGTAAACGATTTTTCAGATGATTAACTCAAAGGACTGTCTGCCTGTTCCTGGATGATCTCCATTTTGTCTATATTCATCTATTTTCTTTTGCCCAATAGATAATTTTCTTAACCTTGCACACTGAGATTTTTACAAAAAGATCCTTCCCCAACTAGCTATTCCTACTGTAGGTCTATGTGACAGCTTTCAAGTTTCCTGCAAATGTATTGCTACTTTGCAAGCCTTAGATCCAAAGCAAAACAAAGAGCCCTTAAAACCAAAATGTCTTATACCAGGGATATATCATATGTTTGTTTTTTTTCCTGTAAGCGCATCACTCCCTCCTCCATCTCCCCAGTATCACTTTCAGATATTTTGTCTTGGCCTTTCTTCTTTTGGTCTTACCTCTTTGTGGGAGTGTTACAAAAGGGTTTTCAGCCTGTATTTTTTCCTCTGAATTTGTATCTCCCTGTTTTCTTTAGAAGACCACTATATATATAAAAAGATGTGGCAAATGGCAGCTGAAGATTAGTAGGGATAGAGCAGAAAGAGATCAGCATGAAATAAGTTTAGGCAGCTAACTGAGGACCCTAAGATACTTGCTCATCTGCAGTGTCCCTGATCAACAAGAAGATAAGAGATGCTACTTGAAGACCATTCTGTACCTCTAGAACCTGAGTCAACATGTGGAGCTGTCTACACATCAGCCAGTGGCCTCAGAAGGTGAACAGGAGAGCAGAGGATGACACTTGTCACTCAGACACTTTGGCTAGGTCTTGGGAGCCAAGTGTGTTGCCCTGTTGAGACAGGGCAACAATCAAAGACACTCACCACAAGCCTTTTTAACAGAGAAGCAACGTCTTCAGGCAGATAATGCCCACATCTGTGGAAGTCCTCACAGAGGCTCAAGAGGTCATCCATTTCTGAGCTCCTGGGTTAGGCCAGTGTCAGTGGGATCATTTCCACATCTTGCTCACTGTGCCCTCTCTAAAAAGGCAGTTCATGGTAGCACATGGACTGGTCATTCTACAGCCATAAACAGTTTTTGCTCCATACCACTTGCATGTCTTTCTGGTTACAAAAACAGTTGTGGAAAGACAGGAAGGGGGTTATCAGCCTCTGTTGATTTAACCTGCAACATAACTGCAAAGTGGATGAATCATTAGTCCAAAGAAATGCAGTTCTTCACCTCAAGCTCAATACATTTGTGTCACCTAGTGAAAGCACCTCACCAGTGAGCGAGTGGAAGGGTAGGCGCAAGAGCGGAGAAAGCAAAGGGCCCCAGCTGCACTCAGGCAGGAAGACTGACTCACAGAGCTTTGTCCCAGTCTACCCCTCTTTTTCATGGCCATGCTTGCTCCCCAGGCAGGAGCTTCTCATCTGTTGCACTTTTCAGCAATGAAGGTAAACAGGTTCTCAGTTTATCCTCATGCATGGTACTGGAAGCTTTATTAGTTCAAGAGCTGATTGAGAAAGCAAATTACACATGCCTTAAGGACAAGAAAAATGATCCAAATTTAATCCACCATCACAAGCCTGTCAGAGCACAAAGTCAGCAGCGGAGACATACCTAAGCATTTACAGACACACACATCGTCAAACAAGTTAAATCCTGACACTTTCATTGTTTAATCCATCATGTATAAATGGCTGCCTTTCACTTCTCCCTCTCAGAAATGTGTGCATCCTCAGATATGCTATTATTAAACATTATTTTCAAGTTGGCTTATGGAGTATTTCCCAAGTGCAGAGCCTGTAAGTGCTCTGTAGCAAAGCAGTGGTTACCTGGGCTTTGTTGGTTGAGTAATCCATGCGATGCTGGGCTTGCCTCAGAATTACCAAACACAGAGGAAAGCAAAAAGCAAGCTCTCTTTGCAATCATCAAATATACTGCTGGAAATTCATTGCTGAAACAGCCCTGTAGACCAAGAGTGCAGGTGAATAGACTGTCTTTGTTTAGATGTCAATGTGAGAGTGTCATGAACTCAGAGCTTTTAGATAATTATTTATAGGCATGTGTTCAGGCAGTTTGCTCAGCTCCTTCAGTTAGGTGACAATGCATGTAGCAAAGTGGCAACTCTGTAGCCTTAATTTATTCATTGCAAGGTGCACTGGTTTCTCGAACCATTTCCTGGAGAAATATTTAAACCTCCAGATGGCATGATGTGAAGTAACTTTCTAAAATAAAAAAAGGCAACATTTGCAGCCTTTCAGTACTTAAAGAGAGCTTATAAAAATGAGACACAAAATGTTTCAGCAAGGCCTGTTGTAACAGGATAAGGGGTAACGGTTATAAACTATAGGAGGGCAGATTTAGACTAGAAACAAGGAAGAATTTCTTTACAGTGAGGGTGGTGAAACACTGCAACAAGTTGCCCAAAGATGTAGTAGATACCCTATTCCTGGGAACATTCAAGGTGAGCCTGGACTGGGCTCTGAGCAACCCAATCTAGCTGAAGATGTCCCTGCTCACTACAAGGGGTTGGATTAGATGATCTTTTATGGTCTCTTCCAACTCTAAGCATTCTACAATTCTAAAGGAAAAAATAATGAATAATCTAGAGTGAAGACAACTGCAGGCAAAACATTGGCATCATGCAGAATAAAGACCCCCTCAGACACTGCATTCCTGAATCCGGGCAAGACAAAATCAAGCAAATGCAAGTGATTTGCATCCATACATGTGGTGTTTCAGCACAGATTGCAGAACCCCTCTTACAGAGTGCCCTATGCTAAGCACCAGCAGAAGAGGGTATCAGGCCACGGTTTACCTCTCTGGTGATGGCCCTGAACTGCCATTTTCTATTTTTTGTATGTGCAAACACATGCTTGCAATCCAGAGTCATGATTCTGATGCACCTGCAGTGTCCCAGGATTATCAGGAGCTGGCCAAAGCTTAGCTGTAGCACAAACTGATGTGCATGTAGTCAAAAGCCATTTGCTCCACAGCCACAGGACACTCAGAGATCAACAATACCAAATCAAGCCACAGACATTTATTACATCCCTTGTATTGGTCAAGATGTGGATATTTAAAAGAAAAAGTACTTCAAGTAGCTTACATTTGTATCAAAGTGGTAGAGTCTATATTGTTTAAAATCATGCTAAAACCAGATTACAGAAATATAATCATATTAACAAAAATTCCAAGACAGATAAAAATGACTTTGTGGTAAACCAATAATCTCAAAGTATTAAGTTCTGCAGTGCTTCTTAAAGAAGAAAATTCTCTCCCAGCCAAGTTGTTTACTGTTGTAGTAAGAACTACTGTGACTTCTAGTGAGTCACTAAAAGGACTTATTTTCAAAATGATTTCCAGAAGATCCTTTCAAAATGCATCTTGTTTTACAAGCTCACTGTCACTTCTGTCCCACAGATTTCTAACTAATAATGTGTTATCATCTCCCAGTATTTCACACATAGCACAGAAAAAAAAACATTGTTCTGATTTGGTATTTTTTAATTTGCAAAAGATTTTACTGTAGCTTCCTATAAGAACCTAATATAGTGGTGATACCTGAACAGGAAGTATTTATTCAAGAATGCATACAACTGCTTCTGCATAAAGAAAGACAGTAGTGCTGTTCCATATTTATCTTTCATCATCTCTGAGGTTTGCTTGAGACCCAACATAGTAATGGGCACATCACATTATGACTTCCTTTGGGGGAACTTTAAGCTGCAGGAGGTTGCCTCTAGCCAGCACAGTCATGTCTGCACACCCTTAGCCTTGTCTGCTTGCTTGAGCTCCAGGCCTACCCTTCGAGGAGGTAACAGAGATCCTGACTCCACATCCAGCATCTCCCATCAGCACATACAAAATCTGAGTGCTGCTTAATACATTCCTATGCTGGCTTTTAGAAAAGAGAATCATAGAATCAGTGAGGTTGGAAGAGACCTCCAAGATCATCCAATCCAACCCATTACCCAGCCCTATTCAATCAACTAGAGACCACGGCACTAAGTGCCTCATCCAGTCTTTGCTTGCATCTCCAGGGACGGCAACTCCACCACTTCCCTGGGCAGCCCATTCCAATGGCAAATCACTCTGTGAAGAACTTCCTCCTAATATCAAGCCTATACTTCCTCCGACACAACTTGAGACTGTGTCCCCTTGTTCTGTTGCTGGATGCCTGGGAGAAGAGACCAACCCCCACCTGGCTAATTGTTTTTACCTATGAGAAAACCGAAGGTATTTAATTTGCATAATATATTAATTCAGTTTTTAATTTGGGTAGGGCAGTGGGACCTGGTATAATGATGCAGTTGTTGTGACATATGCACATGATCATTTTCACTCCATGCTGCAGGCTCCAGGAAATACTATACTCTTCTAGGAGGATAATATTCCCCAGCACTGTACTTGGGCATAAAATCAAAATAAATTTAAACAGAAGACAGCTATGGAGAAGGTAGTTTCTAGATTATGTGATTAAAGGCCAGAAACACAAAGACCTGGTGAGGATCAGACGTACAATGGAGCAGAGGAGCCTTAGCAACCCAAAAACCAGGGCACACACTGCATTGGTTGCTCTGAAGACTATCCAGTGAGAAGCATACAATACCTGGTGTGAAACCCACCAAGCTGAGTTAACCAAAGAAAATATCCCCCCATAACACCTTGCAGAATGCCAGGGGTTATTTCTTACAAGAGCCTAAGAATCACTGTGGGATGCTGGGAAGGGCATTTGGGAATTGTATGAAAGTTACTCTGTCAAGTAAGATCATGGGTATGTATGAAATATAGGGTATTTATGGGACAGAATAAAGGTGAGCAAAGGGAGGCATCAAGATGGATTGGGGAGGAACAAGCAAGTGAAATTAGATGTAATAGGAGTTCAAGAGGCTGGCTATTTGTAAACAGTTTACTTGGCAGTGCACTTGCCTGACTGAGCCCTGTGTTTAATCACCATAGTCTAATTGATACTTATGATAGTTAATGATCTTCTGTTCTCACTAGGAATGTGTGAATGCTAGGCAGACTTGTAGGCAAGTAAGATAAGAGTTGAGTGTATCCACAGCAAAAGCAGGATTGTGAACCTCTGTGACTAGTACATCTTGTTCACACTTGTGAACACCAGGGAATCTGGGACCCACTACCAGAATGATCTGTACTATGTTTATATGAACATGCATACAGATATTTTCCATTACTGGACTTCAACCCTAATCAGCTCAAGAGAAGGAACAGTGCCGGGCAACCTGTGCTCTTTGACAGTGTTGGGTGATTATGTGAGTGCTGATAAGGCACTGTTTCTATCTGTGAGGCTGACCATATGTGTGTGTACGAGCATGTGCTCAGCCTCTCGACTGTCTGGACCTCATTACCAAAATGTGTTTTGGACTTCAGAGCTCAAAGAGAAGGAAGAGTATATTAAATGTATATAGAGATCTGAATATATGTAATAAGGTGTACATTGAGAGACACAATAAAAACAGGCCACAAAAGAGACACTCATGGTTGGAGAAGGAGTACATTATGCTAATCTGTGTGCTACTTCATATTAGCAATTTTCTCTCGGCCACCCTGTTTTCTGTGGAATTTAATAACATATTGGAAAGCTTTTTTGCTGGAAGGAAAACCCTCTGAACCCTTGGCAGGGTTAAGCTGAGCTCCTGGGAGTGCACATGAGCAAACTACAAGCAGAGCATGCCAAGAAGCAGCTCTTCAAAAATTCCTCTTCATCCTGATGTGGAATTGTAAAAGCCATCTCAGTTGCTCATGCTCTCTTACCCTTATACCAGATCAATGTTTCTCCTGGTAATAGAAAAGAAACCGGGCTCTTTTACAGGACTTTTTTTGTTGAGAGAAGGCTTGATTTTTAAAAGAGAGCTTATGCCTAGTTCTGTGGATGGAGATGCGGCTATGACATGATTATCCACTGTTTGTATTCATCAAGTATTAAGTCACAAGAAAAATGTCACTATTCCATTATAACTGTTCCAAGCCTGGCAGCCATCTTACCACAGTGAAGTCTTCTGAAATAAGGATGAGGATTCCCCCATCCCCATTCAGCCTCCTCATTCTAGTTTTTTCATTCTTAAGGAAGTTTCTAAAAAGATGAGGTAATAAGGCCTGTTACTGAGGTTTCTTAGAGTGGCAGCTTGGAAGATGCCTTTTTGAAACATTTCCCTTTCTTTTCATTAATAGTAGAAGCTTAAATCAAAACTTGAGCAACAAGTATGACAAAGACAATTGTTTTTTCCACGGAAACAATTTGCAAGCCTTCCTTCTCGTCCTACCCTTGCTCTCCAGCTGCCACCAGGCTCTGCTGTCACACTGTTTGGTCCTTTCAAAACTCAAAGCCAAGAAGAATGGCATTTCATTTCCAGAACGAATTTCAGCTCAAATCCAGCTTTTAATATTAGCCTCCATCACTTTACTGTGGGCATTAGCAGCACCAGCCTGTGTAACCTTTCCCAGTACTCATTTCACACGTATGAAAGTACACAGATGGCCAATTATGCCAGTGACTGCACTGAATTACTATGTGTAATTAGAGATGGGAGCAAGTTTCTAAGCTGATAAAAAGTCAAGTCTGATTCTATCAGACTTGTGGATTTATGGGCTTGGGGAGGGAAGCTGGTTTGTCCCTTATCTGTACACGTAGTGCTTCAGTGCAGACACTTTGTGAGCCATTCATGTCAGGAATGTAAGCAAGTGATAAGGAGGTGATATGAAGTGCAGGAAAGAAGGTGATACACTGCTGCCAGGACTTCATGGGAGGAGCTGGGGACAGTGGGGAAGCGATGGATGCCAGCTGAGGGACAGCAAAGGAGAACTCAGCTTATGGCCAGGGCTGCTTCAGAGCATGGGTAGGGGACGCACAGGTCATAAATTTTTCTCTTTGTAGCTCTTCTTGACTGCAAGGCACACATTGATCAGGTTCTTGCTAAATATTTCAGATTGAGGGAGGGAGAGAAGAAAACCCCAAACCTACCATGCAAAAAAGGAGTTAGTGTTATTATCTACAAAAATAAGATGGCTGAGGAGTAAACACACTTCCCTTCCTACCCAGTCTTGAGATGCGTTAGTGGCATTCATTTCTATCCTGCTGTTCTACAAGAAACACAAGATTACACTTTTCACTTCAGGCTTGAGGAGAAATACCAACTGTGAAAAATCAAAGCTTTCAGACAACTGCAAAGTCTGAATTAATACTGATAGAATGCAGACTGGTATTTTGTTCTCTTCTTTCAAGTTTATTCAAGTACAAAAATAATTAATTCTTGAAGCACACTTGAAACTTGCCTTTTTTATACTAAATTCTAGGTGACTCACTGGAATTTGCTAAGTTTTTCAGTTTCATGAGCGTGAAAGCAATGAACAACAGATATCAATGCTTCTCAAAACATACTTATTTTCATTTGATAACTGTTTTTCAATGTCATTTCAGATACTATGAAAGTGTTAATTAGTCTCCAAAATACAATTACAGTACATTTTATAAGCAATTACTTTAGAACCATAGAATGGTTTAGGTTGGAAGGGACCTCAAGGATCATCCAGCTCCAATCCCCTGCCATAGGCAGGGACACCTCCCACTAGAACAGGTTGCTCAAGGCCTCATCCAACCTAGCCTTGAACACCTCCAGGGAGGGAGCACCCACAACTTCCCTGGGCAACCTGTTCCAGTGTCTCACCACTCTCACTGTAAAGAACCCTTTCCTAACATCTAGTTTGAATCTCCCCTCTGCCAGTTTAATCCCATTATCCCTCATCCTGTCATTACAAGACCTTGTAAAGGTCTCCTTGAGGCCTTCTCTCCTTCAGGGTGAAGAGCCCCAACTGTCCTAATAGCAGAGGTGCTCTAGCCCTCTGAGCATCTTCATGGCCCTCCTCTGGACTTGCTCTAACAGTTCAATGTCCTTCTTGTGTTGGGGGCTCCAGAACTGCACACAGTACTCCAGGTGGGGTCTGACGAGAGCAGAGTAAAGGGGCAGAATCCTCTCCCTTGCCCTGCTGGCCACACTTCTCTTGATACAGCCCAGCACATGGTTGCTGTCTGGGCTGCATGTGCACACTGCCGGCTCATGTTGAGCTTTTCATCAACCCAGATCCCCAGGTCCTTTTCCTCAGGGCTGCCCTACAGCCATTCACCACCCAGCCTGTAATTGTGCTTAGGATTGCACCAACCCAGGTGCAGGACCTTTCACCTGGCCTTGTTGAATGTCATGAGGTTGGCCTGGGCCCACGTCTCCAGCCTGTCCATGTCCCTCTGGATGGATCCCTGCCCTCTAGCACGTTGACTGTGCACACAGCTTGGTGTCATCTGCAAACTTGCTGAGGTCCTTTGTCATTTTCCACTGACAAAGATGTTAAACAGCACTGGTCCCAGCACTGACCCCTGAGGGACAGCACTTGTCACTGGTCTCCAGGTGGACACTGTGCCTCTGATCACCACTCTCTGCGTGCCACCATCCAGCCAATGCCTTATCCACTGAGTGCTCCACCCATCAAGTCTGTCTTTTTCCAGTTTGGTGACCAGGATGTCATGTGGGACAGAGTCAGGTGCCTTTTTCAGGTCCAGGAAGATGATGTCAGTTGCCCTTCCCTTGTCTACTGTTGCTGTGACTTGATCATAAAAAGTCATTAAATATATTAGGCCTGATTTGCCCTTGGTGAAGCCATTGCTGGTTACCACCAATCGCCTCTGCTTTGTTTTCCATTTGCCTTAGCAAAGCCTTCAGGAGGATCTGCTCCATGATCTTGCCAGGCACAGAGGTAAGTGTGAATGGTCTGTATTTCCTGTGGTCATCCTTTTTTCTTGTTGGACAGTGGTTTAGCAACTTCATCTGCCAGTTCCCTCAGGGAACTGCATAGAAAACCTCCCTCGCCCCTTAAAAGATGCCCAATGTGATCTTCTACTGAAATGAGGAAGAGATTGCTCATTTTATAAACCACCTAGAAAGTAGCAGGAAGGTGCTTGACAATTATTTTTCACTATAATGGGCTACTGTTTACTTCTATAAATGTTTTGCAATAGTGGCAGCTGTATTTAAGGTAGCAAAATGTTAAATATTTGAAAAAGCTCCCTGAAGATTGTTTGCTGTGTACATTTACTAAATGCCTATAGTAAACACTTAAACACTTCGCTCTCTTCATTCTCTTTCATAATATTCAGTTTCTTCTCTGCTTGTTGAAATAAAGCATTTTTTAGCCAAGAGACTCACCAAAATACTTTTCAGTCTCCAACCTCCTGTTAAATTTTTGAGGTCTGATCTTTGAAGAGCTACTGCAAACAATTTAATGCTGTATTTATGAAAAACAATTACCATGAAAAATAAATTATAAGGAATCTGCTCATCACAATTTTAAGGTTGTCAAGTTAAAAAGATCATACTGTTAAGAAATACAAACCTCAGAATAAGGCAATACAGTGTGGCATGCAATACTTTCTAGCTTATCTTGTTAATATGGATATATATATGTATGTAATTCTTCCTGCCATGACAAATCTAAAAAGAGTAATCTCAAAACATTTAACACCCAAGCATCTCTTTACGCTATGCATAATATAATAACCCCCTTAGGGTAAATAACATATAAACAAGCAACAAGAAAAACAACAAACCCAAAAAAAATGCAAAACCAAACCCAAACACATAACCCCCCTCAAGCTCCAAAACTGTACAGTGTCAGTATTATTTTTATATGAAGCTTGTAAGATGAATCCTGGATTGCTACTGTTGCTGAATGTTAGCAGCGAGCTCCACAGTTTCCATCTGCATATTAACAATAATCACTTACAGCTCTGCTATTTTAATGGCTCACTGTTTTCTCATTCTCTCTTTTCCTCTCTGAGGTTATGAACATAAACTGCAGTGTCTATAACCATGACAATAGCTGAAGCAGTTATATCTTTCAAACATCATTATGCTACAGCTACAGAAGTCTGACCAAACCAGCTTTAACCACCCCTCAAATACTGCCTTGGTTAACCACCTCTTTTCATGTAGAGCTGTGGAGCCACTAGTCCAAGTTGTCATTGTGATCCAGAGAGGTCATGCTAATTTCTCATTGGGTCGGTTATTCATCCAGAGATTAAAATCTCAGTCTTAGTTTCTGAGAAAGTCTAATGCTTCTGGCTCCCAGGTTAGGCTATCCTAGTGTGTACCAAGGTATGGCCCAAAATGGGGAATGAAACACCCAGGCCAGCCAGTCTTTTGTTTCAACTTACTTTAGTTTTTTAAGATAAGAAAACCAAACTTATGCTGAGTTGGGACACAAAGGTTAACAATCAAAACACTTTTGTGGGAGGGAAAAGCCTGAAAAAAATCCCCTTTGGAAGAATGTAGACATTTCTTCGGGTTGCTTCCTGGGCTGCCCAGCTCTTTTGGATGCCTGCTCCTCAGGGCTGAAAGTCTGCTCTGCAGAGATAGCCAGAGAGCACGAAGGAGAAAACTTGAAGTTTGCTCACTACCAGGAAGAGAGACTGACAGATAGATTCATGCTTTCTCCTTCCCTGGGCTGATATGGAGACCCTGAACAGCAGATACTCAGCTAACCAGCAATCAACTGTCTTGGTGATCAGGCATTTGATGCCATCAGGAAAGGTACAGTTTGAGATTAAGAGTTGCACAGGCATTCAGCCAAGAGCCCAGAAGTCCTGGCTTTCATGAAAGTTTGAGCTATGTCCTGCTCAGATACCAGTTCCCCTGTGACCACGGGCTGAAGGTCTTGGAAACACCAGCCCACCTCCAGGTCAACAGAAACAAGGGGGCAGAAAAGGCTTCAAAGGGAAGGTTGAACCAGCAGAAAAGGTGACTTGAGAATCTCTCTTCCAGCAAACTGACATATTTCAATGGAAATTAATTTCATAAGGAAGCTTCTGATCACTCCCTGTAACATATACACTAAGGCTCAGTGATAGACTGTATACATTTAAGAGAAAAATGGGTTTTGATTATTTGCAGGGAGCATCAGCATGCCAGACCCTACCAGTTGTTTGGTGGTTAAGAATTTGCCACTGAAAGCAAAACAGGGCAGTGGGCTGTGTAATGAGTCCGGATCATGGATCCACAACTGCCTGTGCCCTCCTGCTAGTGGAGCTGCCATGGTCTGACGAGTTACAAAGCTATATTGACCAGTTTTGTTCATTAGGAAGCTAACATGTTCTGGAAGAGTTTTCACACGGCTGGTAGCAGCCTCTGAAAGCTTCAGTAAAAGACGTGTGGTTCATTTCTTCCTGATGCTATTAATTGCCCAAATGTGGCCTCTGGTTGCATTCTTCCAGGACAAAGGAACTGCAGATCTGTTTGCAAATATTATGTTACTTCTTTTAGTTGTCTTTATGCAATTTCAGATTAGGCTTTCGGTATCTACCTGCAGGGAATTCATGTTGAGCTATAAGAGCCTATTACTGCAACAGCTGGAGAGGCACTAAAAATACCTTAGTCTGAAACAGCTTGTTTAAGCTCTTCATCAGGCCCTAAGAAAAGCATGCTGTGTAATATCTTACAGAAGAAGGCTGAGTACAATACTTTTGGAAGTGACAGAAGGAGAAAAAAGAGACAAGCTAGGCACTAGGTGTTCCTTTCCATTAAAGAAGAAACTCTTCACAGAGCAACTCTATACAGTTAAGAGAAGCAACCCTGAAGAAAGGCAGCCCCAGTTCCACACTCCTGTTTGGAGTCTTGGTCTATACTGCCCATTGCTCTCTTACTCCCTTTTCTAATTCAGTTTTGGATTTCCTCTTCTGCCTCAGTCTCATCACTTAATCTCTCTGTAATTTCTCTGACAAGTTTTTTTATTATTTCTCACCTGTTTTTCTCTCACTTTCTGATCCTCTCCCTTACAGATGTGGTGATATATAAGTTATCAATGAAGCTTAGGTCCTCAGCCTTAGGTCCTTCTGTCATAAAATCTTCCCTTCTAACTCTGATCTCCATTCCCCTTACTTTTGCTCACATCCCACAGACTAGACTATCTTCCTCCACATGAATTTCCCTGACCTATTTTACTTTAGCAATCTTCATCTATCTCTGTCCCTCTAACTTAGCTGACAGTTGAGCCAACATCAACAATTCAACATGTTTTTAATTCTTAAGATTTTCCTCACAAACAGTCCTGTTGCCTGAAGCATAGCCAGGGTTTTCTGACTCTTCCTTACTGTCATAAAACCAGGGAGCTCTTTCTCTCATAATACAGAACTGTTCTATGTTTACTTTGGTCCATCACTTACTAATTCTTCATGCCTCTGTGTGTGTACTGAAGTGACCATTGTGTCACCATTAGAAGTAAATCATGCCCTTAGGCCTTTCAGGAATTATAATAATTCATAGTGTGTAGATACACCTCAAGACTATAGTTCTTGGTTTGTGAAATGAAATTGAGAATGTTCCTGCTGTTGAAAATGAACACAAATATTTAGAGATTTTTTAAGAGAAAAACACTCATGTCTGTCTGTAATTTTCAATTCAGGTCTCAGACTTCAATTTGGAAGAAGATTAAGTGTGAGCAGTTATTCCTTTCAGAAGCCAAGCGGCAGAAATAAAATAGCACTAGTGATGAAGACCCATAATTCTCATGTGGTTACACTTTTACCTGCCAGTACAGGGTATGATATAGTTTAAGCCTGCGGTTTTGGCTAAGTAGAAACTATTCTCCTTTTTTTTTTCCACTATGGCCTGATGCTCCTACACTTCAGAAGCAATTAATTATGTAGCTGATTTTTCATAAAATAATTCAGCTAGCAAGGGAAGTTAACAACAGCAAAAAGGGTATCTGACACATTGACTGTAATAATTGCCCTGGAACGTGCCAGGCTTTCCACCGAGAAAGGAGGAGGACCTATAATCAACACAGCAATATTAATTAATTAATAAACATATTTTGTCTCAGTATTTCTGGTCAGAAAATTGTCTCAGTGATTTGGCAGCCTGAAATTTGTCTCCTACTGCAGTGTTTCCCTGGAGCTCAAAGCTTGAGCCACCACAGGCAGTGACTTCTGCTTGTTCCATCTTAGTCAGACCTCTGATAGTCGGGCAGCTGCCCTCTGAGCCTTTTCCAAATTTCATCCTGGTTAACACCCAGATGCACTTGAGTTAACCATAGTCCTAGGGAGAAGAAATGCCTGAGCATCCACTGTAACACCCTACTAAAGATACACTCACATGATGGAGAGAGGAGTTAAGCAACGTGCCCTATAGTTATTTATCTAGGCCACTGTAGAGAGTGACTGACCATGGGTGAAATAAAGAATAATAATATTAGGTGCTGGAGTTTTCAAATGCTCCATCTTGCATGAACTGGAAGCTATTAAAAATCATAAGAAAGGAAACACCAGGACCCAGTACAAGATCTACACAAAGCTCAGACAATTCAAGCTAAATGTTGTGCAACACCACCAGTAAGTTAATTACATCTTACTTGAATGAAGTGTAAAATAGACTTAGTTAATTTATTACATGGAGTCTTCCTTCTCTGGTGTGGTTATGTGAAATCATCTTGTTTTCTTTTAAAATAGAAATATAAATTATAGGCTCTCCCATCCTCTGCTTGCAGCCATCCTCCCCTCTTCCAGGAAGCACATAAAGACACACTATATTGAGCAGGTCTACCGAAGGCACCCTTATTTAATATAATAAACCCATTACACGCTGTTAGTATGGGGCAAAAGGGGAAACTCTGCTAACAGCAAGTAAGTTTTACGTTCTCCATGGAAGAGCTAAGTAAAATGCAGAGTCTCGGGCTCCATTGTTCTGCTTATAAGGTAACAAACACGGAACTATTTATTTCTAATACTGCTTTTCTGTGAAGCAAGTGGAAAATCAGATCTGAGGGGTTTGGTTGAGCATCAGAACTCAAAAAAGTAAGAAAGCAAAGGAACTGACAATCTCTCTGCCATTGGCCTAGAAGTCCAACATATTATAAAGGCCTTAACGAAATATCTGAGGAAGCAAAGAAATCACATAATACTTTGTTAGGAAGTTTGGCAAAGATTTTACTTCATCCCTAAATACTCCTCCTAAATTGTAACTCTGATGCCTATGAACCCAGTTACAGTAGGATAGAAAGTCAGCATGACAGAGCAGCAAGAGATTTGCCACGGTCCTGATAAAACAAATTACAACAATGATCCTGATATTACTTGATATCAACATTAAATAAGAGTCATTGTCACAAGACCACAATCTCCTAAAAATGACCCATCTGTCCTCAGCAATCTGCTCCATGCATCTGTAGAGATATTTACCGGTACTCCTGTGATGAATCCCACACGTAACAATTTTCATTAGAAAAAAAAAAGGGTTCTGTGAAAACATGTCATGTGAAGTTTAATCTAACCTCTATGACACACCTTTTCCAGTATATGTTCTTGCAACTGATGCTTGAGTCATTGGACACTTAGTTCTGTTGTTATTCATCCCCTGGAAATTCCTACAAGACTCCTTTGCCTCATCTCAAGTTTTGCCCATTGATGAGAAATTATTTATCTAAGAAGGGGCCCCTGAATACCACAAGAATGGTGTGCTAGTTTGAGGATAGCTAAAATGTTTTGGTGAGAACTAGATTACAGGCTGTGAAAGACAAACAGTGATGATGTCTACTTCACTCATAGGCTTGCTGAGAGCTATAAGAACAAGATAAGGCACTTCTGCTGGGGAGCCCAGAGCTGCATTTTTTTCTCTCTCTAGCCTCTCTGCCGTTTCTCTGATTAATCCACTTTACTTCCTACCCCCCTGGCTGAACCTCCATTCTTCCTTGGGACTGGGGTAAGATTGAGAGGGGTGGGAGAAGGCGGAAGGGTGGTTGGGAGCCCCTCCTGGGGACTTAGGTTTCTGGGAGGGCTGTTGTGTTTCTGTTTCTGTATTCCCTTTTACCTTGTATATTTCTGTATATAACTGTATATACTGTAAATATCTGCTTGTATACTGTGCTAAGCTGTAAATATAAGCTTCATTCAATTTCCAGAGCCGGCTGAGTCTAGTCTGGGTGATTTCCAAATTTGGGAACACCCAAACCATCACAAATGGTAAGCGAACAGTTGCAGTACTAAATGGGACAGTATTTGTAAAGGTCAGAAATCTTGTAAGTTCTAGATGAAAAATTAGTCCCAAGGACAAGGTCAAATCTCAACTACATGAGATGTTTTCAGGATAAGACAACTTACAAGAAGTATACTTATGTTTTTGAGTTATTTCTTATTATTTGCTTTGTTTTAAGCATGGTTTATGGAGCTCCATCTAGACAGACTTCAATGACTCCACTGAAAATGCACTGGAAGATGAGCAGGAGACAAGGACTGTTGAACTGGCATTGCTGGCAAACTATGTTACATTTCTTGTAATAGTATCTGCAGTACTGACGCCTGTGAACCACAGTTCTGATAAGACCATTTCAGACTGCACTTTCCAAAACGATGAAGGAGATCATTGAGACAAAAGTAAACATTAAAAATCAAGACCTTGCTGAACTCTGAGTCAGTGAGTTTGCATCACTGACACATATTCATTAACTGGTCAATGAGATACTCATATCTGAGATTATCTTCTGCTGACTTACCATATTCTCCATAGAAACTTCAGGCTACCACACTTCATCGGTCAGCTGAGGGGACAATCCAAATTGTTGAGGACAACTCAAGAGACATATTGAGGCCTTGTCTGATCTCTGAAGCTAGCTTTTTCTGCAGCACTTCAGTGAAAAATACTTGTTTATTCTTTTCTTGTTACAAGCTGAACGATAAGTGATCATTTGGGAGACAGTCTTGAAAGGTACAATTAATTACTTTCAAAGCTGTAGGCAATCAAAGATGTAGATCCTTAACTCTTGAGTAACCTAACAAGGAGATATGCTGTAAGACACACTACATCAAAGCAATGTAACTACTTGTCTGGGACAAGAGAGATGAGACCTATGCTGGCACTTACCCACCTTTCCTGTGCATTTTATCTCAGAAAAAAAAAAAAAAAAGAAAGAGGGAAATACTGAAGGAACTGTGTTAAAAATCAAGGATGATGCAAGACTATAATTATTGTGTTGAGGAATCATTTTGATTGTATAAGATGGCTTGAAAAGGTCATGTTGGGCTGAAGCCTTTTCAGGGATGATGTGCTTCAGATCTTGTGGCTATCACAGAGAAAGGGTTTCTTTGAACTTAAGGAATGATCTTGCACCAAAGCACCTGCTTTCTTTCTTTGGACATTCCAATTACTAAAAATAGGAGTGAAAACTTTGTCTGTATTTGTCTTACCTCAATGCAGAAGTTTCACAAAGATTCCAGTATTGTACACAGGACACAGACAGTATGCATTTGGCAACACTGAGATGACAATCTACCTCACAATTTCCTTAAGTGCAAAGAGTCTAAAAGACTGTTCCAGCAGGTGTGAATGTCCAAGACAGGGAGTCAAAGACAAAAAGTCTTGCCTCTCTACTCCCTCATGCTTCAGAGTCTGTCTGTACCTAAGCCTTATCCAGAAAACTTACTTGAATGTCAAATGCTGCACTGGCACAAATGGCCAGAAATATTACTTTCTTGCTTGATCTGAACATCCGATAGGAACCCATCTCCACCTAAGAGTCCTTGAGACTCACAAACCAGACATGTCTCTTAGGATATTCATTTGCAGGCCTGATCTACATGTATGGCACACATGCTGAATTTAATGAAATGGCAGCAGTAACTCACTAATGGCAGTTGTAGCAGTAACTGATCACTGTTTATGCAGTACCTTCACTATTAAGGCTACTGCCAAGAAACGAGGAGGCTTAAGACAGTTCCACATTTTCCATCAGCCTGCTTTTAACCACTCAGCTACTACCAAAGAGATGGAACACAGTCTGCTTTGTTGCTTTGATGGTATTGAAACAGAAACACGTGGAGTATCTGAAACAGTGGACATCCAAAAAGACTGCCTGACCTAAACACAAGCAGGTATCTCTTTATCCTGTGCCTTCCACAACACTGGCTACTGTAATTCTTGTTCTGAGGTGCCTGGTGATGTCCAGCCAGGCCCTGAGGTGTCTGGGCTCCCTCAGGAGCAGGGAGTGTTTGCTCTGGATGCTGTGGCAATGAGTGGCATAGCCTTCATCTCCTATTTAGGAGTTGTCTCCAGGATCTCCTTGTAGAGGGATCATTCCATTGCATCCTTCCAGTGAACTACTGAGGGGTGGCACCCTCAGGCAGAAGTAACTTAGTGGGAGACACTGCTGGTGAAAGCTGCCAGACTAAAGCATCTTTCTTCTTTTTCTCTTCTTATGATTATTAGAACTTGTCATTTTACAGCCCTTCAGATACAAGGTGCTGAGAATGGCCATGGTCAGCTTCTGCAGTACTGCAAAGGACACTTGTGCACTAGCAGGAGATAGGAAATGAACCTTGGGGTATCTCAAGCTAGCTGAACTGTATTGCCAAAAATAATGCACCTGAAAAAGCCCTGATGGAATTAGTGTGTCAGAAACCATGGCATTTCCAGCATTTCTGATTTAAAAAAAATATACTTGGAGGAAATAATACAGAAACTGTCAAATATTTAAGGCCAAATCATGTTTCCATGAAAGTCAGTAGGAGATTTGTCACAGGCTCTTAAAAGGCCAGGACCAGACTCTAAATGGTTCAATTATGAGGAAAGATTGCTATTTTAATGTAGCAGTATTTTTTCAAACTGTTGTAGGAAAATTATTAATAACTGAAGAAATCTGAACAAACCCCAAAACCTTGGGAAATGCTTAATTACCATAGCAACGCCTGTCCTGCTCTTGGATATCATCACTCCAGAGAGACACAGAGCTGTCATGACCAGATGACTTCTTTTAAGAATTCCTGTTTGCTAAAAATCAAAGAATTGTACTGTATAATCCTTTTTAAATACAATAACAAAACTATCTTCTCTCAGCCTTAGTCACGGTCTGCCAAATGGTTTTCCACACCTTTCCAGACACAGAGATCACCTTTATTTAAAGCTTTTAAAGATACATTTTGCTACAAAATGAACTATGGAATTGAGTTAAATAATGAATGATATTGAGAGATCTGTAGGGAATGTTTCCTTCTGTGACTCACTCTCACCGAGGGAGGCAAGCAATCTGAATTGTCTCAATACTAAAATCCTACACACTTGCACTAAATGACAGTGACTTTCTGTACAACACATAAATATTAGGAGCATAAAAGGAAATAAATTTATGATAGTGTCGTTAACAAGGAACTTGCTTTGGTCAGAGACTCCAAAGCTGACAACTTGCCCCAGAAACCTCTGCATGACCTCAATTTAGAAAAATACTTGGTAATTCTGAAGTGTACAAGAATATTACTGGTATGCGAAAAGACATCATTTGGCCTCTCAAAGTGAAATGGCTGCCTCTGACCTCAGCATGCTATGAATTAGAATTTTAAATTCTAAAACTGAGAATTTCTGGTCAATGGGGGCCAGGCAGGCAGAGATGAGTAGTGCTGGGCAGCAAGTCACTGCACCTGAAAATGTGTGCCTATTCCTTCGCCCTTCCTTCCAGACAGAAGTCCTTTGGAAAATGGATGGAGGTACCTTTGTGTCAAAATTTGTCACAAATGTTCTTGTCCTAACAAATTTAGAAGACAATTTTAAGTGGTCAGATCAATTACAGAGGATGTGATCCATACATTCACAGTCTTAACACTGAACTCTTAACAGCTGTCAATAGTTTCTTTGAAGTCACAGAAATTTTGTCAACTTGCAGCAATTTTGACGGAGATGAATGAAGCCTGTGAGAAGAAAGACCATGTCAAAACCTGATATACACATATCTGTCTGACAGCATGAGCTGAGTCCACCAAAGATGAGGACATTTACGCTGCAGGTGACAGCATGAGGTGGAGGTGGTGAGTCCACTCGGTGGGAGCAGTGCAGGGATGCAATGGCAGGGACATGTTTGCACAGCACTGCCTTCAAAGTCAATTCTTCACGGTTATTTTTGATTGATGTGGAGCAGAGACCCTATTGTAACAAAAGAATCTCCTGATATGCACAAGACACTGTCAGGAACAATGATACAACTTCAGGGAGAAGGCAAGCTTTTTTACTTTATTTCTGGCTATTTATAGCTCACTTGAACATTTTGACACTTGCAAACAATTCTGTAGCCCAGCTATCAAAATACCCTGCTGAGTGTATCCCAGGGGAACTTGATGGGTTTAGTAATTTTCTAGCCAGAGAGAACTTGTGATTCACTGGAGAATGTGCCAAACCAAGTCATACACTGACTTCTTAACTTTCACTTTTTATAAATGATCTTTTAATTAGACTGTTACCCAAACTGCTCCTCTCCTCTTCATGTGCAAGGCAATCATTTTACATGACAAAAAAACCTCACAAACCCCTGACTTAACATTTCAGCATAAGAGATTTCAATGCCTCATAGTGGAACTTCACTTCATTTAAAATCTAAGGTCTCTTGATAACTGGGTCAAAAGGAATTCAGAGGGATGACTCCATCACACTAGCTTCACCACACTACAGGGAAACTTTCAATCAGCCATTACTGTCACCAAAGAAACTGAAGTTAATTCTAGCTACCACCTTCTCAGATACAGACTTCCAGATCAAAAAATGTATAGTCTATTTTTGAAACCTCCATAAATATGTGTAATGACTTCTCCTGCTGCCTAGATCAATTTCCTAACTAGTACAATCCAGATAGCCTAAATTAAAATGTGTTAGATATTATGTGTCGTTAGAAAGTGAGCACTCTTACCTTTTTAAATACATCTTTATATCATTTGCATTTGAAAGGGATGAATAATTTTCAGCTTTGAGAGAATTTAACCCACGTGATTTCTGCATAATTTTGCATTCCACTTAAAAATTCTCTCTCTCCTGCTATACCTTTCATACCTTTTTATGCCTATGTTTCCTAGTACCTCTTGCCCTGCCAGTTTGTCCTATCTCTCATGAGTACTGCTTGGGAACTCCCAGAAGGAAGATGAAAGCTTAGTCTTTCTCTGTTTTTCTTCAAATCACTTCACCAGTGTCTGCTGGGGATTATCCACGGAAAATAATTTAAGAGAAGAATTTATTTACTACATAAAAGGCAAAGTAAAAAAAAAAAAAAAAAAAAAAGAAAGAAAGAAAATTCTTTTCAACCCAAATAATGGTTCTGCCAACTTAGCATTAAACACCTCTTTTTTGATCAAATACTGATCCTCTATCTTCTATGGAACTCCATGCACGTCCCATATGGAGAAAAATCCCCCCAACACCCTAGACCTTCTCCTGTGCACTTTAGCTTTTGTAGTGGATTCATTGTCTGCTGCTGCTTCATCAATAGAAATCAACACTGAAAACAATTAGAAACGAGTCATGTCTTCTGTGTGGGTAAATAAAAGCTACTCTTGAAGAAGGATCACAAGTCATGTTATATACCTTTTACAAGGGTTGTCACTGCAAGGATGTTCTCTGTGCTATGTATAGGATCTAAAAGATATCTTCTGCTACTCTAAGTGCTGTCCTGCCCCTTTTAAGCCTGCATGTAATCTCCTATGGCAAAATAAGGCAATGCACGTGGTCTGATGGTGCACAGTATATTCCTTTTTCATGTTCTACAGCCCTGTTTCATTCTTATTTGTATTAGTGACCTTTTCATTGCTCATGCAAATGTCATATTTGTTCTTTGGTTGGCTTTTTTTTCCTTCTTTTTCCTTCTTTTCTCTATCTTTTTTCCCCTCTTTTTAAACTTCTCATGCGTCCTAACTGTAACTCTTGTTTCCTGATTTTTCAAGTCACCGTGTTCACAGCATTAAAGATCAGGCTTTGAGTAGGAATTCTCAAGAAAGATATTGGCTAGTGTACTAGCTATACAGATTGTAATAACATTAAGTACTGCATGTCTGATTTTTGCTGTTGTTTTATGTTTAACTACATTTCTTGTTCTATTCGGCTGAGGCAAGTTAAATCACGTTTGAAGAAGAAACTGCCTCTTCTAAAGAAATCCACCCCCTACTATTTGCTGGGCCCCACCTCCCTTCTTTAAAGTTGTATCATGAAAGGTGCCCATTAGATAGTCCACAAACATGAGGTATCCCATTCACCTCGATGTCAAAAGAAGCACACAAAATTATTTATGAAAGTTAATAAAGAAATTACTACTGATTTTTTTGTAGGCCACAAATTTTAAGGAACACTACTCCTAACCACTGCCTGCTTTTCTATAAAAGAACTGGGAAGTGGCAAATTTGCTGTTCTTATGCATACAGCATTGTCTTATGACCTCACTGCATAATCTAGCATAGTCATCAGAAGTCCTCACTTTTGGAAGTGCATTTTTATTTAGCTGATGTACCAGCAGCACCTTCTTACACTTCATTGCTACATTAATTGCACTAGAAAGAAGGACATGAGGCTTTTCTGGACTTCTGTTTGTGTTGATGGATCACTGTTTTCAAGGATGTCATTGAGATAGAATGATGAGCAGAATCAAGACTCAGAAGCGGTTTTCAGCACCTTCAATGAAACTATATTCTGCCACTTCTGACAGACTGAGGACCAGACTGTGATATACAGAAGCATCACAGGATTCCCCTGTTTATTAACTCATACCTGTAAGTGTGGTTTTTATCAGGAAACTGAACAAACCTTGGTCAAGGTTTGACTTAGTAAAGTTGCTAGTCAAACCACACTGTCTCACAGAAAAAATCCCCAAACAAACAAACAAACCCCACTAAAATCCTGTTTAAGTGTACGCATACTGAATAATCTCAGCAGATCAAATAAACTGAGTCTCTTCTAATTCTTCTATCACCTGCACTACTTTATTTAAACCTACATATTTTACACCATCTGTTAAAATTCATGAAGGTAAAGAAGAATGTATAATCAAGCCAAATTTGTATGTTTTTATAACAAACTTATATGAATATTGTTGTGCACTTCCCAAAAGAGGAGAGCAAAAAGACGTAACTAGAAGCAAAAACGAACAGAAACAATCAGAATCACAGAAAAAAAAAATCATTATCTTAATTCAGAGTCTTATCTGATGTGACCTCTGCTTCCCCTACTGCTTTAGTGTGACATCTAACCAAGCAGTTTTTCTCCCCAGTACTGTCCCAGGCCTGAAGTCTGCTACACTATTGCTTCTTCTTTGGTCAGAGGACCTATACAGTATTCAAATACAATTGAATTTCAGTTAACAAAAGGAATAAAAGAGAAGGAAAAGAAAATAATTTTGCTTTGGTAGACAGAGAATAAATAAAAGTGAATGTTTTCCTGTCTCTGCGTCATGTTTATGGGTACTTTCCAGACATTGCCCGCAACTCACATGCATATATATGCATGTATATGCACACACAGAGCCTGCTCCTAGAGA
Source organism: Tricholaema leucomelas (assembly GCA_013400475.1). Taxonomy (NCBI): domain Eukaryota; kingdom Metazoa; phylum Chordata; class Aves; order Piciformes; family Lybiidae; genus Tricholaema lacrymosa; species Tricholaema leucomelas. The sequence goes on from WAAF01013988.1 coordinate 1,281,866, forward strand.
TACCACCCCTGTACTGTCATGTTTAGCTCCAGGTTATTGAGACCACTGATGCAGGAGGTAACTGCCACAGTTGTTACCTCTTCCTACTGTCTCACAGCACCTACTTATTCTTTTTGTTCAGCCTGAAATAAGCTTTCGAAGGAGTCTTGACATTATTTCTCTATTACTATATCTTGTACATTAACCTGTAACATCTCCCAGTAAAGAGAAAAATGTTCTAATTAATTAATTAATTGTGTAATTGCTTCACTTCCTAAAGTTTAGGCTACATAAACTATCCTCAGGCCAGGTTAGTATCTTGCATACCCTGAACTGTTATAAGACAAATTAGATTATCAGATCAGCTGATAAGCCAACATTTGGTTATGTGATCACAGCTCCATTCGTTCACTCTGACCAGAAAAGGCAGCACTCAGTAGGAGCAAGATGGGCTGCTGTTGTACTACTACTACTACTACTACTACTACTACTACTGCTTTTAAAGAATGCTTTGATTTTACAAAAAGGTATTACAATGGCATCTTTATTTCAGCGATCGAATACTACTTATTCCATGGGAATTCTGACACATTCAGTCCATGTGTTCAGTGCTGTCCTATGTGCAATGAAAGCTGTGCACCAGAGGAAAATATTGCCCCCCTCAGTCACCTGCCTCTTTCATTTCAGGTCTAAATGCTACCATGGATAGTTGTGACTATGCATCTGCATCTCTCCTCAGGTCCCACATGATGCTGAGAAGGTCACTCAAACCAGGGTTTTCCAAATGTGGCCACAACTTATGTGTTCCTCATTTCTGGGTACAGTATCACAGTATCACAGTATCACCAAGGTTGGAAGAGACCTCACAGATCATCAAGTCCAACCTGTTACCACAGAGCTCAAGGCTAGACCACGGCACCAAGTGCCATGTCCAACCTTGCCTTGAACATGAAACAGCTGGAGATGAATTTGCAGGTGTAGTGAGTGCTCACAGCTCCCGCTGAAGATGGCTGCCACTGCATAAAACGTTTTTGCCAAGTCAGCAGACACTTCTAGCAATGGGATATTAGCACACATGATAACTACAGGGATATGGTAAAGACAAGTTCACTAGTATTTGTGAATTTGAGCAAATCTAGTGACATTTTGGTAGTGGAACACATAGATTTCAGGTGTCCTGTCACAGTCTAGGATCCACAATTCTGAATAAACAGGCTGACACACATCAAAAAACATTTCACATAAACCCACTACAAAAATTGAATCCCTTCAGAACAGGTTGCCTGGAGAACTTGTGGAGGCTCTAACCCTGAAAATGTTCAGAACCAGGGTAGGTGGGGGTCTTGAGCAACCTGATCTAGTAGGAGATGTCCTGCCCCTTGGCAGGGAAGATGGAACTAGATAATCTTTAAAGTCCCTTCTAATCCTAACCATTCTATGATTAAATGATTCACTCACCACATGCATATATTGTGCTATACACAGAAGCAAATTAACAAAGAGAGTTGATGAAAAAAAAAGAAAAGACGAATGAACAAACATTCCAGGCTAAACTACTTGCAGGTAAATGAAAACAGTTGTGACAACACTACAAGACCGAATCTTAAAAATATGAGGGGTTTCCCCAGTTTAAAAGGTTTGTGAAGTTCTGCCTTCCACACAACACGAAGAAACAGAGGCATCACCAAGAATATCCAGTATGCTGGATACTAAAACCATCATCTGGATCATGCAAAGAGTGACTTCTTTCATGTTTCTCACTCTGAGTGTCTGTATTCTATTCAGGCAAGGCTGGGGTCTCAAATCTATGCATCCTGGTTGCCACTGAAAGGAAGCCCAGCTGAGCATCACAGATGCAATCATACCAATGTTTCACAGATTGCCTATGCTGATTAAGGGATCAACAGTCACCTGCATACACAAGCTAAACTAACCAGAAAGATACAGCAAAGAACAAGCTTGTATCATAAAACCTACCTATCAAAGCAAGACTGTGGAAGGCTTGAGTTAAATTCCTTTTGCTGCCTGACGGAATGTGACCCTACATCTTCCACCCCAAGGTGAATATGGTGATCACAAAAGGTTGGCTATTTTAAGGCACAAGGGTGAGGCATCCCATTATTTCTGTTTAAACTGCTCCATTTTTCATGGAATGCATATTCATTGAGTTCATGAGAGAATGATAATGCAAAAAATGTGTCTAAAGGAAGGCTGTTTGGGTACTCAGCAGGGAAGGTGGGTGAGAGGAGCATATTCTTTAGGAATACAAGAGCATACCTGGCTAAGCAGTAGCAGAGCAAGGCTTTTGATAATCTGTTTGGGATTGAGGTACTCACACTGGTGATAAGACAGAATCTTGTTGAGGCAGCAGCCCTCAGACAGTGCTGAAGAGGCTACCTGGAAATTAATAGTTGTCTCTCTGGTGCTGGATCATGTGAGGAAAATGCAATGTGAAATCACTCACAGACTGATAAGAATGACTCTCCTGTATCTGCAAGAATAAAACTTCCTTATCTAAACTACCCTTACATATAGTCCTAGGAGTAAAAATTATCCTGGCAGAGAAGTAATTAAGTAGAATGTCTGCAAAGATCTAATAATAGATTGTCCTAAATTCAGCAAAAAGCCCTTCATCTAGATATACTAAAAAGAAGATTAAATAACTGCTCACCTGAACTCTTCCATAAAGCTGTTTTTCCCTTTAGACTGTTGCTTTAATGACTGTGTAATTATTGGAATGATTTGGGTTTGAAGGAACACTGGGATTTGAAACGTCAGTATTATCAGGCAGTGACATTATTTTTTGTCTTATTATAACTTTTTATTTTCACTCTGTGATGTCTTACTATGAGATCATTTTTTTTAATTGTAAAGTGGGTGATAAATTGATCTGTGGTGAAAAGATGTTAAGTCTTTTTACTGGCTTCTGCTGGCTTTCCTAAGGACTGAACCTGTCTCACAAAGTTGACTGTGAAATTATTTAGAGAGCTCTTCACAAAGTTAGACTGTAAAGGTAAAGAAATAAATTTCTGTATATTGCCCTGAAATGACCTTGCTATGGAGAAGAGTACTTGAGCATGGCTTCTTTTGTGGATAAAATCTATAGTACTTAGCGAGAGGGAACAAGTCTGTTTTAAGATTTAGCCATATGGTATCTATATGCAATACCTGTTAGACCATTTGGAATTATATTTTTTAAAAATAATGCAAACATGATATTCTTAGATGACTTCAGTTCTAGTGGGGAACCACACAGCACCTGCAAAAATGAGTAGCCAGGTCATGCTGACTAAGATCGCGACAACTGCCCTACGGAGAAGGATTTACCTGCTCTGAGTGCATTCCTTTAGACTGGAAGGAAAGTGAGGTTTTAACTAAGGAACGTCAGGTATGTATGTGCCTTTTCAGTTTAGCCAAAGTTCATTTCACATCTGGCTGCCAAAACCCAGCAGGTTTGCTTCTACTCGCAAAGATGTAGCAAATCTGGCACTGCAACTTTTTATGTGGAAGATCAGCAACAGTCACTGCCTTCAACATGACCTTTGCTGTATAATTAAGTTTTACTAATACAGAAAGCATGCACCATTATTGATAAACACTTCTCTACATTGTAGGCCAGTAAACTGGAGTTGGGTTTCTGTCTCTCTGAGAAATGTTGCTTGATTCAGACCTCTGCTTTGATACCTTTAATTTACCTACAAAACTTTAATGTAATTTGTCTTTCATGGAGCCAACAGTGATATGCTGATTTAAACTAGCCGATGGTCTTGGTACTGTGTGGCATGAATTTAAGTCATGTCCTTTCAGGACACTTGAGGAAAAAATATCAGAGTATTGACATGCTCTCATACTCCAGAAGACTTCTGAGTGCCCATGGAGAAAACATCTCTAGCAAGAATTATTTAAGAAGAGACAGTAAGAGAGGATTACGTCAGAGAAGAAAGATCATCCCAAGCTTTTGGTTTTCTGGCAGAAATTTACTCTACCTCAGGGGCCCTCTAGGATTGCCTTCAGCACAGCATTAGTAGATTGTATAAAACACAGTTACACACTAGTAAATATTCCATTGTTCCTGCTTATAGGTCCTTTTCCCTTCTAGAGACTGGTTAACATAAACTTTTTGCTCTCCAAAAATACCCATGCATTATGTATAGGAACCAGAATTTACATCTGTCTACACTATAAAAAAAGGATGCACTTAATTTGTTTTAAGACTTATTGTCCTAAAACCACAGACACGGATCAGGGAAGGACAATAGAAGGCTTCCCTATCCTTCCCCTGCACTGTTCCCAACAAATGTTGGTATGAACTGTCTTGAAGCACATCCAGTAAAAGACATTCAGCCATATTCTTCAGAGCTCTTCCAGTGCAGCCAAAATGTGCCTTCCTAAAAGACTGCACTAACAATGCGATTTAGAGCAGAAAATACTCAGTTGCAATAATTTGAAGATCAGGCCTCAACTGTCTTATAAAAAAACCCTGATCATTATTCTTTTTATAATGAACTTTTAACATGCTAGAATAGTTACTCTCATATTTTAATCTTCCCCTTTGTAGGCTAAAGCAATGGAGTTACCTTTCTTTATGGACTGTGTTTCCTAAACCCTTTAACATTGTTTGCCCACTCCTATGGATTTTCTCCAAGTCATCGTTTTTAAAATGTGGTGTCTAAAAGTGGACACAGTGGTCTGAGATGCAGTTGGCTCCCAGGCAAAGCAGAATAATTACTTGCCAACTAAAGGTTGTGTACAATATTCTTATGAATGTATCTTTGACCAAGAAATATTTTTTGGTAAAAATATCATGCTGTTACTCACAGTCAATTTGTGATTCACTACACCCCCCAGATCCTTTTCTGCGGAAGGTCACTACTGTTATGTTCATCTATTTTCATTTGTCTTTGTTGAATTTAACCTGCTTTTAATTTCAGATAGTGCCTGATTTTTCAGAGTTGTTTCATTTCCAGTGCTGATCCTGTCACCTAAGTAGAAGCAGCTTCTTCCTTCACATTGTCTGCAGATTTTCTAAATGTATTAATTGATTTTCATTGCTCAATCATTAATAGAAATACTTAGAAAAAAATGAGACTCCACTTGAGATGCCCTTCCAGCTTAATGTGAATCACTGAAAATTAGTGTTGGCAGTCTCTCAGTAACAATGGCATACAGACAGAGGTTCACAGAATCACAGAATGTGTGAGGGGCTGGAAGAGACCATGAAAGATCATCTAATCCAACACACACAGACACCCCCCTCCCGCCCAGGCCAAAGCAGGATCACCTATACCAGATCACATGGGAACAAATCCAGGCAGGTTTTGAATATCTCCAGAGAGGGAGACTTCACAACCACCCTGGGCAGCCTGTTACACTGTTCCATAGCCCTCACAGTGAATTTTTTTTTCTCATGTGTTCATAGAACTTCCTATGCCTCATCTTCCACCCGTTGTCCCTTCAGAACTTACTTTACTCAGGTGTGTGTAAACCAACTCAGTGGCTTTTTCTCATCATTACAGTCTACGACTCCTTTTCCCAACATCCATCTTTGCAGAAAAGTTATGCAACAGAACAGAGTAAAGATGGAGCCAGACTTCCCACTGGTATCCAGTGACAGGCTGAGAGGCAATGGTCACACAGACAAATCAAGAAAATTAAATTTAAACACAAGAGAATTCCCTTCCCTGTGTCCCCCCTACCTCTCATTCCTTTGAGTGTGGCCAAACATTTTAACAAGTTTTCCAGATATGTTATAGAGCCTCCATCTTTGTGACACTAAAACTCTGGATGGACATGGCCCTAAACAACTTGTTGTAGCTGATCCCACTTGTGCAGAAGACTTGCACTAGAGACCTCCTGAGGTCTCTTCCAGCCTCAGTCATTCTGTGATTCTGTGAATTTATGAGACAGTGTTATTTATTTTTTCCATCTTTCCTTGAATCATACAATATTTCCCAAGCAGTTTTAACTTTTTAGAGTAATAATACCAAATAGCCTGGAAGTCATGATCTGATCTACAGTGGAAATCTGAAGGTCAGGCAGGGGACTGAATTAGACATTTTGCTAGTCTCTGCAACACTGAGGGTGACACATAAAATTTCAAAGAGTGTTTGAAACTCTGTCATTGACTTCTCTGGACACTAAGTGTACATCTCTTTAACCCTAGATCAAAATCTTTCTCCCAAAGTTTGAACACTGGTATCTGACAGTTTCCCTGCGACAGCCTCATTCTTACCACCATTTTGCCTTTAAGAAGCAGCACATCATTTTTAAGCAAGCCAAAGCCCAAAGCCAACACTATTAGTAAAGATCTACATTCAAATTTATGACTCATATGACCAGAGTAGGCCTCTGCAGTCAAATAGGAGTATTGGCAAGCATCACTTGTGACCTGGACTCTGTCCCTTGTGTTCCCAGAACCTCGTAGTCACTTCATTAGTGCCCACATGGATGAGTAACATGAATAGCATGAGTCACAGTCAGAGACTGGATATGCCTCAACAGTCTTTCCACTGTGTCTAAGGTTTTTTGGATTAGTCAAGAAGCCCACGTCCCAGCAGGGTGATCAGACTGGCAGATGGGCGTCTCTGGCCGCATTACAAGAGAATCTCTAATCACAGGCATCCACTAAGAAGTCTGTCACTGGAGCAAGACAGCAAATAACAGAATTGTACTTCACTGAAAAGCTGGGCCAAAATGTATTTGTTCTGAAGCTGGAAATTTTCAACATTTACCCTTCTGGAAGACTTTTATCTTTCTTTCCTGCTAAAGTCAATGGGGGACCTCTGGCTTCTGACTTCACTAGGCACAGGACCTGGCTCTTAAATGAACCCATAGCTTTTGCAGATTACTGACTTGGAAACTGATGGACTAACCAAAATGCTTTTCAGCTTGTCTCGTCACCAGATTTTGATACTTGGCAGAAAAAAAGTATCCATGCTTCTTTTTGCCCTCTTACTTATCAGGTTGTTTTTCAGCATTTTCCTACTTTCACACTGAGTTTCTGGTTGTGAAATTCTGTAAAACCCACTTAACTATACTGGAGAGGTATACATTATCTCTTCAGATAGAGTACTAAAATGTAATACAAGCAATAGCAGGGTGTGGAAAAAACAGCATGTAACACAAGTCTCTCTATACACTTCTCAAATCCACACTTATGCCAGCTATGATACACTTCTTTTTTCTCTCACATGTTATGAACACTGTTGTGTCTTCACTTACTGATAAACCTGCTTAATAATTTCCTTAAAAAGCTAAATGGGGCTTTTCTGCTAAATCTTCCCTTGGAATTTGGGTATCTGTAAATATCTCTTTTATTGACAGACCTTCACATTTCCTTGTCCCAAACGAATGATTCTGCCCAAAGGACCATTTAATACATTAGCATGGCTATCCTACAGGTAGGTTAAAGATGGGAAACCTAATTTGCAAGTCTTGCCAGAGTGCAGATATGAAGAAGAATCTACTAGACATTATCACTGGAAGCTGAAATACTAAGGGGTACCTCAAGTAGCTCAGAAGTGTTGTGAAACCTTCAATCATACGTGATTCCAGGCATCCCAAAAGGTAGGCAACAAGGCCTTTCAGTGAATTTGGCCTCTTGTCCTAGGTACTTTACCATACAAGTCAATCTTAAGATAACTGGGAAAATGGTGAAGCATTAGCCTGACCACTGAGAGAAGGCAGTAACCACATGCTATCCAAACCCACCACTGTTGGTTTCTTATAAGAATTCTTTCTGATCTTATGCCTCTAAAAAGTCAGTTTTCTTACCAAAGATTAATGAAATGTTCAGTTATTGAAATATTTGATTTAGCAAAAATTGGCTTGCCTAAAGCTTTTATGACTAGCATAGAGTTGTATGATATAGATTCACATTTCTAATTGATATAATCCATACATTTAGTTTACTAGGAGCTGGAAAATTCAAACCTGCAAGGCAAACACAAAAGCATATGTTTTTCTTCTTTTCCTGACAAAGCTCACAGTCACTGTGCAGACAGAAGAGCGTATGTGGACTAGCAAGAGGAAAATGGAATAAAACTCTCAACAGTAATTCCTGGAACTATTTCCCTGCTAAGATGCTTCTGCCTTACTGCAGTAAGTTCTACAGATAGCTCCCTCCCACTTCCAAAAAAGAGCAAGCACTTTTTATAACAGCAAGTCATGATTTCCATGAGGCACATCAGTTTGAATGCTCCTACAGTACTGGGACAAAGCATTTGCACATTTCTAAGACGATTCCACTGCGCTAGCACTGAAGACACAACCCCATTACCACAAAGTGTTTAGCTATTTCAGGAATGAAGAGTTTTAAGAGCTCCCCAAGGTTAAATACAGCATCCCGTGTGCAAGCCAAGTTGCTATGGTGATACTGCTTCATAGTTGCATCACTCACTTGTTTAATATAGGCCTTCTGTTTTCAAATTGCTGATGAACTATCAAACTGTCTCAGATTAACTGTACAAAGGTGATGTGAATCACATTTCAAACTACTAAACTAAATGTAGTACAATAAAAACCTGAGAAAAATACACCACCAAACCCAACACTCTGTTAAGAGAGCTTTTAGGTTAAAGCATCACCTTTACATTTGAAGCAGTATTGTTGCAACTTAGTAGACACAAAGCATGTTCCACGAGGTAGTTTAAAGTAAAAGCTACAGTTACCAAAAAACCCCCCAAAACCCCAACTAAAAAACTGTTAAATATCAGGAAAGCATACTGTTGCCACTAACAAGCTACTAGCATGAGAAACTGGATATTTCTATGGTTCTGGTCTCAATCCTTCATTGTAGTTTTGGTCTTCATTCAGTAGAAATTGCACTTCACTACCTCCTACTTGAAACACACATTCTCTCATATATGCAAATGAATATTATTTTAAATTTACTTGCACATTTTTGTTGACACTTTCATTTACAATTTAAAATTTTGATGCAGTTTCAGAAAGCTTTCCAGGAAAGCAATGTATGATGTCTTGTCTATGGCTCTGATAATGACCTCATGAGATAGCAATTGACTTCAGGCATTAAATAAGTGTACAACCTCTTGATGGGGATATTAATAGAAATCACAGCTCTTTCCACAGATGTGCCTTTAGTTTATTTTCACCTCTATCTAGAAATAATCAATAGATATGTGAAAAGTTAGTATTTTTTAAAACTGTTAGGCCTTTCTTCTCAAGGAGAGCAACGTGATATTTATGTTGTGCTGGGGGGGGCATAATGTTTTTAAGCAGTTGGCACAATTAAGTAGGACTGGTCCATCATTAAGAGGCAAAAAATCAGAGTAGACATTTGTCAAAGATCTTTTCATCCACAGGGAAAAAAAAAATCCTCTGGATATATTTTTTACAAGCTCCAGAAAAATCCTGTAAATGAAGACTTCTTTCCTTCTTCTTGCAAGCATTTGGACCTTCCCTTTAAGACTCTGTGTAACTCAGCACCTTTTGCTACCCAGTGACTCCTGGTCAAATACAGGTCAAAATAAAAAATCCTGAGACACATGCTTTGCTCCCTGTCATTTGAGGAAGAACTGTTCTGAGACGAAACAGCACTTTTCTTTTTTCAATTTTATCTGACACTGAACATATTACATCTCCCTCGACACCAGTATGCAAATCCATTTTGTGTATAATTGCATGTTTCATCTGATTAGGTGTATCCAGACTTGTTTCATTTGAAAGAACAAGCATAATGTGCTAAACACTTTCCAAACACTTAATAATTACCTTCCTTCTCAGGAAGTCAGAACTGAGGCCCAGAACAGTGTGTGCTTGTCCTTAGAAGATGAACAAAACCAGGTAATTCATACCCAAAAAAATCCCACTATTCTGTCAAGCTGGCTGAGGTGAAAAGGGGCCTTAAATGTGGATGAGGTCAATATATTCTTATCCCTAACATGCTACTCATTATCTTTTCCAGGAATATTAAGCTGAAGGTCACATTTTTCTTAATTTTAAAGTTTCTGTAGCTAATGCTTATAAAACAATAGTTTAATATTGTCTAGTCTGTAGTGCTGTTGAAGTCTAATATATGTAGATTTTTTTAGTTAATTTTGTGTCATTGCAGTAAGTGGGGAATGAATAGATTGATATATCTGATTCACAACAGATCAAGAGACATATTTTTAGGGCAATCTTTAAAATACTGCAGAGTTCAGCTTTCACAAGGATATCCAGCTTCATCCTTTAAAGCTTCATCCTTTAATCTCCTGGCGACCCGAGCAAGGAGTTTGCAGTTCAAAGACTAACAAAATATTGCCTTTGAAATACATGACTATGTAGATCCCAAACAGACATCAGGAATATTTGTTGAGAAAGGAACAGTAATTATGATTGTTACAACTTCAAGCTGTTGTCTAATAGATTGATTCATGATCTTGGTTGCATGTATTTTGTAGTAGTAAATTGATAGGGGTTCTGCAGAATGTTGAGGCTAATTATCACAGAAGTGTGGCAGGCAGTGAAAGGGCTATTTGTTGGGAGGGTGGGGAACGAGCATGTGCATGCAAATGCAGTAGTATCACTCTGGTGTTTAACAACAAGGTTTGAGAATTAGCTATTCCAAAATTATTATCAAACACACTTGTCCCAAAATGGAGACAGTAATGAGATGCAGATCTAATCCCATGTTTGTACATTTTCCCTCTCACTACAGTAAAGACTTGCTAGCAGTTTAGAAAACCCATGATAAACAAACCATGTTTACCACTGAGCGAGATGACTGTAAAAGGGGCATTAACATTTCCACAAGAGAGAAAGCAGTCAAAGAGCCTATTCAGACTTTAACTCGAATGAATTTGAGATCAGTAGTCACAAAGGAAGTAGAAATCTCAATGGAAATCCCAGTCCTTGTTCCTTCCTGCTTCTGTGGGACCTCAAGGAAGAGATTAAACAGAAATGCATTCATTCTTCCCCAGTCCATCATAAATATCTCTCCTCCCATGAATGTGACCTGTCTACAGATACCGTATGCAAATTCTGTGTCCCTGATCATATGCACTAGTTAACTGTTGGTGTTCACAGTGTGTTAGCTAAATGACTTTCAGATAGGAGTGTAGGATCAATTGATGGTTTTCTTCATTTTTTATTGGCAGGCTGTAATTAAATATTAGCAGTAGTGTTTAGTGGGCATTTTTAAAATGAGTACTTTGGTTTGCTTTAAATTAAATCTGTCTTGTACTACTGATTCAGAATAGAAGAGGAAAAGAAAAATATACCAATCCTATAAGGATGTACTGCTCATTAGTATCACTGTCCTGGGCAATACTCAAAGAAATGCAAATACTTTGGTCCATAATATTTTAAAAAGTACTAAAGTGCTCCTCTGCTGAGGTGTTTTGGGAGCTGGAAATGGAAAAGTGTATTCTTAGGACCAACATTATCCATAAAACTTTTCTTGTGTGTAGTTGTTTCCTGGGGGAAAACTGGAGCCTTGCAAGTTTAGAATCAGAGAATCAGAATCATAAAGGTTGGAAAAGACTTTTAAAGAACATCTTCACCTGTGAACCCAGCACTGCAGACAGAGTCCACCACTAAACAACGTTCCCAAGTGCCACATCTACATGTCTTTTAAATAGATGAGGGGTGACTCAACCACTTTCCTGGGCAGCCTGTTCCAATGTTTGACAACTCTAAAATCCAGTCTAAATCTGTTCTGCTGCAACTTGAGGCCATTTCCTCTCATCCTATCAATTGTGACCTGAGAGATAAGATTGACATCCACCTTGCCACAACCTCTTTAGAGTTTAGGAGAATGCCAACACACTTTCAAGGTTTGTAGGGAGACTGGTGAGATGAGCTGCAAGTCTTTTGTAGGGATACTCAACTTTCAGCAGTTCAATGGAGAGTGGGGAGTAAAACAGATTTGCATCACCTAACTTTAGGTTCCTGCTCTGAATTTTCCTTTGGCAGAACTGACCTCTGCCTATTGAATACACAAAGAGTGGGGAGAAAAATCTCTTATTTTAGCAAACTAGTCACCAGTTCAACAACAATCAAGACTTAGATGAAAGTAAATTTGATAATTTCAGTTTCATTCAAATAAAGGATTTTAGCATTTTGAAGCACTGCAGAATTTTTAGTGCTTTTCATGAAGTTATGAAAGCCACCTCTTTCTTCAGGGTCAACTTTCCACATTCATGTGCATTAGATGGCAAAGGAATAATACAGGGTAGCTTGAACAGTCATTGCTAGTGTTGCTCCCTTACAAAAGATAAATGCAGGATTACAGTCTCCAGAGGTGTCAGCTTGGTAACTTTCAAAAGCATTTCAATCCCTCACAAAAATTAAAACCTAGCATTCTTCAGGTTAATGCCAGAAATCTTGCACTGTGGTGAACAGTTAGTACTAAAATCAGACTCCCTGCTGCCTTCCAATGTAAAAATAACCCAGCACTTCTGAGCATGCTACAGAAGACAAAGCACCTGAATGGTTTTTTTAGAGTTAATGAAGCAATTACTGGATGCTAGATGAAGATGTGGTCCTAACAGTGTATTTAAAGAGTAAGTCATAGGGTGGCTGCACACCTGTTATACATTTTCTGTTTCACAACTACTATTAAAAATTACATAAACTTAATTGATATCCATGTTAAGTTCCTTTTCACTCTTCTAAATTAGATAAATCTAAACCACCATTTAAAATCTACAATTTAATTACAAATACATTAAGATTTTATAAAGGGACTGTATTAGCATTATCAGAGAATCTGAAAGATTTTTTCAATGCTTTCTACTTTCTTGACAGAGTGTAAGTAACAGTGGACCCTCCCATTCTGCTCACATTGAGGTAAACTCCAGAGACCCAAAGGCAATGACCAACATCTTTAAAGAATACTATTCAGGACAGCAACACTTGGATGTCATTCTCATGTGTGGCAATAGTCCTTGCTCAAAATACTTCTCTAGATAAACCAGACACAGGAAAAGAGGATAATAACATAAGTACAGATTTGCTGAGGTCACTGAGGAAGGCTGGTAAAGACTTTGGAACAAAACTCCATTAACTGTTTGCACTATCCCACCTCTCTAAGTTTCTGCTGACAAATGTCCTCTCAGAATTCTGAGTTAATTAGCCTTCAGAAAGCTGACTCAGAAACTGAGAAGCTGTAGCCCAATTTGACATAGCATATTCATTGTAACAAGGAAAGGAAAGGGAAAAGGAATTCAACCTAGATTGTTTTACCCTTTTTTGAAAGGGTAGTCATTTGTAAATCAAGACATGTAACTAGTTTCCAAAGCAACAGTAACTAAGAGAAACCAGCCATGGGTTTTGTTCTCTGTTTGACAACAAGGTTAATAAACAGAGACATGAAATACTCTATCCAAATTCATAGCAGATTTTCATAATTGATAAATAACTATTCTATATTATGAAAGGAACTGCAAGAATATCATTACCATAAGAAAACATAAAGAATATCATGCAAAACATTTCTCAACTGATGCAATTGTTACAAAAAGATAACATACACTTTGCTTTGTAGCAGATGTAAATGGTGAATTTGATGATTAATTATATTTTAATATTGACAGTAGTATCTTGGTAATGATGTGTAAATAGGTTTGTGTTAACTAACGGAGATTAGATAAGAGGAAAATGAAGAGCTGGAAGCAGATCTCCCTAGGAGGAAAAACTTTCACTGGAATTCAAGGGACTGGTATCTTGCATAAAGACAAACTTCTGCTGGAACCTGTCTGGTATTTGTAGTATATATGCAGATGTCTAAGAATGCATTCTCATTTTACAACTCAGAGCAGTGTTGCTATATCCAGTAAGCAGGGCTTTTATGCTTCTAGCTGTTTGATGAAAACTTTTGTTCTGAAGCAGATTTCGCAGAAAATTAAGGCTTCGGAATCACAGAATGGTCTGGGTTGGAAGGGACCTCCAAAGGTCATCTAGTCCAACTCTCTCTGCTCATCTACATCAGGTTGCCCAGAGGCCTGTGGAGTCTCACCTTGAATATCTCCAGGGATGGGGCCCCAAACACCTCCCTGGGCAACCTGCTCCACTACCCTTATGGTAAGAACTTGCTCTTAACATCCAATCTAAATCTCTTCTTCTCTAATTTGAAGCCATTGCCCCATATCCTATCACTACAGGCCTTTGTAAACAGTCTCCACCCTTCTTTAAAGGGTGTTGGTGTGGGGACAGGCATGACGTACAGGCCTGCCCTGCCATCCAAGAAGAACTCAAAGCTTTAGGATGCTCCATCATGATGAAGTCTCCAAAACTTGTGTTGAAAATCAGATTTCATCTCTGCGGACATCTTTAGTGATATGTGTTAAGATTGATCTGTTCCAAGAAAGTACATCAGGGCACAGCCACTCTTGAAAAGTCAATGATTGAACTTGCTCTATAGTGAAAGTTAAGTTAAAATTTTCCTCTAAGCTCAAGTGGGTTTCCTCTTGTTCTGGTTCCTAGCTTAACCCTGAGACACAATTATGGGAAGATGTAGCAAATGTGGATCCTCAGCAGGCTGGGAAAATTCAGACTGATTTCAGCAGCCAATATATCTGTGCCTTTTGCCTTGACTCTGTTAACATAGTCTTATTTTTCCATGTCTTAATGCCCACTTCTTGCAGGAGGGAACCTCTTTAATGTATCAACATTCTGTATGCCTGAAAAAGTGTGTTTAATGTAACCAGAAAAAGTGCTACCACAGCTATGTGCACTTGTGGGACAAAATCTAAAGTAAATGGTTCCAGGTCAAGGCCACAGTAACTTGGTAATTGAAATGTTATCCACAGCATCCTTTAAACAACGAGCCAAATGCTGAAGAGCTCATTTCAAGCACTGCTTATTATTTCCTTTGAAGCCTTCTTCAAGTAATGTTTAGAATAAAAACGAAGCTGGTAGTTTAGAATTTTCCCACTATTTGTATACTATTTTCTTTTTAAAATATAAAGAGAAAAGGAAACAAAGGTTTCATGATGAGAACAAACTGAAATACAAGAACTTCTGTGGAAGACTGAAACAACAGCAGGATTAAAAGCAGAAAATACATGCATCCCACAGACTCCTTTCTTGCCTCTGAGGCCTCTCATTCAAGTACTGACCAGGACCACTGTGGCTTTGTTTATGGCATCTGACAAGCTCAAAGCCTCTGGCTGTAAGACTGCATTAGGTACTTTTTAAAGCATGTTTTGAAGCTCTGTGAACAATAAAACAGGATTAGAAATAAAATTCAGCTCTTCTACATTCGCTCATCATTCCATTACTGTAGAAATAAGTTTGTGTGTATGGGTAAACATGGACATCTGTGTGTACATATATAAAAACATGGAAATATTTCATTTAACTATCACACAATTGGCAAGATCTGCTGTTTATTTCAGGGAACTCCAGAAAATTTCAGGAGAACATGTGATGTGACACTTGGATCTTCTTGCTATATGAAACTGATTTACAATACATACATTTTTTGTTAATTACATTTAACAGCTATTCATACTATGTTAGTTTATTTTTTTTATTTATTTAAGGAATTTTGGGAAAATGTTAAGTATTCATGGATGAGAATGGATTTTTAAGGTTTGTTTCAGCATCACTGGTGTCAGTAATTTCTCATCGACCTCAACATCTGAAGGACTAGAGCTCCAGAATTCAAATGGTCTATGGCTGTCATTTTGCCCTCTAGTGGTATTTCTTTAAAGACACTACTGGATAAAAACCAGATGGACAAGTATATTTTATATCTATGAAAAATACACATTTATTTATGTTGCACCTAGAGAAATAAATAGGTATAAAAAGAGCCTAACTATCCTAATTTCCCCTAGAGCAGCAGGCAAGATAAAGCTATTACAAAATCTCTGAAAATGTCCCAGTAAACTTTGCAATTGCTTATCTGGACTTTGGTAAAGGCTTTGGACACTGTTTCCCATCTTCCTGAAGAAGCTGGCTGCTTATGGCTTGGATGGGTGGACACTTCACTGGGTTAAGAACTGGCTGGCCCAGCTGAAAACGCAGTGGTGAATGGAGTGATGGACTGAGGTCAACTATATGAGGTCTAACAAAGCCAAGTGCCAGGTCCTGTACTTGAGTCACACCAATCCCATGCAATGCTACAGACTCGGGCAGAGTGGCTGGAAAGTTTCCTCGCAGAAAAGGACCTGAGGGTGCAGACTGATGGCCATCAGAACAGGAGCTAGCAGTGTGTTTAGGTGGCCAAAAAGGTCAGCAGCATCCTGGCCTATAGTGGGAATAGTGTGGCCAGCAGAAGTAGGGAAGTGATTGTGCCCCTGTACTTAGCACTGATGAGGCCACACCTTGAATACTGTGTTAAGTTTTGGGTCTTTGACTATATGAAAGACACTGAGGTGCTGAAGTATGTCCAGAGAAGGGTAACAAAGCTGGTGAAGAGTCCAGAGAAGGCAGGTCTCACGAGGAGCGGCTGAGGGAACTAGGATCATTCACCCTGGAGAAGGCTAAGGAAGACTTCATTGTTCTCCATGACTACCTGAAAGGAGGTTGTTGCAAGGTGGGGGTAAGCCTCTTCTCTCTAGTATCAGGCGATTGGATGACAGGAAATGGCCTGAAGTTGTGCCAGGGGAGGTTTTGTTTGGATATTAGCAAAAAATTCTTTAATGAAATAGTGGTCAGGCATAGGAACAGGCTGCCCAGGGAGGTGGTGGAGTCAGTGTTTCTGGAGTGTTCAACAAACATGTGGATATGGCAGTTAGAGACATGGTTTAATGGCCAGGGTGGTTTTATGTTGAATCTTGGACTCAATTGTCTTAGAGGTTTTTTCTGATCAAAACTTTTTATGATTCTATTTTTCTATAACTCAGGTAGATCGATTTATTTTCTTGGTTAATGATACCCTCAGGTTTTGCAAATTCTCCATCATTTCAATGTCCTTCATCACTGATAAGAATACACTAATATTTTGACATTTTATTTCCTGTGCAGGGGTTATGATGTCAGACTTGTTGGATCACTAAGTATCACCCAGTTTTGCCAGAACTGGGAGTAAAATTTAAGGAACCATCATGACTGCAGCCTGTGAATTTCTGAAGGTGAAACTTCCAGTAGAGTGAAGTAGACAGGGTGCTCACAGAGAAAAGAAAGCCAGATACTGTCAATGCACTGTGCTGAAACTAATTCATAGCTGAAACTAATTCATGCTGCACTGATCTCACCCATTTCATATCACATTTCCACAGTACATTGCACGCATCTTATCTTTCAAAGTACTTCAGTATACTCTTGCACTGTTCTGTGGTTAAGAGTAAAAGAGATTGGATCCAAATCAAGGCAAAGACAAATTATTTTTCTTAGTTAGAAAAGAAACTGAAAGCTAAGGGTAAAATCCTATAGCAACCTAGGGCTTATATCTTTCTTAAGCATTGTCACGTGTTTCTACCTGATTTTACACTGGACTAGTACCATCGGGCAGAAGTTTGAAGAGCTGGTCTAGCTGAAATTGAAACCAGCACAAAAGCAGGCAATTTCTTTTCAGCTAGGTCAGCTTTCCTATCCAGTTCACCAGGTAAATCCTAAAACTGGATTAGGAGAAGGAAGAGCTTTCCAGGAAATCTGGAATTTGATTAGCTTCATCTCCAAAGGTGCTGACTGAGAAATACAGCAGAGATCTGGGGCAGAAACAAGGAGAGGGCATAAAAGCGCTGCTGTATGGGACTTCTGTGTGGGTCATCCATGCTTTTTATGCATCTTAGAGATTCATGGAGAAGAATTGCCTAATCTCCTAATCTCTCAAGAGTCAAAACCAGATCTGTCTAATGAATAATTTTTGGATAATTTTGTTCAGAAGACAATTTAAGATGTAACCTTCATGGATTTTCAACACAGAAGAGGAGATCTGACTTTGGCTTTTATGTTCCAACATTGTTAAGACTCTTGTTAGAGGTACCTCACTGAAACCATATGACAGGAAACAGATTCTGCTTTCCTGGTAAAGTAGAAGATAGCAGATTTGGGGCTATATTTGTCCCAAAACTTTTCACTTCTAAATAGCACAACGAGAATTGCAATGTTCATATCAGGAAAATCCATAAAGACAATTCATGCAATAACTATTATGCTCTGTGAGGAAGTTACTTTGGCTCTCATCTTAAGGATCATGGCCACTGGAAAAGCAAACATTTCTAAAAGTAATAAAAAGAAGCAATTTTCAACAAGTCTTTACTTTGTATCATTGCAAAAGATTTTCTGTTTCACTCTGGAGAAGTTACCAAATAACAATAAATATCTTTCTAAACTTTCCTCTGGGCCTAAACCTGAAGCCCTTAGCTGGTACTCACTGTGGCAAACAACCTTTTGCTTTGAGTGTGCAAGTGCAAGGTTACATGTCGGTAAGGACATTTATCACTTCACTACGAATTTCTGCTGTGCCATATTTCCTTTGTTCAGAGTAAAGCAAAGATCTTTACCAGAGATGATCATGAGCCACAAAAGCTTGAAACATTGATAAAATTGATTTTGAACACATATTTTGGCTCATTCTGCTGTGGAGGTGGTCTCACCGAGAGTTCATAACCTGAAGAAAGGCAAAGTAACTTTAAGATATAATGATGTCTACACGCAGGTATGGGTTCAGGCTCCCCTCCAGTTATTCACTGTGAGATCATAATTTACCTGAGTTGACAATTTACTTCCTTCTTAGTGACTCCATTACTGATATCAGCAGTGTCTTGCACACTAAAATTCACAAGCTCTTTTTCTGAAGGCAGACTGTTTTCTTTGTATTTAAAAAAAAAAAAAAAATCTAAATGCAAGCTTTTCATTTAGATTTTGTTCAAAATGCTCAAACTTTAAGCACCTAAATAGTCCTTATTTCTCTTTATAGTCCCTTGGCATTGATTATTTATTCATAAAGTTTCTTGGACCAAATATCTTTGATTCTCACCCAGAATCAGTCTTTGGGAAAGTCCATTGCTTTATAGGCTACAGGTGGAGCTCAGAGACATAAGCCTTTTTCTAAAGCACTTTAATCAGATGCTCTTTCTACCAAGCAGTATTATCTCTAGAGGTAGAGATACTGAATACAAAAACCTGCAATGCTTTGGTCAGTACATCAACTTCCTTAATTGTCTTTGAAAGACAGGTAAAATGTATCAGTGATTTTGTTCTCAGCCTGAATCTGTATTGTGATTATTATCTCATATACAGTGTATGAACAGAGATGCATTTGGATAATTTTGGTACTGGATCAAGTATTCTGCCCTGACCATACTAAAAACATCCCCAGTACTAGGCATTTACATGCAGTTCAGATTAGAGAAAAAAAAATCCTTCAAGTGAGAAATAAGCTGTTTTGGTTAGTAAGATACTTCAAAGGTTAATAAAAGCAGGAAAATCAGTCTAGCTACTAAACTGGTGGATGACTTATAGAATGTGAAACTTAACAACTGTATTTCTGTTCCTGACTAAGGAAATAAAAGCTTTGATGTAATATTTGATCAAAGAGATAATATTCTTAAGATTCTCAAAGAACTTTGTATGTCCTACCTAACTTACTAGATGTTCACTTCAGAATACAAATCTCAAACAACTCCTTTAATTTTTTTTTTATTTGTATGAACCACAATTGAAGCACAGTTTTGCTGGGGACAATGCCAATGTATGCAGTTTATAAATGTGTATGTGTAGATATACTTATTTTATACATAAGATAGATAAGTATATATTATATACATTTTTTTTAATACATAAATGAACAATTTGTCCAGGTGCAAGACAAAGGAATTGTGAGAAAGTTCAGGCCCAGCTTTCATTTCCAAGTAATGCTAGGGTAGTCAGAACATTTTCGAAGACCTGTCCAAATATTACTCCTGAAGTGAAGTTTGGATTAGCAGTATAAGTGAAGAAAAATAGTCCCCAGCAGATGCTCTTGACCCCCAGCATTCTAGCCACTGACTTGATCACAAAGTTCCTTGCTGATACATTGACATGCAGGAATCAGCAGGCTCTGGATAGTTAAGTATTCACTGACAAACAAGTGAAGATAAAATTTTGTATTACCAAAGAGAGAATAAAGGAATGGGAGTGCTCTGCCTAACACAGGAGAAGCAAAAAGATCTACAAAAGGCTGTGACTACTCATAATTGATTTCAAGGATGCTTTACTTATGGATGCTCCTTCTAAAGGTTCTGCAATGAGCTGAATTTCACTGGAAGTTCTTAATATTTCCTTTTACCTGCACTCATTCTGTAGGACCATTTCAATTTCGGTATGACTCTGGCAAAGTTGCTATAGCCATAGGGAGCTCATTGTGAGTTCTGTGGGTCTAAGAGGTAAAAGTCGACATAAAAAGCAAGCAGTGGTCTTGTTTGGTTTGAGCCATAGAACAGAATGGGCAGCACACTTTCTTGCTTACCGCCTAGCCTTTGGCTTTATTTAAAGATGAGAAGACATCACCAATCAGTGTCTCAAGTACTGTTCTTAGAGGAGATAGATTTAACCTTTGGCAAAGTGAAGCCTTTATTTATTTAAATTTTTAGACTGTGTTTCTAAAAGCAGTGGAAGCCACTATAGAGTACAGAAATATAGGACAAGTGATTACTATGTGCCAGATCTGTGGAGAGCGGGTGGGAAATGTTCATCTGCCTATGCTATAACAGTTCATTAAACACGGCAAATTGCTTGCAAAATTTGCATAGTGGAAGAAGGGTGTTTAATTTTTCCCTCTGGCTAAGTGAGGGAAAGATCACTGAATATATCTCAGCAGTCATCGTATCAATAGGAGTCTCTTCACTACAGGGGAAGTACCCAATAACACTTTAGTGGGGCTAGACTTCTGCTTTCTGCTCATCAACTGTCCTCAGACTCTTAATTCTAAACATGAAAAAAAAATATTCCTAGACTGGAAGAAATTTTCATTTAATTCATCTGCATTCATTCATTCAAATTCATTTGCATTTCATTCATTCATTCATTCATCTGCAGCAAATCTTCACTGCTGCATTGGCTCAATATAAGTCAAACATTCCTGGTCATACAAATGCAAGATAAAATACGCCAAGAGGGGAACAGGGATCTTCAGCACGGCTGTGAAAGAAATGTTTTCATTCATTTCATTGTCAGGTAGTATCATATTAGAAAGCTTTGACATCTAGGTTAGGTAATCCTAGGTTATAAATAATTTAAACTTTTAAACTATGTCAGGAAAGTGACTGACATTCCTATTTCCACTGAGTTACTTCCTCCAAGAAAGTCTTTAAGTCATCAAGACCAGCTGCTTCACAACCAGTTGGGCCGGCAGCAGAGAGATAGATCTTTTCTGATACAGATGATGTGCAATATACATCAGAGGTGTCTTTGCAGACAGAAAGGACTACTGCATCATGACCACATCCACTAGGACAAAAAGAAGGATTACAGTTGTAGGTGAATTGATATTAAAAGGAACAGAGGGTCTAATATGCCAGCTAGACCTGCCTCACAGGGAAGTATGATGTCTCCCTGGAAACCAGGTTAAGGACATCGCTAAGAAACTTCCTATCTTGGTTCAGTTCTCAGATTATTATCTGTCACTGATCTTCCACCTGGGGAGATGAAGCTGCGACTTGGAATCCAAGAGCAGTCAAAAGAGACTTCAGGGCACAGGCAGTTCAAGCAGGGACTGGTATCTTGGAGAGAGTATAGGGATACTGCCCAGTTGTGTAGGGCTGAGGTAGGGAAGGCCAGGGTGCAGCTAGAGCTGAACTTGGCAAGGGATGCAAAGAATAACAAAAAGGGTTTCTACAGGTATGCCAAGCATAAAAAGAAAGTTAAAGAACATGTACCCCCATGGTGAGCAAGAATGGCAAGCTAGTAATAATGGATGAGGAGAGGACTGAGGTTCTCAACATTTTTTACTTGATCTTCACTGGCATCTTTTCTCCTCATGCCTCCCAGGAGGACAGAGTCCCTCCCATTGTAAGTGAAGACAAGGTTTGTGACAACCTAAGGAGCCTGAACATGCAAGTCAATGAGACCTGAAGAGATGCATCCTAGAGGGAGTGGGCTGATGTAGTTGCCAAGACCCTCTCCGTGACACTTGAAAAGTCTTGGCAGACAGGTGAAGTTCTTGGAGACTCGAAGAAGGGAAACATTGAAATCATTTTCAATAAGGGTAGAAAGGTGGACCTGGGAACTACTGACCTGTCAGCCTCACTTCTGTGCCTGGGAAGATCGTGGAGCAGATCCTCCTAAAAGCTCTGATAAGTCACATGGAAGAGAGGGAGGAGATTTGAGACAGCCAGCATGGCTTTGCCAAGGGCAAGTCCTGCCTGACCAACCTAGTGGCTTCCTATAATGGAGTGATTATGCCAGTAGAAAAGCGAAGACCACTGGACATCATACATTTGGACTTCTGCAAGGCCTCTGACACAGTCCCTTACAACATCCTTCTCTCTAAATTGGAAAGATATGGATTCAAAGGGCAGACTCTTTGGTGGATAAGAAATTGGATTGATGGTTGCACCCAGAAGGTAGTGGTTAACGGCTCAATGTCCAGATGGAGACAAATGACAAGTGGTGTCCATCAGAGGACCATACCGGGATCACTGCTCTTTAATATCTTCATCAACAATATAGACAATGGGACTGAGTGCACTCTCAGCAAATCTACTGATGACACCAAGATGAGTGGTGCAGTCAATATGTCAGAGGGAAAAGCTGGATGAGTGGGCCAAGGTTAATGTGATGGTTTGGGAGTTACCTACCCCCCCACACTTAAGAAAATCACCCAGACTAGACTCAGCTGGCTGAAAGTTACAGAATTAAGCTATATTTACAGCTTAGCACAATTTACAAACATATATATACACAAATAAATACAGTTATATACAAGTTAAAAGTAATACTGAAACACAATACCCCTTCCAGAAACAGTCTCCTGGAAGCTCCCGACCCAATCCCCCTCCCTCTTTCCCTCCCTTCAGAAATAACCAGATCAAGCCACGTATATCTCACATGATAAATCTGGAGAGATGTGAGGTGAGATGTCAAAAAAGATACAAGGAGGTTAGAGGAAAAAGGGTTAGGTCAGATTAAAGACTTAAGGCAGAGGCAACCATAGAGGCCAGACAAAGAAGGAACAGAACTGAGAGCCGAGAAGTGTGTGAGAAGTGTCTCATCTGTATTTTGACTAGTTGCATTTTTCAGCAGAAAAATGAGTGATATAGGGTACCACTGGGTTTTTTTTCTTTATTCTCACAGCTAAGGATTTAATTTCTCTCACTAAAATATTCCAATTAGCGTCCAGCCAGCCAGTGAACCTTATGAGTTTCAACAAAGCCTAGTGAAAGGTCCTACACCTAAGTCAGCACAATTCTCCTTTTCAATACAGGATGTGGTGAGACCTTATAGTGGCTTTTCAGTACTGAAGCAGGCCTACAAGAAAGAAAAAGAGTGCCTATTTACAAAGGCATATAGCATTAGGACAAGTGGCAAAGGTTTTAAATTAGAGAAGGGTAGATTTAGATTGGACATTAGGAAGAAGTTCTTTACTATGAGAGCAGTGAAACACTGTTAGCAGGATGCCCAAGTTGGTGGCAGAGGCCCCGCTCCTGGAGACATTCAAGGTCAGGCTTGATGGGGTTCTGAGCAATCTGATCTAGTCTGGGATGTCTCTGCTTACTGCAGGACGATGGTCCTCGACAGTCGCTTCCAAACTGATGCATTCTATGATTCTATAATTCTCTTCCATGTATTTGTCGTACAGAATTATTTTAAAGCATAAAGAATGCTACTCCTTTGTACATCCCCTTTCACAGTAGCCATTCTGGATTTCATCAGAAATTACTCATCTTGAAAGGGATGTGTTACTGCAATTGACTTCTATTTATATGCCCCCAAATACCAACTACTGTGGGTGGCGGGGGCGCCTCCACCAACATGCTGATTTGTTCTGTTACTACATGTTCTTTGAGATTATCGACAGCCTGAAAAAATAAATCTACCATATGTCTATACTGAGCCATTCTACTTTTATTTGAATGTACAATTCCTGTTTTATAGGGCTCTGCATTTTACTCTCTTGAATCATGGTGAATGGAGAGACTTAGTACTCAGGTACATCCAATGGTCTAAAGCCAAGGAGGACAATTACAATCATCCAATAGTCTTCATTAAAATATCAGCTTCTTGCTGGTTCCACACTCATGAACTTCCTTAGCTTCCCTTGATCCTAAAATGTGTCTTTATAACTCACAATGTGCTGTAAAAACTTTCATCAATCTCCATATACAACAACAGACACGAGTCATATGTTTCACTTGGTATGGGCTATGATCTACGAGAACAGTGTCTGCTATTTAATGGTATAAGGCTTACTTTCAGCTTTATCCTTGCTCACCACAAAAGAATGAGCCAACTAGAAGATAAAAATCAGTTTATACGAGCCCCACCAAAAGAGCTCCCTCCCAGATGCTGGGGGAAGAGAGAATCAGTTCCCATAGGGGATGCCAATGTGTACACCAAGCACAGAAGCAGGGCTCTGCAGAGGAGACAATGTCACCTGTAAGGCACGAAATTTGTAGGAGGAGGACTACAGGTCCAAAGAGTTGGTCAGGAAATTACAGACCTAAAGTTGGGTGCAGGATTTTGCAGAAAAAAAAGTTCTATCTTCACACCTGGATTGACTGGAATGGAAGCAGTTTTTGAGAGGGAGAGGAAGCATTTTGGCATTTTGGAAGATAAGAGAATGAAGGCTTGGCGCAGGCCAAGACATGTGTCCATATAAACTACCACAGCAAGGCAGGAGCAAGCTCAAGCTAAGGAAACTGAGGAAACTGCTAGTTTACTGAAATGACCATAGGGCATGACTGAGCTTTAATCTTGGCTTAAATACTGATTCAATATATTGCCTTGGGCAAAGAATCAGTTAGGATTAATTCTATCTATCTATCTATTTCAAAGGTCTGCTGCAAGGATTTATTAGTCATTGTTTGTAGATTTCTTTGAAGACAAAACCATGGAACTGTATAATTGAATTACATCATTAGACATAAGGTAATGTCACTTCCATGGTTTCCACAAAATGCATAAATTAATACCACAACATCTACTTCCATTTCATTGTTAGGCACATTGGTAATCCTGGACAAGGGTTTAACAGTGCCTAAAAGAGTCCTACGTAGTGGTTTATGAAATAAATCCACTTTATAAAGACTACATTAAATTTATAAAGATTAAAGCAATAAACTTGAGTTTACATATCAAGCTTCCCACTGACGTTCAAAGACTTAGTGAGTTTGTGATAGACCACTGCTGTTTTAAAGCATTGTTTTACCTATAGAAACCAAATTTATTGTTGTTTCCAACACTTAGGAATTCTAGCTGATGTTCCTCAAAACAGCTGTGAAACTCCATCGTAGAAAAAGGAATTATTGATGTACATGTGACAAGCACTGCAGCCTAGCACTGCATAGGTGCCTGCTGGGGTGATGTGCTAGCCAATGTGCACACATTTCACTGTTTTTTCCAGGACAAGCCTAGGCCAGAATACATAGGAAGGGTAAGAGATTTTACCCATCACCTGCTTAAATGACAACACACAGCTTCAGAAAGCATAAATATTTGAAGACATACTAAACCAAAACACACTACACAATTTTATGTTATCATCTCAGACCAGATGCACTAATACAGAATCACAGAATTACTGAGGCTAGAATAGACCTCTGAGATCATCAAGTCCAGCCTATGACCTAACAACACCACACTGACTAGACTATGTCACAAAGTGCCACATCCAATCTTTCCTAACACCTCTGTGTTTTTTCACCACGATATATTACTGAGTAACTTTATACCTATGGCAGGAACAGTTTCTGGTGATAATGAAAAAGTTACTCTCAAATCATCACAGAAAGCTGCTGTGGAAAGTTTCCAGACTAGACCTGTTGTCAAATATTTTTTTTTAAATTTAGTTCATTTTTAAATGGAACTTTCTTAATGTTTCTGAAAGGACACATCAGTTTCACCACCATACAGCTGGCCTCTTTGTAGGTGTGCTTAGCACTCATATAATTAGAACAACACTAATTAATTTTTATTTTGAATTGGTTGTTTTCCAAACAGCCTTTGTGCACTAATTTATTGAACTTGGGGGAGAGTGGGGAGTGAGAGGGAGTGTTAAGATTCCTCCAGCATCAAATCATCCCACCTAATTGTTCACAGCTCCTAAGATCCATACCACCTCCTGGTAGGACCCATCTGCTGGTATGAAATGGTGCCTAGGGCACTGTATTTCTCACTTGTAGTTCCTGAATAGAAACAGAGGTTAGCAAAATGACTAAACAGAAATAAAAGATGACTATGTATTTACCTATCTTTAGATCACATGCAGAAAGCTTCTTCTATTCTATTATGTCAAGCTAATACACTGACCACAGAATTTAGAATACAGTCCTTATGCAAGTCAATCACATCCTGTGGAAGCAAGCCTAAAGACCTCAGCCAGACAATGTGTGTTTCAAAAGATTCAAAATTCTCTACCTTCTTGCACATCATGCGCAGTCTCTGCATCTTGCTCTCTGCAACAACACTACAAATACTGAGCACATGTCTCTATGGAGGCTGAGAAGAATGGAGGGGTGAACTGAAACCTTGATCTTATAGATTCAGAATGAGACCTGGCCTGCATAGATGTAAACTGCCAAAAGAAATGTGAAGAATTGCCTCCACTACCTCGGTTTAGACACTCGGTCCCTCCAACAGCTGATCTTCGGTCCTCAGTTGCCTCATGCATAAAGAGTGACACACACAGATAAACACGTCTTATTTCACAGTCAATCCCTGACCCTACAGTCTCTCTGCTATATGGCTGGGAGCCTCACTTCCTCCTGTAGCCAGCTTCAGACACACGTGCACACACCTGGCTTCCCAGGTCACCTCAGGTCCTTTGCAAGCCCAGGGCAATGATATCCAGAAGCAATCACACACTGATGTACATACTCTCACACTTGTTTCAGTTGCTAACACCACAGAGACAGGGCTTTCTCATGTTGCACTCCAGCTGCTCACAGCTCAGACCTTCATATACACCAAAAAACCCCTCCTGCACCCAGGAAAATAAAACAATTTAATAGGAAGACAGGACAGACTGTGCTGAGAAAGAGCAGGGAAAGGCTAAACAAGCCTACTGAACATCCACTTGTTTGCATGAGACTGCTCCCTTACAGCCCCTTATCCCTCTGGTTTCCCATGATTATTCCTTCCCAAACCACCTCTATCCCTTTCCCTGCTTGTGGTTCCTCTCCTAAACATCCTATGATAAAAGGTTGCCTGACTTTCTTGGTACTGTATATTAGGGATACTCTGGACATAATGGAAGCAGAGATTAAGGATGATCAGGTGGAGTTCCTATGGGTAAGAATTAGGGGGAAGGCCAACAAGGCTGACATCCTGGTTGGAGTCTGTTATAGAATACCCAAACAGGAAGAAGAGGTTGATTTACTATTCTTTAAGCTGAAGGCTGCCTCAAGATCACTTGCCCTTGTTCTTGTGGGCAACTTTAACTTTTCAGACATGTGCTGGGACTTTAACATTGCAGCGAAGAGGCAGTCTGGAAAGTTCCTGGAGTGCATGGAGGATAGCTTCTTATCCCAGCTGTTATGTGAGCCTACCAGGGGTGCAGCCCTGCTCGACCTGCTATTCACAAATAGAGAAGGGTTGATGGGAGACCTGGTGGTGGGAGGCTGCCTGGGGTCCAGTGACCACGAAATAATATAATTTTCAATATACAGTGAAACCAGGAGGGGCATCAACAAAACCTCCACACTGGACTTCTGAAGGGTGGAGTTCGGCCTATCTAAGGAACTAACTCAGAAAGTTCATTGGGAAACAGCCCTTGAAAGCAAAGGGGTCCAGGAAGGCAAGACCTGCTTCAAGAAAGAACTCTTCAAGGTGCAGAAACAGGCTGTCCCAATGTGCCAGAAGATGAGCTGATGAGGGAGACAGCCAGACTGGATGGGCAAGGAGCTTCTAAAGGAACTAAAGGCAAAAAAAAGAGGGTGTATCACCTTTGGAAAAAAGCAGAGGTATCCCAGGAAGAGTTTATAGATGTTGCTAGGTCTCATAGAAAAAAAAAATATTAGAGAAGCACAAGCCCATTTAGAACTTAGACTGGCCACTGCTGTAAAGGAGAATAAAAAAAGATTTCCATAAATATATCAATGGCAAAAGAAGGGACAAGGACAACCTCCACTCTTTATTGGATGCAGAGGGGAATATAGTAACAAAAGATGAGGAAAAAGCAGAGGTACTTAACACCTTCTTTGCCTCGATCTTCAACAGTGGGACAGGTTGCCTCCAGAACAACTGGCGTCTTGAACTGGCAGATGGAGCCAGGGACCACTATACTCCCCCTGCAATCCAGGAGGAAGCAGTAAAAAACCTGCTGAGCCACTTGGATCCTCACAAGGCCATGAGACCAGATGGCATTCATCCTAGGGTATTGAGAGAGCTGGCAGATGAGCTGGCCAAGCCACTCTCCATCATTTATCAACGGTCCTGGCTCACTGGAGAGGTCCCTAATGACTGGAAGCTGGCCAATGTGATGCTCATCCACAAGAAGGACCAGAAGGAGGAACTGGGAAATTACAGACCTGTCAGCCTGACTTCAGTGCCAGGCAAGGTCATGGAACAGCTCATCTTGAGTGCAATCACAAAGCACCTCCAGGATGGTCAAGGCACCCAGCCAGCACGGGTTTAGGAAGGGCAGGTCCTGTCTCACCAACCTGATCTCATTTTAGGATCAGGCTACCTGCCTGGTGAATGTAGGGAAGGCTGTGGATGCAGTCTACCTGGACTTCAGCAAAGTCTTTGACACCATCTGCCACAACAAGCTCCTGGCAAAGCTGGCAGCTTGTGGCTTGGACAGATTCACTCTGAAATGGGTCAAGAACTGGCTGAAGGGCTGGGCCCAGAGAATGGTGGTGAATGGTGCCACATACACTTGGCAGCCAGTCACTAGTGGTGTTCCCCAGGGACCAGTGCTGGGCCTGATCCTGTTCAATATATTTATTGATGATCTGGACCAGGGAATTGAGTCCATCATCAGTAAGTTTGCAGATGACACCAAGCTAGCAGCAGGTGTGGATCTGTTAGAGGGTAGGAGAACCTTGCAGAGGGACTTTGACAGGCTGGATGGGTGGGCAGAGGCCAATGGGAAGAGATTTAACAAGGCCAAGTGCAGGGTTCTACACTTTGGCCACAACAACCCCAAGCAGTGCTACAGGCTGGGAACAGAGTGGCTGGAGAGCAGCCAGGCAAAAAACAACCTGGGGCTACTGGTAGATAATGGGCTGAACATGAGCCAGCAGTGTGCCCAGGTGGCCAAGAGAGCCAATGGCATCCTGGCCTGGATCAGGAATAGTGTGGCCAGTAGGACAAGGGAGGTTATTCTTCTCCTTTACTCAGCACTGGTCAGGCCACACCTTGAGTACTGTGTCCAGTTCTGGCCCTCTCAATTCAAGACAGATGTTGAGGTACTGGAATGTGTCCAGAGAAGGGTGATGAAGCTGGTGTGGGGCCTGGAGCACAAGCCCTATCAGGAGAAGCTGAGAGCTGGGGTTGTGCAATCTGGAGAAGAGGAGGCTCAGGGCTGACCTCATTGCTGTCTACAACTACCTGAAGGGAGGCTGTAGCTAGGTGGGGATTGGTCTTCTCTCCCAGGCAACCAGCAACAAAAGGAGAGGACACAGTGTCAAGTTGTGCTGGGGGAGGTACAGGCTGGATGTTAGGAGGAAGTTCTTCACAGAGAGAGTGATATGCCATTGGAATGGGCTGCCCAGGGAGGTGGTGGAATTGCTGTCCCTGGAGGTGTTCAAGAAAAGACTGAATAGGGCACTTAGTGCCATGGTCTAGTTGACTGGATAGGGCTGGGTTATAGGTTGGACCAGATGATCTTGGGGGTCTCTTCCAACCTCACTGATTCTATGATTCTACTAACAGGCTTAGTCTGTGAGGTGTTACAGAGACACATTCCCATCTTGCAGACAACTCTTTCTGTATAATACAGCAGACACAGACAAAACTCATCAGGAAATGGAAGTTTCTGCCTCTTAAAGAATCCTCTACCAGCATAGTGCCATCCTGACACCCAAGATGCTGTACCCATATTCTCAGCTGCTCTAGAGGTCTTAGATCTTGCTTGCATATAACACACAGTGACAGCTTGCTTTGCACTCCTTGATAACCATGTGGAGGGGAAAATGGTAAAGACAAGCATGACAAGAAAAAAACCCAACAAACAATATGAAACAACACATCAGAGTTGTGACCCACTCATTCCCTAAATCCAATGGTCTAGTGTTGTTCAAAATCTGTTTGTCAGAGCATTAGCTCCCATAATCTTGCTGCCAGATTCCTCCATGGTCTTCTTATTTCTATGTTCAAACATTTGCCTTTGGAATTCTTGCATTGCATAGAGACCCCTTGCTGAACAAAGCCTGAAAGCAGAACAACAGTTGTACCCTTCTGCATTGAGGCTTTGTTCACCTGGAACATTACTTACTGACTCAATTCAGCACAACAATGCTTTAAACTAATAAACCAAATCTGCTTCAGAAAATCTAACATTATACTTGGCATTGTGTAATCCAATATATACAAACATGATACTGTGATGTGCAGTCTCTAAAGCTGTGTATTTTCCTGGAAAGATTTTATCATGAGATGTGTGGTATACATATTTCAGGAGATTTTCCAACCTTAAAACAACTTTCAGCTAGATATGCATATCTGGGACACAATGCCTCACGTAAAAACAACTTTTCCATGTACAAAAGTGCTGCAGCAGAAAAAAGACCCAAACTCCTGCATTCAATAGTTTCTAAAATGTTGAAATAAACTTGTTACCAGTGACTAGAGATAGGTTTACAGCTCTGCTTTACCTGGAAATTGCAGATAATTATATGTACCTCATCAAACACATTTTCATAATACAATCACATCACACTTGCATTCCAAGATTTCAGAAAGTCTTGAAATGCATTTTAAAACTCATTGTCACACAAACTCTTTGAAAGGAATTTTTAACCAAGGGCAATGTTCTGCTTTCTCATACCAAATGAATTTTGGATATTAACAATGTGATGAAGTTTTATAAAAAGATCAGTAGTTCCTGTTCAAATGACACTGCTCATTTTATCTAAGTGATGACAGCCCTTGGGCTGAAACTGGGAAGTAATATTACATGGCAGCTAAAAGAAACAGATGAGACTCTGTAAATGTAAGAGTTTTCCAAAATATCATACCTGCATTTCTAACACAAAGATACTGCTCCCTAGGAATGGACTAGAAATCAGATTCAAATCACCATGGGTTTGTACATGAACATAATAAACGTTAGGTATATTCTTTGAAAAATAATCACAACATCCTCTTGCAAAAAAATTGCAACACTTAAGGAAAACATTTCCTTCACACAGCCTCTTTTCCATGTGCAGAACAGATCACCTCCTGTTTAAATACCACAATCGTGACTATAAAATGCCAGAGTCAGTCCATACTAAAAACACTTAGGTGACATATATATTCACAATAAAGAACAAAAATCTGAAAGCACTTGCAAAAACAGATTGTTCACATTAGCTTCAGGGCAGCAGAGCCTTGCACAGTGACAGTCTTACCTGGGTACTGTGCTTCAATCTGCAGTGGTCAGTTTTTTTTTTGGAGTGCACCTGCCTCATCATTTATCTGACTGATAAGAACGTAGACCGTTTTTTGAAAGATATATAAACACTCTAATATGTCATGTCAATGACATCTGAAATGACAATGAATATTATTTATGTTCTAAGGACCTTCTTTCAGATGCATGTAATTCTCTAGTTTTATCTTTTTTTTTTTTTTCCTTTTAATGTACAAGGCAGACAAGCAGGTGAGGCAGATGCTTGTAGTGCCTTACCTCATGTACAGCATACTGTGGTCCATACACCGCTCCAGAACTTCGCCCAAGGCTGAAAGAGAATTAAAGTGATTAGCAAACTAGAGGAATCTCTGGAAAAGGGAAGAAGGGGAATGATGTGGAATGCCCATGCATGCTCTGTATCAAATTACATGCTGAAAGAAAAGCAGGGGAACCTTCCACAAACACCAAAAGGGTGTAGTAAAAAAAGCTACGAGAAATTGCCTATAGTTCAGAAATCTGATTTTGGTTTCTACTGGTAATATACAGCAGCCTTAGACAAATCACTTTTCTTTGCATTCAGTCTGTAAAACAGAATAGAACAAACCAGAATATTTTTAGTTGAAAGGAAGCTACAATGATCATCTAGTCCAATTGCCTGATCAATTCAGGGCTGACCAAAAGTTAAAAGCATGTTACTAAGGGCATTAAAATAAAGACATTAATATCTTAGCTATTCACTGTGTAAATTCCTTGTAGCCAACATTTTCTGTCTCTCTTCACATGCCTATGTAGAAAGTTTAGCATGCTGAGGCCCTAATACTGACTGATGCCTTCTGGCATCATTGTAATATCAATATTTAAAAATCAGCTAACTTCTATTTACAGTTCTACCATAGACTATAAAAGAAATACTGTCGTTTCAGTCAATGTCTGTGAGATTCAACTTAAGAGGTTTAGTAAATCATTAGAATAGTATTTACCAATCATTCTGAGATATGGTAATGCTTAACTAAAACGTACAGAACACCTTTAGTCCCAGCATGCAAGCCTCCAGAACATTAGCAGCAGCAGTGTATCTAGCACAAGTTAGTAAAATACATTAAAAAGCCCCCCACTACAATCAGAAATTTGATGTCTTCAGGATGGTTTCAATATTCAGTGACATATATACTTTTGCCAATGACTACAAATGGAGGGAGCACTTATGAATGACATTTCACTTATTCCTCTTGCTATTCACTTACATATGGCTGATACATTAAGTGGTTTTCAGTATGAACACATGGGAAAAGTGGGAATGGCTTTTGACAGCATTAATCAATAATGCAATAGCACAGTGGTTGATAATGAAAATGCAGCAGTTATTGATACTTAGTGTGGTGCTCTCTGAGACACTGCTCCTCTCTCAGGTGAGATATTGTGAAGGTAACCTTTCTACACCATAGCTAAGTAAGCCTGGATTCAAATAGAAGGACATTTCTCAAGACCTTTTATCACTTCCCTCTGAACTACTAGAGCACCAGAGCTGCAAAACTGATTTGCACTTTCAGTCATTGGATGTGTTCACTCAAGTAGCCCAGAAATTTCAGAGTATGAGTTTATTTGTGTCACTTACCACTCCAGAGCAGCAACTAGGCATGAACACGTTCATTCAAGAACAAATTTTGCCTCAGATTGAAAGGGAAAAACCAAAACCTGAGCACACTGCAACTTCTTGATGTGAATTATATCCGCCTCAAACAAAAAGTCTTTCCCATGAGGATACCTCTTCAAACAAGGAATCAATCGCGTCATGAGCCAAAGTCCTGGCTATTTTTGTTTGCCCAGGTGTTCCCCAATTTAGACCAACAGAGCAAGCAGTAAGTCAAACAAAAGACTTTCTTCTGCTGTCAAGTGTTCTTTTCCCTGTTAACCTCTGCAATCGCAATCCCTCCTTCCCTTCCAGATACCCTTGTACTGGCTGCAGCCCAGAATCCAGGGTGCAGGGTACAGTCATCTTATTCACACCAAAGACCTGAACACTGAGCCCAGTATTGGTGCCAACTGCCTGCCTGAGTGAATCATGAGCTACCACAGCTGGGACATGCAAGCTGAAGGAAGCTATTTCTTCTCTCCATAAGTGACCTCAGCATCTGTGCAGTAACATCTAAGAAGTTACATCACCACAAGGAATCAGAAATGCTAGCAGAAACACTAACCAAAGGATGTGAAGAGAGTAGCTGAAAGTACCAAGTGAAAGAGCTAGCATGTACTCTGGCAGTGAAAGGATGCTTGCTGTGATTGCCAAGCAAATTCTGTGGGATGTAAGAGAAAAATAACCAGTTGGATAAATTCCTAGGTTAGAAAAAATTACGAAATAGACAGCCTTCTTCAAGGCTGTGAAGAAAGCTTATCATTTGCCATCTCCATGTGCTACCCCCTCTCTTCATTGCTGCTGGTGCAATTCTCTTTACTAGTGCTTCAAGTTTTGCCTTTCACAGCATAGGCTACTGATAAAAAATGTCCTCTTCCTAGGCCTTTGGTCTTAAGTCTTTTAAAAGTAAAACCAGTTGAATGTCTGGTAAAGAAAAGGCAGCTTTTCTTATTTATCTTCCTTTTCTGTTGCTCTTTTTTCTAACAAGAAAGATTTCGGCATTTCTTCTGGGCAGGACCAAATCCATGGTACATTGGTTTAAAGGTCCTGGTGCCAAAAGACTGTTCTGTGTGTAGTGAATGACCTACTAACAAAATAAGGATGCCATGCAGGTTACAAAGCATAATCATATGGATTTTTTAAAAATGCAATCTACATTCTGTCCGGCTGCAAGAAGTGTGTAAAGTCACCTCTCAACAGAGCTCTTCGACCATGTGCTATTCCTTTTACATGGTGATCATATGCTGCTGAGCAAATGAAACAAGAAGTGAAATGGGGTCAAATGGGTATCCCTGCAGAGTACTAAGATAAAAGGAACTTATATTTAAAACACGAAGATGTAGTCACCTTAACACAGGCTAAAGATTAGGGTCAGTGCTTTCGCAGGAAGATGAATTGTACTTTGAGAAGTAGGGAATCTATCAGAACAAAAATCATGCTTCACAAAAGCAATTTAGCAAATGCAATTTCAGCTATGACTGTAAAAAATGATGAACCTGACGTGCTAGTAAATGTCAGGTACTTTAAGCTTATTAGTCAGTTTATGTGCAACCAAATTGTCTTAATAATCATTTAAAAGCACCTGAAAACGAGAATCCATTTGCTTTTAATTCTGTAGTTCTAGGAACAGGATCCACGAGCAATGGCATTTTTCTTCCAAATAGCTCATAACATCTCCTAAAACTATTATCTAAAAGGATAATACTACTGAACTTCTAAAGCTGTTTTCAGTTCCTCTTGGAAAAAAAAAAATAAGAGAGAAAATGGAAACCAGTTTGTTTTCTTGCAAATGGAAACACGCAATGTTGTTTTTCATGCTAACACATTAAGAGGGCATGTAGTCATTATGATTGCAATCTCATTTTGCATATTTTAGCAAAAAATTGCTGGAATATACATTTTCTCATATAAAGGAGCTCATTGAGTAAAATTAGGTTTTGGGTAATGCTTCCCATGACAGCAGCAGTTGCTGTCATAACAAAAAACTCAGGTGTTTGTTACCTCTGAGTTTCTAAAGATAAATGGAAAGCACTTCGAGACTGCTCATGCTACAGGTTTGTTTCTAATGCACTGCGACTTACGTTTGAGTTTACCAGCAATATTCAGACTGTTTACCTTTTCTAATACTTTCTCATGGTTTCACTGCAAACCCCTGTCATCTGATAAAACAATACACATGAAACACATCTCAACTTAGATTGCAACTAGTTATACATGAGGTGAGAAAAATCATTCTACTATTTTCCAGCTACCAGGTAACATGTCTTTGGATTGCTGATAATAGACCCTAGAGTCTCTACAGACTTGAAAGTACAAAGAAGAGATAGAATCATACAATCAGCTAGGTTAGAAGAGACCCCCAGAGACCTCCAGTCCAACCTATCACCCAGCCCTATCCAGACAACTAGACCATGGCACTAAGTGCCTCATCCAGGCTTTTCTTGAACGCCTCCAGGGATGGTGACTCCACCACCTCCCTGGGCAGACCACTCCAATAACAAATCACTCTCTCTGTGAAGAACTTCCTCCAGCTTATACTTCCCCCGGCACAACTTGAGACTGTGTCCGCTTGCTCTATTGCTGGTTGCCGGAAGAAATGCTTTTGTTTTTCTTGAACACATAAAGAAGTCATGGTTAACCAGCTTGGGTGCGTACAAACCAAAGATGAGTTAAAGAGCTAGGCTCTTTTTATGGAGTGATATTCTGGGCATGAAGGTGAAAAACAAGGGTGAGTTAAATCTTTTAAGTCCCAGAAAGTACGAGAAAGGCTGTTGGAAAGATGAAGTAAATGGAATGTGTGGGATTTGGGGAAGCTTAGTTATCTTCTGGAGTTTGTGTTTCTACATCTAAAGTTAAGACTCAAGTGATCGTGACCAGCTACAGAGAACACTGGTGAAGGTTGCTTACTAATTTCAACGAAAATGCCTCTGGATTTCTGCTTTGTAATAATAACCAGGAGCTAAGATTTCCCTCTACTGGCCAAGCAGTTTAACCACAGTTCTAAACTCCAGCCTAACGAATCCATGCTTTCTCTGCACGTGGCACAGGCAGCACAGCTTCAACGAAAAGGTTAAGTTATAGCTCCACATTGTAACTTAAATCTACCAAACCTTGCTAATGAGAGAAGGTATTTTTTTTTTCTTTTCTTCTTTTCTTTATTCTCTCTTTTCTTTCCCTTTTTCTTTTCTTTTCTCCTCTCATTTTCTTTTTTCTTTTATTGTCCTTTCCTTTCTTTTCGCTTCTTTTCCTTTATCTTTTCTTTTCTCCAAAAAGATGTGAGGATTAAATTAGTTTTCCAATTCCTATGTAGAGGTTTATTTCATAAGTGCAGTGCAATTATAATAGTGACTTTAAACAGAAGACTGTATCTTAATTTATAATTAAATATCACATCTTATTATCCTAATGATCTCATATTCTTGGACTTTGAAAATGTCTATCTTATAGGGAGAAGGAAGAGAAATAAATTGTCAAACCACACACGAAATATCTTTATCCTTTTACAATTACTTCCAATCCTGCTATAAGGGTTAGTGGCACTTGTTAACGTTTTCATAATAGAAGCTTTAGAGGATGAACATTATTATGTAAAGCCCAATTCCAAATAATTTTTATGTTCTCTGACATACCATGTTTTTGACAAAGACTGAGCCATTAGATAAATTACTGAGAGACTATTTCGGTGTAGTTAACTCCAAAGGTGCCATGAAATAGCTATCCTTTTAGTCTTCTGTCTAATTTGCCTTAAAACACCTTCTTTTTGCATTCTCTGTAGTTGTGATGGCTGTGATGTGAAAGGAAATAGTTGGCACACGAGGAGAAGAAACAACAGCATTCTGCCATCCAGAAATGGTATTCCCCACAAGAATTAAGCCAGGAGATGGGGGCCGATTTCCAGTTTGCACTTCTTGCCAAATTGTCCCTGGAGTCTTTATTGAAATAAAAGGAAGCTGGATTAGTACTGACAGGGATGATTTAAACTAAGCAGTAGCTATATAGTTTAAAAAAAAAAAAAAAAAAGACAAAATGTTTACAATTCAAAGGCAGACACACAGAAGCCAGGAAATGAAAAACTGAGATGTTTTAAGAAATGTCAAGTTGGCCTCATTTGCATCTGCATCTTTTCCTACATGATCTGCATCTTTCTTTTTTTTTTTTTTTTTTTAATGGAAGCCTGTCAGTTAAGGAGAACAAAGAGTGGTACCTCAACTGTGTTGAATTATTCAGCGTTCTTTAAAACTGGGAGTAGACAACTTGAATGTTGTCTTAAACACCTGACTGTACCTTCCAGTTATTAAAAAGAAAATCCTCAGTATTTCAGTGTATGAAGATCTATGAAATGTAAAGGTCAAAGCTCTGGAAATCAAGGTAATAATAAAAAAGAAAGTTAATTTCTCCCCACTTTTTTTTTTCCCAACTATTGCAAGAGCTTTCTACTCTGAATGTTTTTATGATGCTTCAGCAAATCTAATCTGATTATACAAAGATCTAATGTTACTTTACACCAGCTTATGAAGGCCTTCACAATCACTATATTCACTAACAGGCTGGAAAACTTCACAGAGATTACATTTTCTCAGTGTCATCCAACAACTGACAAAAAGGGGAATTCCATATTCTAAGTTCCAAGCTATTTTTCTGTTTACTAGAGGTCATGAACTTAACTGTTTTTAAAATCTAGAATTTGTGTAACACTTCATTTCACGGTATGCAGGACTGGAAATGACTCACTGTTTATTTATATATATATATTTTAAAATGTATTTCCAATACAGTGTTATATCTGAACAGGCTAGCATTCAGTGCAATAAATAGCCAATACTGCAAAAAATGGAGATAGAAGGAAATATATTTTAATGTCACTCCATAAAGACTATTTGAGCAGCAGTGTTGAAACAACATTGGCCTTAGGCTTTGAGCTTGTTAGAGTTTTCAAGCTTG
This sequence comes from Tricholaema leucomelas, assembly GCA_013400475.1. Lineage (NCBI taxonomy): Eukaryota > Metazoa > Chordata > Aves > Piciformes > Lybiidae > Tricholaema lacrymosa > Tricholaema leucomelas. The sequence continues at coordinate 1,320,010 of WAAF01013988.1, forward strand.
TTAGCTTGAAAAGAGGTCATACCTCTCTAAGACTTGAACTATCACCACCAGATAGCTCTACTGTCAAATACTATTAGAAGAATGCATTTGTCACTTCATTGCAACACAGAGGATGCCTGTATGTACAACATATTGCAGTATCTTTCTGAATGCTTGTTGCATACTAACAATGATTACACTATCTCCCACAGGCAAAGATGGTTTTATAGCTTAACTTGTTTCTATTACGGAACATCTGAATTTAATTTCACTGTGACATTTGGATGTCATCTATCTAGACTTCTGTAAAACCTTTGACACAGCCCTCTACAACATCCTTTTCTCTAAATTGAAGAGATGTGGGTTTGATGGGTAGATTGTTTAGTGGGTATTGTTTGGATGGTTGCATTCAAAGCACTCAGTGGAGAAGGGTGGCTAGTGGTGTCTCTCAGGGGCCTTTACCGGAACAGGTGCTGTTCAGTATCTTCATCAATGATATGAACAGGGAGATAAAGTGCACCCTCAGGAGGTTTGCTCACAGCAATCTGAGTGGTGTGTTTGACAAGACTGAGGGATGTCACCCAGAGGGACCTAGACAGGCTGCAGAAGTGGACTCAGGTGTACCTAGTAAGTTTCAAAGCAGCCAAGTGCAAAGTCCTGCACCTGGGTCAAGATAATCCTTGGTACCAATAGAGGCTGGGGGAATGAAGAGATCTACAGCAGCCCTGCAGAAAAGGACTTGTGTGTACCGGTGGATAAGAAGCAGGACATGAGCCAGCAATGCACACTTGCAGCCCACAAGGCAAATCACATCCCGGCTGCAACAAAAGAAGTGTGGCCAGCACACTGAGAGACACTCTGCTCTGCTGACAGTTCACCTGGAGTACTGTGTCCTGCTCTGGATTTCTAAACATAGGAAGGATACAAACCTGCCAGAGCAGGTCGAGAGGAAGGGTCATGAAGGTGATGAGAAGGCTATAACAGGACTCCTACAAAACCAGACTGAATTGGGGTTGTTCAGCCTGGGAACAGCTCCGACATCTCAGTATCTAATGGTGATCTACATGAAAGCTGGGCACAGTTTACAAAAGCATGATTTAGACTGGACATGAGAAGTTCCTTACAAGCGGAGTAATACTGCAACAGGTTGTCTTGAGAGGTGCTGGAGGCTCCATCCCTGGACATATTCAAGGTCAAATTTCACTGCCCCTTCCTACATTGCTGACACCACTTAATTCAGTAGATTTCACACAGGACTCTAAGGAGACTGAGGAAACACTCTGTGCATCATTTAGACTACCTAGAAGTACGGAAGACAGTGGTCATGAGGGACGCTTCAGGAGACACAAGCAAAGTTATACAAAAATGAAAATGCACGGGTGCTTCACTGCATCCATATTTGCCATTCCCACATTTACCGATTGTGTCAAAAGGAGGTTCCTGTAAGCAGAGAATTCAAATTTCTCTCACACCTGGCACTGCACGAACTTTTACAACGATGCAGTCTGAGGTTGCAGAGCTTAACCACTGCATTTCTCTACAGCGCAACTCTACCTTAAGGCCGCAGCCCTGAACTCAAGCAGGTGGCCTGCTGCCATGCCCAATACAGTATGGGATCCGAGCACAACAAAACCAACAGCCTTCCTCAAGTCTCGTCTGCCCCTGGTTTTGTCACCTACCATTTCCCAGCGAGAACATCTCCGCCAGGGACTTCAATAACCAGCACTGTAGAGCTGGCCCCGAGCACCCATGCCACAGCCCTGCTGCGCGGCACTCGGAGTCAATGCGGGGGGGCAGCAGCCAGGTCCCCTCCCCGGCCGTCCTCACACAGACAGCGCGCGAGAAACCAAAGTCAGGAGATGGGGCTCGCTTGGCAGCAAGAGAAACTGCACCCAGACGGCGAGGCCCTGAATGCTAAGCACTAGACAGAGAAAGGAAACAGCCTTCCCACACTCCACCACACTCCCGCCACAGCCAAACGACTCCACACCCGAAACAGCCACACAACTCCACGAGAGCAGACCGATAGACACTGCGCCTGCGCCTTCCGTCCGGCCCATCCGCCTCCTCGGATGCCGCCATGTGCCGCGCAGGGGACACTGTAATCCCCCCCGCGCTAGACAATGGCTAGTTGGTACAGCCCACTCACCAGTCTCCTGCCCGCCTCTCGTCCCTTCTGCGCATGCGCACCTGCAGGGCCCCTTCTGCACGCTACCGCGCTCGTTCCGTTTGAAAAGCGGTCTCGCAGCAGCGCTGTGCGTCTGGGGTTGCGTCAGTAGTGCGCGCCGGAAGTGGTGCTGCTGCGCTCGCCGCTGCAGTCATTGCTTTCCCTGTTACTGTCGCTTCTCTTGTCTCGTGGGAGGTGGTTACCGGCGCTGGTGTGAGCTGAAGTGTAGGAGCCGTCGCCATGACCTCGGCTTTGGAGAACTACATCAACCGTATCCTTCCGACAGACGGAAATGTCCTGGGGCAGCCTTACGGGCGGCGGGAACGGGCCTTTCTACTCCTTCGCGCCCGCGGACGTGAGAGCAGGCCGGCTGCGGGTGAAGATAGTGTCTTCTGTAGCCTCCAGTCTGCAGACTTGTTCCTTGCTTCATCTGTGATGAGGAATGAGACTCATAGTGTGCTTGGTGGTCCCTTAAAGGACTCTTAACGTGTTTAATTACCAGCTTTACATTGTTTGCTCAAAGCCTGCGAGTTAGTGTTCCTGGGACCCTTTTCTTGCATTTTTAAAAATTATTATTCCTAATAGTTTGAGGGCATTTCAATTCACAAGCAGCAAGATACTAATTCTAAATAATTTTGGGTGGTGGATGTGTGATCAAATTGGGATAGTCAGGCCTTGAGAATGAAGGGACGTAGCATGCCAGACTCGGGATCACAGAATTGTCAGAGTTGGAAGGGACCTCAATTCCAGCCTCCCCTACCATGTGCAGGGACACCTCACACTAGATCAGGATCTCTGCTAAGCTATTTTAAAGAACTTAACTTGAAGTGTTTATAAAACTGTTTAATGTTATTTCAGTTTTAAGGTAGTGCATGGAAAAGAAGTGGCCTCAAACCTTTAATCCGCTTTTAATGGTGTTCATGTTTGTGCATCACTCCATGGGGGGGTAAAGTGAAGCTAAAAACAGATTGTCATAAAAAAATAAGATGTTGGCAAATTTTTTTTTTTAAAAAAAAGCAATGCTGATGGACTTGTGGCTCTTTGTGGCTCTTGAAACTTAATAAATGTTTCAGAAAATGTCAGTGATTCTGTTTCTGATAACTTTAGATAACTTTAAACATTTCCTTAATGAACTGGCAGGTACTGTTGCAGTAATTACTTCTGATGGAAGAATGATTGTGGTGAGACACTTTTTCACGTTTTATTTTCCTTCATAAAGACTTTCCATCAGGGTGATAAAGGATGCCATACAAGGGGGTTATCATTTACATGTTCACAACATTACAAACTTTTCTTAAACTTTACGGACATTATTTTATACTGCAAAATTGAAACACTTCGTGGTTCTTGCCTGTCAACTTCACCCTATATGCATAATAATTCTTTGACTTATTGTCAAATTCTTCTGTAGGAGCACTGTTCAGTAATTTGATTTCCATGTACTCTTTGTTGAGTAAGCTCTTCAACTTTCATGCTAAAACCATTTCTTTGATATGGCTTTAGAAAAACATCAGCTGGTAATTGCTGAAGATTTATTGTGGGATTCAGTTTAAACTTGAGAAGCTGATTGGTAAAATATTACATGTTAGATTGCATAATGTTTTATTTTTTCTGTGTTCAATTTTTTTCTTTTTTTTTTCTCCAGTCTTTTGAGTTTAACTCAATAGTAAAATTATCTTGTGAAAATTATGTCTTCCTGCATGTTCTTAGCATTGTGCATCTTCTGGAAAGAGAAACCAGTACTTATAGTAGGAAAATAATTAGTTTCCCTAAATGATCTTGCAGTCAGTCTGGTAAACTTTATGTTGCAATGCAAGATGCTTCCTGGCAAAAAGTTTTGAATGGAATTTTGTTCTCTATAGACTCATTGTGACATGGATAATACCACAGTTTGCATGGTGTTTCTTTACATGGGTTTTAAAGTTCTTCATCAGTTACTGGTGCTAAATTACACAAATCAATAATGTTAGCATTTTTTCAAATGCATACTGAACTGGCATAGAATTCTTTGTTTTTTTTGGGAAGCAATTCTGTGGAAACCAGCTAATGTCCTTCAAAGAAATACCACTTGAAATTGCATGTTAAGAACAGCTTTGATATTGTTGGCCACAAGAATCTCCATTTTTCTCTTATTTAATTGTTAATTTGTTTTCTGGAAACTTTCATACAAGAAAGACAAAATAGCATAGAAATAGTAAAATTAGTTGTCTAGAGAGCCATCACTGACTACAAAGAAACTTTCCTTCTTTTATTGCTAGAGATTAACGTTTAGTATGAATGTTCAGTATTAAACAGATACTTTTCTTAAATTGACTGTTGTTTTTATTCTCCACCTGTTTGCATGTAAGTCTAACAAAAAACCCTAATCAGAGCATCTGTTTCTAGTACCTCAGTCTTGCTACCCTGTTTAGCTATGAGAGCAAAGATGGCAAATTTTAAAAGTAATTTGAGAGCTTTGTTTTTGTGTGTTTTTCAGGGAACCCTCAAAGGTTTTGATCAGACTATTAACTTGATTTTGGATGAAAGCCATGAACGAGTGTTCAGTTCTTCACAAGGAGTTGAACAAGTAGTGCTGGGATTATACATTGTAAGAGGTGATAATGTGTAAGTATAGCATATTTAACAATTCCTTGTGTATGTATGTATATATCTATAATGCATTTTGATAGCTCCAGACATCTTGTGTCTGTGGGTAGCACTGATAGTACTGGGAAAGCTGAGGCATTTTAAATAGCAAATGTCTGTCTTTCTCTTACAGAAGTGATTGCACTTTCCTAGTAAGATATTTTCAGTCTGAGTTTACTGAGGTGTAAATTGACCAGCTCATGTACTAATGGCAATCTAGGAAAGATTAGTGTAAAGTTCAGCATCTTCCTTTCTTGAGTCTAGGCATTGTGTAGATACTCTTTATTCCAGTCTGTGAAAGGCAGAATCTATATCAATAGATTAAAACATAGAAGAATGAACAAAATATGAGATAGAACTTCTATGAAAAAATTCAGTAATCAGGTATAGAAAGTTGGCTCTTAACAGGATATTTTTAGGCAAGGCGTTCACAGAGAACATTTTATAATCCGTAAAATGTGTGAGGCTTCTGGCTTGACAGTGTAACAACTGAGGTAGTGACAGGTCAAACATATGAGTTTTACATTTGATGTAAAATTTCCTGGCAAAATGAGGGTAAAAGCTCATTAAATTCAGACTGAAGTAACTTCTGTGCTAAATGGATGGGAGCACTACAAAGGAAGTGGAAAGAAGGTCTGTTAAGTGGACCTGCTGGGAAGATGACTTTTGTAACAGCATTCTGAAACTGATGGTAAAAAAAACAGGAAAAGGGCACATTGCAGTGCTCACCAGGGGAGCCTGGATAGGAATTTAAATCTTCTAATCGATATTTCTGGGCAAAGAAGTGTTAAGACTCAAATAAGCACAACTAGATACAAATCTAACATCTTTGAGAAGGTGAATCAGTTTGGAAGGCTTTCGTAACTTTTGACTTTAGCTTTTAAGGAAAAATAAATGAATTGATGGCTAAGGTTGCTGTGTTACCAGTACCTCTTTATTCAAATAGTATAGTGTGTATAAAAGCCAAATAATTGTTTAGTGCTTCTCTTCACAATACCAGGCTGCCACATTACTCAATTGTACTCAAGACATTCTTTTATAGAATGCTGTTTGAATTGTGCTGGTTGGAAGAAATAACTTTGTATTCATGTTAATACTTACATACTGAAATTCAGCATCATTACAGGAGGAAGAAGAAAGAAACAGCAGCTCAGTAACAGTAACTTTAAAATAGACAACTCACAGAAAATAGAAAAGCTATTGAAAAATAAGAGAAATAGTCTTTAAAATAAAAGTGCTTCCAGTCATTCCAGTGTGGGAAGTGAATATACATCAATTTACAACTCAGCATGGTTCATCAGCAAATAAAGGTTGTTAGGAGGAAAAAGACAACTGATTTAGAAGTGTGTCATGGGTTTAGCCAATGGAATTCGGTGATGAGCGTTTAAAATGCCAAACCAGCTTTAAAACAGAAGTGCTGGCTGGAGCAAAGCATCATAAGGTGTGAAGTTCAGAGTAACATTAGAAGCTTCCTGTTTCCGATTGCTGCACCCAGTTTCAGGTTTGGGGTGTTGGTCTTTTCTGCCGGGCTGGCTGTAAGCTGTGGGGTAGGGTAAATTGTTTTATTGCTGGTTCTCCTGCTATTTCTGCTTTTGCTGTGCTTTTCAGTGAAACAGAGTAAGGTAATTGTACATCATACATAATTAAATACTCCTTACCTAAACCCAGGTTTGGGATTTTTTTTGCGTTACTTTCCCTCACATCTGTGTCTGGGGGGCCTGCTTGTGAGAGTGGGCTGTCTTAAACCAGGACAAAGTGTGTGATGAATCACGAGAATCAAAAATACTAGAACATTGTGTGTAAAACTAATAAAAATTGTGAAGAAAAGTTTCATAGAAAGGTACTTCACTGCACACTGTAAAACTTAATTGTTAGAACTTGCTGCTGTAGGATGTAGCAAAGACCAAACCCAGAAATTTATTCATAAAGCTACTGGATGATTGAGTGGAACAGTTTCTGGTGGCTCTTAATTAATTTTATAGGTACAGCTGCTAGCTCATATGTCTGTCAAGTAGCGAATAGAAGGGTATGCCAGAAGGATTGGACTCATTGTTGTGTTCCCTCTGGGTTAGTTCCCATCCTTTTTTAAAGCAGTTTTACTGAGTCTGTTAGTATTTTAGTCCAAGTAAGTATTACCATTGCATAGGTGAAATACTATATATTCTTCCTTGGATAGGTTGTTAAAATTTTACTGACTCTGTTGAAGAAAATCGTCTTGCTTATCTTGTGCTATATGCATATACAATTTGTTACAATTAGATTATCTTTTCAAAACCAATGTCTGTCTTTAAAAAATTCTAGTTCTTGTTTCAGAGGCTAACCTACTCCCTAAAGCAGGCAGTTTGCAGTATTTGGTTCATATAACCTATGTCTTAAAATAAAAGCAAAGAAACCTATTAATCTTCCTTTAGACTCAGAGCCATCAAAATTGGCAGTTCAAAGCGTAGAGCTCTACAGTTTAAAGAAATAGAGGCTGTCTGTTTTCACTAGCAAAATTAAGTTTTGTGGCTGTCTAGATTTGTACTAAGAGATTTCAAAACATGATAACCTGTTTTTTGTTCCAGTGCCGTCATTGGTGAGATTGATGAAGAGACAGATTCAGCTCTTGACTTGGGGAATATCCGAGCAGAACCTTTAAATTCAGTTGTGCACTGAAAAGGTGAAAATAGATAGGGACTATGTAAATCTTTGGTTGTACAGACCTATTTAACCAGGTGGATGATTTTTACAAATTGTTTAATTTGTTTGGTTACCAGCTTTTTATCCTGAATATGTTCTAGTTTTGCATGTAAATTAAACTTTCTACGTTTTACTAAAGATGCTCTAATTGAAATTCCTTTGGGGTTTCATGCTGTGTAAGTAATTTCACTGTAGAATACATAGTGGGATGTGTATGGTCAGTGGCAGTCCTGATACCGTGTGTACATACACCATGTTCTTGAAATAAGATCTTATTCCTAAGGGTGAACCAAGGCTTTTTGTGTTTTCACTCATGATTATTTGGAGGTAGATTGTGTAATGAGTCAATTTAAGCATCTCTGCGTTTCATTCTGGATATAAGTGGAAAACTGGGATTTGTGATCTATTGTTTTAATTCATTTATTTAGTGTAGAAAGCAAGAATGTTAAAAGCTTTCATAGTCAAATTAATGACTTTTGCATGTAATAGGGTTCTCTAGCTTCCAAGACTGTATTAGAGGTGTCAAAATTTTTACTTTCTTTATACTTTCATAGAATTAAATTGGAGAAAGATTTTTGACCAGGAACACTGAACCTGAACAAAACATATTTATTTGAAGCCAGTGAAATTCCAGACATGTTCATTCTCTATCTTCTCTCAACAGCTCTGGTGTTGCTCAAGATTTGTCCAAGATTTACAGAAAGAGAATTGTGTGGTTGCTAATGTGTAAATGTAAGCTTGCTAGCGTGTAGTTCAGAAGACGTGAGTACTTTAAATAGATTACTTCTTGAGTGAAATTTGCCTTAATATTAACTGTAAGGATTGCATATAACCATAACAAGCCTCCTCTTACACTTCAGCAATAGCCAAGTTAAGTGGGACAAACTCTGGATAGCGTAGTGTGTTTCAGGCCACGTCCTGTTCACTGCCCAGCAGAACTACTAGCATGATGACAGGAGGAGGAAGACAGTACTGTTGAACAAAGCTGTTTTCTCTCTGTGTCCTCCAGTGTGCCAATAAGTCAAATATTCTCCCCCTCCATGCCCCCCCTATGAATGTGCTGTTGGGGAAAAAGTTTCTTTAATGTGCATATCTGGTATTTATTTAAATATAAGTATTGTCAGATTTGGTACTTTTCAATGCAAGTTTACTGGAAATCAGATGTAGTGAACTAAAGATATTTTTCCTCTATGAAATCATGCTCTCAATTCTTGTAGCTTCCAGCCTGTTTTCTGAGATTGTTCTTGGTGGAGCACGAGAAGCCTGGCAAATAAGTAGAGCTAAATTTTTGAGAGGAAAAGTTACCTGCTTGGATGAATGAAGACTGGAATGGTAAAAGAGAAGCCCAAATCCTTGTGTGTTATGCAGGGATGTGACAGTTAGTGTGTGACAGTTGGGAAGTTTCTCCTTGCCATTTCCCACTGACTGCAGTGATGCAAAGCAAGCATCTCCTAGGAGATGAGGAGGAGTATTGTCTACAAAAAGCTCTTTCTTTATCCTTGTTGAAGGAAAAAGTACTTTCAATGCAAAAAAAAAAAAAAAAAAGTAATGCCCTTTTCAGACTTGAAGATGTTTCTGCTGAGTTCTGACCATTGTTGTGGCTGCTTCCTCAGGGTATGAAAAGAACTCTGAGATAAGGCAAAAAGGGGTCATAGTCCAGTGCCTTTTCCTTAGGTTAATGACCCAATAACTAACAGATAATATTCAGTAAAATCCTGTGAGTCCTTGCAGGGTTACAAACCAATTTTACGAAAGAAGAGCAGGCTAGAAAAAGGTGATGCTAAGGACAAAAGGAAGTAACACTGAATTGGAGGTAATCGTCATATTCCATTAGTTTCCTGCATTGCCTTAGGTTGGTCACTTCCTCCCTTTGTTTCCTTAATGGAGATCTCAGAGTAAGAGGACAAGTCTTGACTAGTACTGGAAAAGGATGCCTCCAGTGGAATGACAGAACTGGCTTATAGGTTAAATTTGTTTAATGTGCATGAGGCAGTGTAGAAGTCATGTTTTGTGGTTCAAGGGCACTAACTGCAATCCATGTGAAGTACTTCCATGTCCACTTCATGTATTTACTGTCAAAATTCTTCAAATATTACATAGCTTACAGGCAGGTTACTAGATTAAAAAGAATCCATGGATTCTGTTTTGAGTACCTATTCAGGCAATAATTTCTGTACAACTCAGTCTTTGTTATAAACTACAGCCTGTTATCTGTAGTCCCTGGACTTAAGTGTTTATTCCTCATTTTATGAGTAAAGTGACTGAGAAATATGTGAAACACTGTGCTAGAGCAGAAAATAAAAGTATGGGTGGTTTATGTGGTAGATTTCTCTCATGGCCATCACCATGCTACTTCCAGAGCAAATCCTGCTCCTCATAGCCCCTTCCAGGGTGCTATGTTCTGTCTTAGATCCTTTTGGGAGGTCTTTTTTTTTTTTGCACTGATGGCAGAAATGCTGACATTTCTTCCAGAAGCAGCATTTTCCCTAAAGAAAAAAGCTCCACTGATGGAAAAACTGAAAATACAATAGCATTCAGACATCTGCCAAGAACTACTTGCTAGTGCTGAAAGCCTGACCTTATCTAAGCGGTAATATCTTCCTTCCTGGAGTCTTGCAACAGGTTCCAGGAACTGTGAAACTTGTGCTGAACAACTCCTGCTGCTGTTCAGCCTTTGATCAGTGACAGTACCACAGAATGCCAAGAAATTTCACTCCGTGCTTAACTTCCTGCCTCTGCTACTTGCACTTCTAGATAGAAGGTGTCTGTTATGCAGGAGAGCACGAAGGCATGTACATGTACTGGATTTGTCCACTAAAACATTTATAATGGTCTGCCATCTTTGTTTTACACTGCAGATCTGTCTTACCTTTAATTTAGTGTGGAGTTTTCCAGGAGCTAGGCTTGCAGTGCTTTGTATAGAAACTGGAGTGGACATTACATCCTGGTCGATCACATCCTAGGCTGCATCAAAAGATGCTCTGCCAGCAGATCCAGAGATCTGCCACTTTGCTCTGGTGAGACCCTACCTGGTGTATTTCATTCAGCTCTGGAGCTCTCAATACAGGATCTGATGAAGCAGGTCCAGACAAGGGCCACAAAAATGTTCAAGGAGTTGGAGCACCTCTGTTAAAACGACAGGCTGAGGGAGCTGAGGTTGTTCAGCCTGGAGTACAGGAGGCTCTGGGGAGACCTAATAGTGGCCTTTCAGTACCTGAAGGGTGCCGTTGCGTTCCTTTTTTTAAAGAGAGCCAACAGAAATGAAGCTCTCAAATGAATTGGAGAGAAAACAGAATTATGTTTGAAGGGAGAGATACAGAAAGAAATTGCAAAGCAGATATAACATCCATAGTGACCCCCTTGGATTTTCCCCAACTCAAAACTAAGTCTATAATCCTCAGTGCTTCAGTCTTTCCCCCCTAAATGCCTCTGCCATGCCTAAGCACAAGCCTCTGAAGGTCCCAAAACAGGCCTACTCCTTACATGTTTTTCCCAATAAATGCAGCTTGCACCTGACACAGGGCTGGAGAAGGAGGAGGAAAGGTGAATGGGCAGGCCTTGTCATGAGTTTATGAAGAGAGAGCAGAATTATGGGATTGAATATCAATGTTCTATTCCCTAGAGAATTTTTAACCCTATAGGAGCCTACAAGAAAGGTGGAGAGAGACTGTTTACAAAGACCTGCAGTGATAGGATGAGGGGCAATGGCTTCAAACTAGAGAAGAGCAGATTTAGATTGGATGTTGCAAACAGGTTCTTTACTAAAAGGGTGGTGGAACACTGGAACAGGTTGCCTGGGGGGTGGTTGAGTCCTCTTCCTTGGGAGATATTCAAGGTGAGGCTCAACCCCTGTTGAACCTGATGTAGTTGAGGATGTCCCTGGTGACTGCAGGGAGGGAGTTGGACTAGATGGCCTTTGGTGGTCCCTTTGAGCCTGGACCATTCTATGATTATGCAGGTGGAGAAATTAAAGAAGCTGGTAGTGAGAAGGTAGTGAAACCTGTAATAAAGAAGTAAGCAGGATAGAAACTCATGGAATGTGGTAGAAGTATTTGTTACAGCAAAATTGTCATTAACACAGATTGAATTATTGCGCATGTCCTTCATATTATGAGAAAACCTCAAATGAGAAATATTTGAAGGTGCTAGAATGCCACATGGAAGCTTCCAATCCTAAAATGCTGTTTTAAAAATTACGGTTCTTGCTTTGAATTTTTGTGCTTAAATCTTTGGGACCTCTCACTTATATAATTTCAGACTTCACGTCCTTATGATGTAGATGGAAACCTGTATGCAGATGAACACTGATGTTTGTCCAATCTGCCCAGAGTTGCTGGTGGTACATGTCAAGGACCTGCAGTACTTGCACTGCTGAAATATGAAGACAGCCTAGTACCTTCAGATGCAGGGGACAGAATGTCAAAATTGTATTCAAAACAACATGCATCAATAATCCACCTACCTATTTATGACAATTTAAAACTCAGTTACTGCCATTTGCAGTGAGGAAAACCAGTTCTTGCCAAATACCACCTAAATACCACTTCATCTGTACGTCACATCATCACATATATATATATGGACCAAATTTATGGACAGTTCTGTTTTGCTGGGAGTTGCAGTGCTGAACAAAAGCCAAGGCAGGAAGTGATTACAGCTAAGGAGCTGATACTGATTGAAAATGTGCGGTGCTGCAGAGGAAATATCACACAATAGAATCTCAGTTTGTTTGGAACTAGATTTCAAAACCAGGGCACATTAAGATGTAAACAGGCAATAGGCCTGGGGCCCACTTTTCTCCTAACAATCAGATCATTAGCAGCAGAAGCGTGCAGTGATTTCCATGATTAAAATTCAAGTGCAAAACACGTGGAAGCGTGTGCTCTGATGGCTGGAAGTGGCCTTCTTGCTTTTCACCCTTTATTCTGCTGGTTGTCCTAGCTCATCCTGGATACTGGAGTCAGGTATAAGTGCAGCTTAAATCCAAGAAGTGCGAATGCTCAAGATCTTTGAAGAGGCTGGATTAAGATTCTTTGTATAACCATAATAGGTTAGAGTTGCTCTCTGAAATTGCACTTCTAATTTTCAAAGACTGCTTCCATGAAAAGTTGTCAGCTCACCAAAGTATTTGTGCATCTGACTGCTGAAATGCAGCTGGACATACAACCAAACTAGGCTGTTAGCTGGTATGCTGTCAGACCTATAGAAACCCATCCTAACTAGCACCTCTAGCAAGAGGTGAGCCCAGCTGCCTCCAGCCCCTCTAATCTCAGAGGTCTCAGCTAAAACACAACAGGCTTTATCTCTTAAAAACACATCCGTACTTCATACAACACCTAGTTCAGTGGGAGGTGTCCCTGCCAGGACAGGGCCAGACTGTACGATGCCTAAGCTCCTTTCCAACACGAGCTGTGCTATGATTTCCTGTCTGCCAGGCCTCAGGAGCACTCCCCGAGTGTCATGCTCCATCAAAGATCAGCAGCAGTGTCTTCACAGTGACAATGCAGATAATTTCTTTGCTTGCAGGTCTGACTGGATCTCTTAACCACCTCAAGTCTCAGTCCATCATAGGTCCCATGTAACAATGAAGCCAAGACGCTCTGCACCTGCTCTCTATGGGAAGACCTAGAAAGTACCAAAAGCTGAACTCTCACCACTGTGAGAGTTCAGGCCACAGATTGGTCAGCTTCTCACAGTCTATGAACCTGTGATATTTGCCAGCATTTCATGGCTACTGGGACCTCACCTACTACTTTCTACCCAGACCACAAGAAAGATTGCTCTAAAATACAGGAAAAGTCTGGAAACTGATTATTAGCAGTACCTCAACTGTAGTCCATGATCTTAACACAATTGTGCTTCAGTCTTCCCTGGAGGAAAAGGACATGATGACCAGATTGCTTGGGCAACCTATTTGAGTCGCACCACTGTCCTACTGAAGAACTTCCTAAGAGCCAGTCTAAACATGTTCTCCCTCAGCTTTAAGTCATTGCCCCCTGTCTTATTGCTAGATACCCTTATGAAAAGGGTGCTAGAGTGGGTCCCCAGGAGGGCAATGAAGCTGTTGAAGGGCCTGGGGAATAAATCTTATGAGGAGTGACTGAGAGAGCTGGGGCTGTTTAGTTTGAGGAAGAGGAGGCTGAGGGAAGACCTCATTGCAGTCTACAACTACCTGAAGGGACATTGTGGAGAGGCTGGTTCTGGTCTCTTCTCACAGGTAACTGGAGACAGAACAAGGAGGAATGGCCTCAGCTGAAGCTGGGTAGGTTTAGATTGGACATGAGGAAAAAAGTTTTTCATGGAGAGAGTGGTCAGGCACTGGAATGAGCTGCCCAGGGAGGTGGTGGATCATTTGGATGTGGTGCCTGGGGATATGGTTTAAGGTGAATGTTGAGTAGGGTTATAGGTTGGACGTGGTGAACCTGGATGTTTCTGTGATTTTGTGTGGTCTCACGAGAGTCAAGGGGAAGAATCACCTCTCTGAACCTGCTGTCCACACTGCTTTTGATGCAGCCTAGGACACAATTTGCCTTCTGGGCTGCACAAACGCACTCCTGGCTCATGCTGACCTTCTCAATCAGTACGCTCAAGTCTCTTTCTTCAGCACTACTCTTAATAAAGGCTGGGTCCAGCGTGGGTTAAGTGCAGCCATGAACAGAGCTGAAGTGAGCAGAGCAGAGCTCTGGAGAATTATATGTGCAGGGAATGCAATTGAAAAGCAATATCAAGAAATGAAACTATAAAACAGATGTGTACTAGATTCCAAAGTTTATTAAACACAAAGTTGAAACAGAACATCTGAAATTAAATAGTATATTAACTTCACAAAAATGCATTAATATAAAAAGGAACAGTGTCACAGCAGCATTCGTTGCTTTCTTCACTGGCTGTTAAGTCTTTGCACTAGTGGGTAAAACCCCCACATCTATCCAGTCTTAATTCCTTTCAGTACAACCATGCTTACTCCTCCAGAACTGGGACTTTGTTCTATAATCTTCTTAGATCACTAGTGCCTTTTGCAGACAGGAAATGACAACTATAGATCTTCAGTAACGGCTAACTCCCTGAAATAAGTAACACTGCTTGTTTTATTGATACAAATGCCCTACAACACTGGCTAACATCTGGCCTACTGCCACCATATCATCAGCTGCTAGCAGCAAGAGACTTTCACGTAAGTTTTGGAAAGTACGGAGGAGACTGAATGTGATGTATTAGCATTCCTTTCCCTCACCCCCCCATATGCTCAGGTGTACCACAGATGTAGAAGTGCAAACATCTAAAGCTGTGGCATTTTTAAATACAAAAATCAACCTGAATACCATGAGAAGCAGTGGACACAAACTGAAGCATGGCAGGTTCCGCCTGAGTATCAGGAAACCCATTTTTAATGTGAAGGTGACTGAGCACTGATACAGTTCGTTCATAGAGTGTGTGGGGTCTCCATCTTGGAAATATTAAAATCCAAACATGGGCCTAGGGAAGTGGCTCGAGGTGGTCCTCCTTGAGGCAAGGAGGCTGGACCAGATGACCTGCAGAGGTCACTTCCAGTCTCACCTGTCCTGTGGTTTTGTGACACAAAATAAACATACCAA
This sequence comes from Tricholaema leucomelas, assembly GCA_013400475.1. Classification (NCBI taxonomy): domain Eukaryota; kingdom Metazoa; phylum Chordata; class Aves; order Piciformes; family Lybiidae; genus Tricholaema lacrymosa; species Tricholaema leucomelas. The sequence continues at coordinate 1,335,055 of WAAF01013988.1, forward strand.
AAAGATCACAACTTTCTTGGCACTACTACACACTCACAGCAATTTTAAACCTAAAACGCATAAAGTGACAGCAGTATGAAGTGCCCTATTCTCCAGTCTGAACAGTGGTAAAACTCTTATCAGCAGAAAGATTCACTGCATCAGGACTGAACCATCAGGCTTTAAAATAACACTGGAAACATTAAAAATCCAAAACAAAGTGGAAAGAATAAACAGAAAGCAAAGAAAGGGAATGCTTTTGTTAAAACACAGACTGTGCGTGGAGCAAAAGAGTGCGTCTACCTTCATAAGATATTTTGACAGTTCTATCAACCTCAAGAATCAAGATCAGTCAATCTGCTAGTTAGAAAAAAACCCAGGTATGATTTTTACCGTGAGTGCAAAATAAAACAACTGTGCCTCAATAAACCAACAGGTTAAGTGCAATGTGCTTGACATCCATTTTAAAGGCTTAGCATTTACATTCAGACTGCAATAAACACATTTTCACATATGACCCGTGGGAAGAAAAACTACAGCTGCACTGTGTAAACAATGATTTTGAGTCCTTTCCTAGAATTTTATCAAATCATATAATTTTTGGTTAAAACATCACGGTACTCCTGTATTACCTTGTTAAGAGGATCTTGGTCAGTGCAGAAATTTTTGGGAGATCTATCAGCAGATACAAGGGGAGAAGCTCCAGCAGACCCAGTTTCAAGTTCAGCAGTGACTAGAGAGAAAAGAGAAGATTTCTAGTATTACATTTACAGCAGATAGGGCCAAATAAGTCATTGCATGGGTAACTAGAGAGATCTACAAAGCTTAAAAAACTTCCAATGTAACAATGAAAGGGCTTGGCCCAATGGAAGAAACATTTTCTTCCACATTTTCTTACCTGCCAACATACTTCTAAAGCTAGTGCAATTCTTTCATTCCAGAGGCTGCACACTGAGTATCTATCTTCAGACAATCCACAAATGACTCAATACTTGTGCCAGTGCTAGATTTGGCCACATGCAGATCTATATAACTTCAAGTGTCCCTTTTTCTAAAATGTTCAAAGGTTTTTTGAACACTCCTAAAAAGCAGCTTCTGCATTTGCTGTGACAAACTTTCCAAGAATCTGCTGTGAAAATGCAAACCACCTTTGCACTGCAGTCAGGCCAGGACAAGTCTCCCAGCCTGGCACCTTTGTGACTTGCCCTGGCAAACCCCTCTTTCTTCCATGAAAACATAGGCTCAATGAAAGACACCCACTTTCATCGTCTTTCTCCAGCCACCTTGTACAGATAAGGTCCACAGACCAAACAGACTATGACTCCTAGCAGATGTGCAGTTATGGTCAAATTGCACATAAATGCAATGCAATGGCTTTGTGTCCATTCAGACACATGCAAAGATCTATGAAGTATTTTAGGAAGCAGGAAATCTTCACATACAACTCTAAATGGGAAGGCTAGCGGAAAAAACTCCTGTGCCGAGCACAGGAGCTTGATAACTTTCAAGCCATTCCAAGAGTTGGGAAGTCACCTTTTTCCTTAAAGGCACTGCTAACATAATGATACCTTACCCCGTTCAAGTTCTTTAGTGAGTTTTTCATCCATTTCTTGTCGTACCTAGAATTATATAGAAAACAGATAGTCAATATTTTAGCAGCTCTATTTTTGTAATAGTCAAACTTGTAAAGCATTCTTAAAACCCACACACAACACGATAAAAACTATTATTCCAAACAGAGATATCTTAGTTTGGGGTATAATTCTTAATGAAGAGAAACTTTATCAGCCAGGCTGTAGCATTCTCATTGCTAAGCACGTGAACCGTAGCACAAAACCTCCCGTACATCCTGTATTGAGGTATAAAGTGAGAAGCTACACAATCCTCTTGATATCATCCTATTTTTGAAGTATTTGTGTTCAGATTTACTAAGACAACTTCCAGTGAAGAAGTCTGCTAGAATGAAGGTAAGAAGGAAAACGTGTCTCAAAGACGTCTGATAAGATTTTGTACTCAGTCAGCTGTCTTAACTAGGTCATACATACTACAAATTAAAATTTAATGAAGAGCTTACCTGTGAACTTTCTATGCCACCATATTTTTTTAATCACAATTTCTCTTGTAGAATAATCATAGAATGAGTCAGGGTTGGAAGGGACTACACAAAGATAATCTAGTTCCAATCCCCCTGCCATGAGCAGAGGCACCCTAACCTAGATCAGGCTGGCCAGAGCCTCATCCAGCCTCACCTTAAACACACCCAGGGATGGGGCCTCAACCACCTCCCTGGGCAACTCACTCCAGGCTGTCACCACTCTCATGCTGAAGAACTTCCTCCTCACATCCAGTCTGAATCTCCCCACCTCCAGTTTTGCTCCCTTGCCCCTAGTCCTGTCACTACCTGAGATCCTAAAAAGTCCCTCCCCAGCTTTTTTGTAAGCTTCCTTCAGATACTGGAAGGCCACAATAAGCCTGGTGTAACCACATACATTGTTTTGATTTCTTAAGAGTGTCATATTTGAGCCTTTTTATTTGAACTTTAGTATCTACATCTTTTAAACTGAATTCAATGAGACTGCAGTATTTATTCTAGACACATATTGATGAAGTAGAAAAAACATCCAACATGTGCATTGCTGATTGTCTTCTGCACGTGAAATAAAAGACTTGGAATATACAAATTACATCCTACCTATGTATTCCTCAGATGTTGGTACTTAATTGCTGTAAGCAATGGGATTCTTTTAACAGGCACAAATACAGCCAGTATTTAGAGTCAGAATTAATAAGCTGTGCAGAAGAATCTTAAAAGATATCCCAAAGTTATGAATGGTCAAGTACAACAACAAAAAACATTTGCAGGAAAGTAATCAAGATCAATCAAGATTATTTTTTAGAATGTTATAAATTACTGAATGCACTATGAAGGACTAAACTTGAGCTTTTAAAAGTTGTGATACTTATATGTAGTGTTTTATACAGCTTTCAAAGCAAACATTTTATTTAGATTTTTTTTTTTTGGGTCTTTGTGCACTCCTGAAAATTGCTACAACCTTGATGACCAAATGTCTTCACCTCTAGAACATGCAGCAACTTTTGACACATCAGACCGTATGGCTTGGAACTGTAATCAGATTCTAACTTTAGGTTAAACAGCACAACCTTGCTTAGGGATACTCTTTAGTAGTACTTGAGAACAGTACTGCAAGACACTTACCTTAGCCACAAAAGCTTCAATACTCTTTCTTGATGATAATGTGATCCTTGCTGGACTTAGGAAGCTTGCTCCTAGACTTAGACTTCTGTTCAGTGCCAAATTGTTGCCAAGATGTCCCAGTTCAGTTGAATACAGAACTGGATTTGCACCCAGATCTCCACCAGCAAAGCTGCTTGCGAGTAAAGACTTGCTTCTGTGGTGTTCCTGAAGAAGCTTGGCACTGGCTTCTGCTAGCTTCTCATTAGCTCTGAAACGTTCAGAAACATACTAAGAATTATCCTTTGTATTAACACTTTCACAAAGTTATTCTCCAGGTGTTTGGCTATTATTCACCTTCTGAAAGTGGAAGGGATTAAAAGCGTCCAAAATAAGGACATAACTTATTCATACTATAGTTCATATCAATGCCACGATCAGTGGTGTTAGTGCTGGAACATATGAAGAGAAATACAGACAGTTCTAACGAAGGAAAAGAGTCTTAAGGTACTTTCTTCACAAATAGGGTACCTTATGCATACAAGCACAATGCTGACCAGATATGGAAGAGGGATTTTAGGAGGAAGATGCATGAGGGAAAAGGACTATCTCATTACCACTCCGAAAACCATGGACTTACCTTTCCAGCTTATTTGCTAGGCGTCCTCTATTTTTTACTTCCTCCAGATACAGCTCTTTGTACTTTTCCACTTCTGCCTGCATGGATTCTTTTTGAAAAATACTGTCTTGTTGGGTACTTTTAATCCTGTCCAATTCACGTTCGAGATGTTTAATTCTCTGTTTTAGCTGGTTTGTCAACGTAGCGTGATGACTGGCTCGGATTTGTTCTGATTGGTCCTGAAATGCCGCCTGTGTCTGAAGCAGGTAATGTACTTTCAGCAATGATAAAGAAAAAGAGAACTCTCTCCTACAGCCATTTGCATGTACCCAGTTCCAAGAGCCCAGCTTTATTCAGTGAAGCAGCTATGCCTCCTCACTACCATCAGCAACCAAGGCAGAATCCTGGAATTAAATCCTGGCTCACTAAATAACTCTTTTCATTCAGAAAGAATCCCCCTTCTGAGCACTATCGTTCATCAAAAGCAACTAATGAAGGAACACTATCTGAGAGGGTTTACAGAAAAAGATTTCTCAAAGAAATTATGAGGATCTCTCACCTCTCCCTCCTCCTCAAACACCCACAACTTCGGCGACCTAATTTCTGAGTACTTTGCCCTGCCCAACAACAAAACAGGATCTGTGTGTCTGCTCGTGACAACCCTAAGCTGCAATACCAATTTAAGGGTGAAGAGTGAGAATAAGACTAGGGGACAGAGATATTTCCCCAAGAACTGCGAAATGAAACCTATCTTGACCAAGCTTTTGATTCAGGACTCTGCAGGCCCACTACGCCAGCCACATTCCCCCTTCTCCCTCCTGTTTTCAGGAAAGACAGAAGTACAGCACTATCACAGAGAATCAGGCACTGAAAATAACATACTAAAAAATTACAACCATCACAACAAAAGTATATAATAGAGACTGCAGCCATGAGTGAGAAATTCATTTACCCGCAAAACTAGATTGACTTCTTGTATTTTATGCCTTATTTCTTGGTCGGCTCGCTCATCTGCGGCTCTTTTATATTGTTCCATTTGGCTCATACTAGCCTCCAGACGCTGTTTAAGGTCAGCCACCTCTTCTTTCAGCTGGCATTTGCTCCTCTCCAGTTTTTCGTGGCTCCCACACATGGTGGACAACTCTTCTTGCAAATCTTGATTTTGCACTTCTAATTGCACACATTTTTTAGACTTTATCTCCAGCTGCTGGGAAAGTTCACCAACCTGTGGACAGCAAAAAAAGATTGAGGGATCTAAAATTAGTAAATTCTGTGAAAATCTGTAAACAGGTTGACTATAGAGACTGTATTTGTCATTGTCCTGATTTAACAGCTAAACCGATGACAGTCTTCCGCTGACTTAGTGTGAGAGCCCAATGATTCTATTGTATCAAAACAACGTGTGACGTGTCTGAATAGACAGGGTAATGGCTTTGATGGTCCTTAAGGGCTCTCGAGGAGGACTGCTGGCCTGGCAGAGTGGCTTAACAATGAAAAGAGATAATTTCTGTGGAGTTGGGAATTCCCCCTCCTTATTTTAAAACCACTGCAACAGCGCCACGAGAAGGCCGGTGATATACATTGCACCGTAGGAATCTGGTGCACACCTCTCATTTGGAGAGAAATGGTGGAAACTAGCACAGTAAATACTTGAATCTAATAGAAAACAGAAACTTTAGACTTAAACTGCACTTCTCCATAATTCAAAAGAACTCTTCCAATAGAAGCTAAAATTATATTAACCTTTGCACTGAAAATGAGCCACTGCAAAGGCAGCTGACTCATTCTTAACTTTTAAACGTGAACATAGCTCTGAGACATGGTTGCTTGTAGCAACAGGACTGAGTAATGAGTGCAGAAAGAGGTAAGAGGTAACACGCTACTGAGCAGCCAGAGCTACCTCAAAAACACTTCTGGGTCCCAACAATAAGGGAAACACGGGCTGAGGCATTTCCTAGCAAGCAGCAAGTTACAGAAGGTTTTCTGCATCAGCTCAACACATCGTGCCCCGGGAAAACTTGAACTGATTCCTGCTCAACACATGCCTAAGACAGAGCTCACGGGGTGATCGCTGGCAAAGCCAACTTCATGCAGTTCCAAGTTAGGACAGTGTTACTTCTCCCTCTCATCTGTCAGACATCAAAGATGCTGCCACAGCCTCTAGGTGCAGACAGGGCAGTGCTGGGGGTGTTCCTACTCTCACCCATGGACGGGACATCCTGCAGACTTGCCTGTCCCTAAGGACCAGACAGGAGATCTGCACTCTTGGCTGATTCTGTTTACTGTCATTATATCTGTACTCTCACTTGCCCCTCCTCTACAGGGCAACTTGCCCTTGATGTGCCCATGCAAAATATGTTTTCCATATAACATTTTCATCTGTAGCTATAACAACTAAATTACTCTAAGTTATAGTTATCTACTAGTTTAACAGTAGGACCATCAAGAAAATCAATTCCAAAATAAAGCCAAAGGAAAAAAAATAAAAATCAACAGCATAAAAAGGAAAAGAATAACAGATTTCAAAAGAAATAACCATCACCAAGAAAACTTGTTACAAACCAGTACTAACCTTTGCTCTTAATTCACCAACTTCCTTGATCAATTTAGAAGACCTGTTCTTCATTTCTCCCTCCAAATTAAGCTGCGACTCCATCTCTCTCTCTTCATAGAGCCGTAGCTTCCTCACAGCTCTAGTGAGAAGCCTCTTCAACCTACACAGCAAGCGAGTGAAGAAAATGAAGGAACAAGCAACCTTTTTCCACAAACTGTCACGTAAGCAGCACAGACATGGCTTGAAACACCAGGAATCAGGAAAACCATCATTCCTGTGCCAGAAATCAATTGGAGGATCCACATCACACCTTAAAAGAAGTACAAGGGAGATCCTTTCCCTGAGGAAAACTGTAGTGCATCCTCCATCTGCAACTCTTATGGCAACTATTGAAAACTGCAGGCTCACATACAGAAACATGTTTCAAGAACTAACATGAGGCTTATGTGCAACAGTTTTTACGCTGGAGTTCAGTCTGACTTCTACTCAGGGATACCTCTTCATCATACTATAAGGCCTTACCTCTTACAATTTTCCTGCAGTTCAATGTTTCTTTTAGTTTCTTGGTCCAAACGCAGTTCAATTGGATGTTTCAATTCTTCCAGCTTTTTCACTTTCTGTCTTTCACTCTCACACTTTCAAAACAGAAAAGGTACAAGACATACAGAGCACAAGAACAATACCTCCATGCTTGATGATGGGCATCCAGCATTCTCCACAGAGAAGCTGCAGTATGCCTCTAAGTTCTACGGAATGCCCAGAGACAGAATTCCTGAGACCACTGAATCATTTCAGGTTTCATATCAAACAGGACAATACCTAACAACAGAAACAGATGCCCTCATTGAAGCAAAGGTCACCTTCTTCTAATGCTTCAAAGCAAAAAGGTGAAAATCCTGGAGACCAATTTTGGCAGTTTCTCTGCTCATAGCAAGGATTAAATCAGTATGCACATCATGGAAGAAGACAGGTCAGTCTAAAGGTTTCATGAGATCTTTAATGAACATCAGGTAGGAGATCTCTGGGAATTCTACAATGTTTTATTCCTCTCTACCATTATCTGCCATCTTTTATTTGTGGGTATTTACTTATTCAATTGTTGTTTTTCCTCTTAGTGTTTTCTCAACCAAAACAGAGGAGACCTGACAGCTGTTTCGACTTTTTACTTTTGTTCTTCCACTAGGGAAGATGAAAGTAGGGGAAAGACTGCCCCTTAGAAATTAACAGCCATTTGTTTTTATCCCAAACATGAGTTCATTTTGCCACAATTTTTTCAGTACCTTTTTCTGCAGGGCTTTTTAAGCTCCTACTACCCTGAAAATAGGCAGCAGCTCCTCCATAAATTGCATTGGGAACATGAAGCATTTTAATCCTGCCCAGAACCACAGAATCAGAAGATGACCAAAAGGAATCCAAGGAAAGAACTGTGGAACTACAGCCTTGCTCCATGTGCTTGACTGATAATGACAATGGGAGCTCTTTCCAACAGAACCACTCCAACATTGCACAAAAATATCCATCTAGGTTTTAATTGCTTGCTGGGTGACCCTCAAATGAAAAGATACAGAGCACCTGAATGGCATGGGTAACAGGAAAAGGTGGCTATGCAAGAACTTGGAAAAAAAAAAAAAAGGTGAACACAGTTCTGGTTATTAGCTGGGTGTTTGGAAAATTATCTAGGCTCACCTGTTCCAACAGATCAGCCTTTTCCCTGTCAAGCTGAGCAACACGCTTTTCAAGTTGGGCTATTGACCTCAATTGCTCTTCCCACACACTGTCCTTTGATGTCATGGACGCCACATTCTGCTTTTGCATCTATGAAAGCAACAGTGGAAAAAGAGAGATCTAAGGTGACTAGAAAGATGGAACTGCAATAGAAAGCAGCCACTGAAATGGAGACAGGCTTAAGCTCTCCTCTCCCCATCCAAGTTCTATGATCAAGGTTCATGCGGAGTATAAAGCACATTCCAGGAAACATTACCAAGAACAGCTGAAGCTGTTGGTGGAAGGTATGAATACTGAGAAATGACAAGATGAGGTTACAACTTTGGGGAATAAGACAATGCAGACATGCACAAAATCACCCTACACCTTTCTTGTAAAGGTCTCCCAGAGTTCATGATGATACCTGCTTTATAATATATTTCTCTAGTGCCCACTACAGCAAATACAGAAGCAGTGAGGAAGGGGTAACAGCTGTAAATCTCCTAAGAGCAAGAAAATATTTTCAGATCAGCAATGTTATTTATGCTTCTGCACTAAGGAAGATTTGCCTAACCAGATGCACTCAGTAGAACAGAACTTGTTGATCCAGCTTAATTATGAAGAATACAAGACCACTGGATGCTTTTAGTAACATTCTGTAAGAAACAAACCAACCAACCCAAAAAAACGAAACAAACAAAAACATCTATTGACCTATGGAAAGCTATGAAAACCTTAGCAAAAAGGCTTATATAAAAAAAATACCTCAGAGTGTACAACTTTCTCAAATGAAACACTGAGTCTTAGAACAGAAACTAACACAGTCCCAAGGGCAAGCTCTGACAAAGCTGCAAAGGCAACATAGATCTCCCAATTCCAGTTCTCTCTCTGAGCTTTCAATGACAGATATGTCCCTTGCCCACAGCATCCATCCTATCCATTGTCTGCCATGGTTTAACTCCACTAGGCAGCCAAGCACCACACACTCACTCGCCCACTCATGCTAAGTGGGAAGGGGGAGAGAATTCAAACAAATTGTGCTAATGAACACAAGTATCTTATACACCACAACACAAACAAAAAAGAGCAGCAGGGGAATGATGATACGTACAGCCTTGTCCCTTAAGGTTGCCTTGACATAAAACCAGAAAGCTATTTGTCAGCTGAACTGTGCCTACATAGTCCACCTGGTATTTTCATCAGTTAACTGCCCACAAAAAATTAAAAGACTCAAACAGTCATTCACGGAATCCACTCATGTACCTGCTGGTGGTGGTGGTTCTCCATAGCTGCCTGTGTTGTCTGGAAGCCAGTTATCAAGTCTTCCAAGCGTTTATGAACCTATGGAAACATTAAAAGAAGTAAGAAGGCATACTATGACTTTCCAGACTGAAATTTACACTAATCACAAAAATAAATATTCCATAGACCTATTTGTACCTATTGTATTTACATCCAGCACCAATGTTCCCAGTTTGATATCACTGTAAAATTGTTAGCAATCATTATTGCTTCAGAGAGATAGAAAAAAGCATGTAGCATACAAAGAATCTTCGATGAAATCAGGCAGGAGGATTTTTTTGCATGCATGGTATATTTGAAAACAACGTCCTACTAACCAGAGAGGATGGACCAGCATTGTCAATGGCTTCCCTCTTTTCCTGTCCCTATATCAGAAATTTTAACTTTCACAGGTAAGTTATTTTCCACACCTCTTCAGCACCAACTAGCAACATTAATTGTTTATAGTAAAAAAATAATTTGTTAGAGATCAAAGCACCTTATCAGAGCTAAAATTAACCATTGCACAGTTAGTGAAGATTCCAAGGCTCACAGTGAGTTCTGCAGATTGCATCAGAGGCATTAATCTTCATTGCTCCATCAAAACAAACACACACCAAGCAGCGAAAGGAAAGCAGTTCTGCACAGCAAAACTTTTATTGCAAACTGATGATGTCAGCCAGGCCTCTGACATGAAGTGTTTGGCATCAACATGCTCTTGGGAATTTCCACAAGTTAACATGACACATACCTTTAACTGTACATGTTGCAACAAGTGCCTAAGCGGTGTGCTCAGGTGGCCAAGGCCAACCATATCAGTGTGAAAAGCAGGACTAGGGAATTGATTGTCACCCTGCATTCAGCACTGGTGAAACTGCAGCTTGAGTATTGTGTTCAGTTTTGGGGCCTTCACTACAAGAAAAACACTGAGGTCCTGGAGCAGTCCCAGAAAAGGGTAACAAAGGTAGTGAGGGGTCTGGGGAACAGCTACTATGAGGAGCAGCTGAAGGTTCTTTAGTCTGGAAAAAAGGAGGCTAAGGGGATATGTTATTGCTTGCTACAACTACCTGAAAGGAGGCTGGAGTGAGTCTCCTCTTTCTTGTAAGAGCTGACAGGTTTAGGTTGGATATTAGAAGAAATGCCTTACTGAAATACTGTTTTCACTTATCACCCTCTGCAATAGACTCTCCAGCAAGATGATTGAATCGTCATGCCTGGAGATGTTTAAGAGATGCATCAATATGGTGCTAAGGGACATGCTTTAGCACCAGACTTAGTAGAGTTAGATAATGGTCAGACTCAATGATCTTACAGATCTTTTCCAACTGAAATGATTCTATGATTCTATCTGACATCATGACAACACTAAAGCAAACAATAGTTATGCCAACATATTAAAGTCAGATCCTTACCTACTAGAGCATTAAGTATGACTTGCTACAGTAGCGTGGGAAAACTTTTCCCAGAAGGCTGAGGAAAGCTTTCCAAGCAGCCTCTATTCAGCAGAACTCAGGAATTGAGCTCCCACAGATTCTCCAGGACAACCTCATCTTAAAAATTCCCCACAGAAGAGGTGCCTAGTCTCTGGAGCTTACAAAAAGGGAAGTTTATGATCAGCTTACCGAGGCAGAAACTTGCAGGTCTCTCTGAAGCGCTTCAATCCTAGTGCTCTGTTGTTGGACTGTGGCTTCCAATCGGGCATTTTCAATTTCTAGGCTTAAAAAGAAATACAGGCCTTAATATGGAAATCCACCAGAGCACCAACTCCCCAAGAACAGTGTGAAATAACATAATCCAAGACAAAAACATCCTTTGAAGTCATATATTGACATACTGTGATACAACAAGTGTATGCTATTGTTTTCACACAATCCCAGAAAGCAACATTTTCCTTCACTGTGTCATCTCTTACCGTTGGACATGTTCTTCTAGTTGTTTTATCGTAGTGTTAGTCCCAGAGGATGCCAATAGGAGGTCCTGGAGTTTCTGGGAGGAAGCTATTAGTTCTCTTTCTTTATCATCCAACTCAGTCTTCAACTCATGAACACAATGTTCAGACTGAAGATGCTGTTCTTCCAACTCTTGCAACTGTACAACCAGAGTAAGAATCCATAGTAATTGGGTGAGCTTTTACAGGGAGGAGTCACCTGCTGCTGCACAGACCCTCTGGCCAAGGAACTGCAATCCTTTCAAGTACATTCAAACCTTCACTTTTACTAGTAGATGAATGCAATCTGTGTTATGTCCCCATTGTTTATACTGGTTTCTCCCATCTCTCATGTGCTGTAGCATAGTTGTGAGCACTGGCACTACCCTTTTGGTGACTTGTGACATTTTTTGTATGCATGTCTTTGCCTCTCTGTGAAAAATCACTAAATCTAAACCTTTGAATTTTTTTCTAGGGTTTTAGGACAACACTCACACCTTCATTCAACAGCCACCCTAATTTATTCACAGTTACAGACATTAGGTACCTTGTTTTTAACCTTTTCCAGTTCCTTTTGTAAGTGTAATTTGTTTTCCTCCAAGTCACTCCGGTAGCGTGTAGTAACTTCAAGTGAAGCTTCTGACATAGACTGCTTTTTAAGAGCATCTGCAAGCTCCTGCTGCAGCTGTCTGACCATGCCCTAATGAAATAGTCAGAAAATTTTAAGAACATGGAATATGCCCTTATTTTATCTTAATTATACAATCAAACTGTCTTTGGATTAAACAGAAAAGGTATGAAATTTTTTACTTGCTACCAGCAGCCATCTGCACAGATGACTTCTGTTCATCTTTCTCAGCTTAAACCCTCCAAACCATCAGCAGCTGCTCATGAAGATTTCCATTTTCTAACACACAAAAAAGGCTGAAACATTATTCTTCTTGGAACAATACACAAGTCACACAGTATACTAATGTATCTTTTTCTAACAAAAGCCAAAGAAATCTGTTGTGAAGTAAAAGTTAAGCTGTAACTGCAGATACTGCTCTGATAACCAAAGGCAGGACTTAGTAGATCACTAAATGAATACATGTATCTGAAAGCTCTTTTGAGATACACCAATTATATGTTGAATCACACCCTCTTGCAGTCTTCTTAGAAAATTCATTTTAGACTAACAACTGCCTTTATACTGGCAGATTAGATTTACAAAAAATGAAGTAGTTCATACACAGCTAGTAACTTCAAAAGGAAACTGCTATTGTGGTAGCAAGAGTACAAAGCAATTCACAGATTAAAATGACTGACAGCACAGCTGGAATTCTCCCCTCTACCCCATTATAGTCACCGATAAATGAAGAACAAGGTGGTTATCCAATATATGCAGATATTTACCTTGCTTAATGATTCTGTACTTGTTATGAGGAAAGAAATGTAATTTTAGATCACTATTCAAGTCACCAAGGGAGATAAACCTTATGCCAGTGTCTAAATACTGAGTGTGATTAGTTTCTGTCTTTCAGAAAGTAAAAGAAGAGTGAACAAAGTGTGTAAGGCAGATTTTAAATAAATGCTCTATCTATCAATAGAAAAGAAACTACTTACTCCTAGAAATATATATAGTAATGTATTCTCCCCTTACCTACGGCCTTTTCATTTGTCTACCTATTCCTCACTCCTACCCACACCTTTGTTCTCTTCTTAACAATAGTAATCTAAATGCAAAACAGGAACAACACTTGGCTCAAGCATTTTAAAGTGACATAAAATTATGCTACTGCTCTGCACAGGAACATGTTTCATACTCATGTGCTGTGTCAGTTTACAGACACCCAATAGTTTAATCAATTTTCTCACTAGCTTTGTGTCCAGGTAATTATTCTTTCACAGAGGCACAAAGAAAGAACACATTTAAATAAAGCCTCTCATTATAAAATAGAAAAGAGAAAGCTTAGGTTAGTGTCTGAAGTTAACATAATGAGGCCCCTTAGAACTCCCAAAACACATGCATTAGTTAACACCTGGACACTACCAATACTCTTCAGTTTTGATAGAACTTACAGAGGAGTTTGAGTGTTTTTTGGTGTCGTGGAAGGCTAACAGACCTAAAACACGTCCTAGCTTGCCCCACCCTTCTGCTGATGGGGGAAGCAAGTGCAGGAGGAAAACAAAGGCTTGGGCTGTAATATCCCCTCCCAAAGTGATAAACTGGTGCTACAGGTGCTTAGGCACTTGTGAGTGTCTTGCCCAAATAAGAGTGAACAAGCCCTGGTTTCAACTAATATGGTCAGTTTTGCAAATGCCGTTTTGATTGGTGAATCTCTGTAGACAAAGGAGCCATTACACCTGGGCAAATAATATAACGAGCTAAGTTGCAAGTAGTTGTGCTGCCTCTGCCTCACTGCTCTTGACTTGGATGTGTTGTGCTCTGCCTCGTGATTCAGACCAGCTCAGCCCTGATGTTTTGGGCTTGAACTACCTCGAAACTACGTGCCTCAGGTTTATCAGGAGAAGGCATTAAGTACTTCATGACGTGGTGAGAAGTGCCACTGACATTGTGCTTTCTGCACATCTCCAAGAGATCCTACCTGCACCTCTGCAAACCTCCGTGCCAAGAGCAACAAGGATCAGATCAGAGATTGTCTGCCTCTTTCCCAGCACCTTGCTAGAGCCTAGGAAGATCTAGAAACCTCTCAATGCCTATGAAGATGCTGAGTAGTTCCAACACTGCTGCAAAGGAGGTAGGGACTATGTCTGAATTGTGCTCCACTGCCATGAGTGGAACAGACTTTCCCTAGGGCTCCAGGCAGCCTGTAAGTGGAGCAGAGCCATTTTTTGGCTAAACCTAATCCAATTTTCTGATTCTTCTAAATTACTAAACTGCCCATAAGCATCCTTGTGAAAATTTTCCCAACTGAATGAGAATCCAAATTTAACTAGTTTGTATATAGCTTGTGGGTAGGGCTTTTTGGAAATAAAACAACAACATATTTTCTAATTCCTGCCTCATTAATTGCCCCAACTAAATCATTTGGGGTTTTTTGTTTGTTCGGTTGGTTTTTTTTCCCTTCTCTGTAGGAGCTAAATAGAAAACCAGCCCTCACCACTTCACTTGTGTCCTGGGTTAGGCTCAAATGGCCACAACTTGTCTGCATCTTGGTTTCTTAACACTTGGATATTGGATGGTTCTTCCTTTTGTACCACTTGTTTGTGTAATCAATACATAACAAAACCCATCAAATATACGGAGACATTCTACAAGGTATGAAATGGGGCAACGAGAAAAGATGAGAAAAGTTCTAGAGAAGAACTAAATTTCTTGATAAAAGCTTAGACTTGGATACCTTTTTTCTGTTCTCTGAGCATCAATATTCTGTTAGTCAAAACTTTCCAAAAATCCAAGAGAAACATGACAATCCAGAATAAATCAGCATTCTTTGGGCCCACACACAGAACTCATACCTGGCACATTTTACAAACAAAATAATTTCAAGAACTCACAAATCTGAAATTGTTCTAAATGCATACTTTACCTCTCTCTCTACTTTGTCTGTTTCGTATTTAAAGATTTGTTCTCTTAAATCAGTACATTTGGCATTTAATTCCTTGTTTCTCTCTTCCACTAGGTGAACTTGCTTTTCAGTATCAGCTCTGAGTTTGTTGAAGATATCATTAAACCGCTCCTGCACATCATTCACTACTTTTTCTTTAATGATTCCCTTGTTCTGCATATCTTCCAGTTGCTGACGGAGCAAAAGGTTTTCACTCTGGAGCTGGGCCAATCGTTCCTTGATGGATTCCTGCTTTATTATAAATTTGCTTACTTGATCTTTCTCAAGTTGTAGAGCATGATCACATTCCTTTGCCTGACACTGAGCTTGATTTAATTCTTTTTGTGTCATTTCTAAAAGTAATGTTTTTTCTCCAAGTGTTTGTTTCAACTGGTGAAGCTCATTTTCTAGACTATTAGTTTTGCTTTCAGCTTTACTCAGTTGCTGAGACAGGCTCTTGTTGTCTTTTTGCATATCAGAGACGTCATGATGGAGCTTGTCCTTCAAACGAAGCCATTCATCACGGTCTTTCTGAAATTTTTGTTCAGCGCCACTGTGGAACAACTGGTAACGTTCAAGTTCCTGAACAGCAGAGTTTAGGCGGGCACGAAATGATTCGATTTCTGTCTCTAGTCTATCTTTGTTTTCTTTTGCCTTCTCAAGTTCAGAAGTCAGCACTGCAGATTCTGTCTTTACTAAGTCTAGCTGTCCATCATACTGAAAAACTGTTTGTGCTAAGGCTTCCTTGTTCAGTTTAAGTTTTTGTTTCAGATCTTCATTTTTTTCTTTCAAGGTCTCATTTTCCTCTAAGTATTTTCCTCTTTCCTCCTGGTGCCTAAGTCTTACTTGATCAACTTCTAGTCTTAACATAGCAATCTCATCTTGCAGCAAGTGATTTTTGTACAACAGATCCTTTTCTCTCTCACTGTCGGATTCCTGAATGACAGGGAACATGAATAAATAGCCAGTTGGGTAATGAATCTACAAAACCACTTTGTCATCAAACTATGTTTTAACATTTCTAATACCAAAGCATGACTTCATAGACGGTAATGAAAATTCCAGGTAATACATAAGCTACTCTATGAATTCATACACATGTACAACATGCACACACACTGGAAGCATAACATACTCTTTAAAACTAAATGAACATCACAAATATACAGGGGCCTTGTTCTTAAACCAGCAACCAGTTAATAAAACTATTTAAAATATTCAAGCATAAAAAACTTTAAAAATTACAGTGCTTTATTGTATGTGCATGCCTTCAAAATAATCTCTATAAGCTTAAGTCTTGTTATAAACCTGTTAAAAACTAAAGCAAAAAAGGGTATTCTCCTCCTGGTGCTACCTTTCACCCTATATCAGTTCTGAACACCAATTCTTTTGTATTACTGAACGTTAGCTATACAACCTATTTATCCCTGGGATGAAATAGTTTTATCTTCTGTTTACTTTGTTTTCCTAGATATATATAAGGATTTTTCACATAAGCATATTTGCCCTACATCTGTGCAACATAGCCAAATCTAGGTAATTCTTCTAAACATCGAACAGACTTAGTTTCTATATTCAGTAAACTCTTGCAAGACTTATTTGTTTTATTTTTTTATGCACAGTGTTTTTTTTCTCCTCCAATTATTCTAACTCCTACAGAGAGCTTAATTCATAGCTAATATTCCTTCATTAAATTTTAGTGTGTGGAGGCAGAAAAGAAAGGCCTATTTGAGGTAAGTAACTTTGTTGAGGGAGGAAAAGTATTTCAAAAGAAAGAAGTAATGGGAACACAAAGTGAGCATCACTTTTCTTGCTGGTCACCTTGATGTACATAGCTAAGTGTTTCACTGCTAGAAACCTTAAAAAGTGATGACAAAGTGTCTATGAAAGTAAAAAACCAACTAGCTTAAGTAACAGGGTAAACAGTGTCTTCTATTAGCTTCCTAATTGCACAGCAATTCAGGTACATGCAGGACTGATGCTGCTTCCCAGAATTTTAAAGATGTTAGGGAAAATAAAAGTCAAGTTCTATTTGTAACTTGTAAATAATCTAGAAACATGCATGAAAAACAATGTAAGATCTATTATAACTTTAGAACAAATACAGTGAAATAGAAATAATTTTTTAATATATATATATATATATATATAAAAATCTACTTACCTCTGAATTCTTTCTTATAGTTTTTCTTGTCTCTTCTTCTAGCTCCTTCTGTCTCCAAAGGTGGTTATTCAAAATTCCTTCTTGCAAGGCTCTGGCACTCTTTTCCTGAGAGAGCTGTCTCTGTGTTTCATCACGCTCTTCTTCAGCCTACATTAGTACAATTGGATCACAATCAGTGCTTCCCTACAGTTATGATAATCCATCTATAAATTTTCTTTTGAAAACTTGAAGAGTAAATATAGAGTACTTTGTAGTCATTTAGAAAAATAACTGTCAGGTTTTGCCTGATATACAAATGAAACCTACATTTGAGGAAAAAAAAACCAAACAATTTTTTTTTAAAAAGAGAACTTACAAGAATCATCACCACCAAAACAAAACAAAAAACACCAACAAAAAAAACCCAGACCACTCATGAACCAACTGCTCCCAACTGTCCTCAAAATTCAGAAAATTACCCAGTGCCTCTTCAATGAGCCAAGTACCTCCTTTAGGCATACTGGAATACAATAACAAAAATAATCAGAAAATAAGTATTATGAAACATACCTCTTTCAAAAGTTTTTTCACTGTTATTAACTCAATTTCTAAATTCCTTGAGTGTAACTCGAGTTGTTGTTTCTCCTCCATCTCTTTACAATATTGATCTTCTTTCCTTCTAAGTTTTTCTCTTGTTCTGTCATATAGTGTTTCTGCTGTGAGCCTTTTTCCCTCCTGTTCTTCTAAAGTAAGTCTAGAATTTAACAGAATATTTGAGAAACTAAAGCACTGATATAAAAAAGTAGATGTCCCACATTATAGACTTGCAGTGAGAAATGATAAAAGAATTTAATATTTTCAGGTTTTATTTTTATTGCAATTTTTACTTTTAAAATAATTCCCCTATCCATGGAATCACTGGGACATGATATAGAAATAAACCCACTGAGTGATTTATCATTTACTTTTAAGTTTACATTCTTACAAAAAATAGTAATTTTCCTATTAGTTGATTCAAAAGGAGTGTGTTGTCTTATTAAATCAAAGCATCATAAACTTCTACTATGATTAATATACATTTTATTAATATTCTGAGCATCGCCTAAATATTATGGATATAAAGACTGCAAGCAGCACGTCACTTATCTATAAGAGACCCAACAAGCATTCAGCAAGCCTCCTCGAAGTTCAGACCAACTGCCAGCTACAGGAAGAGTACGCAATTCCTATCTACTCAAAAATGAGGTCAGTGTTCAAAAGCCTTAGGGGATGTCAATCTGTTTACCAACTGAAACAATTGGCAATAAGCATAAACACAGTAAAAAGTGGACCATGGTGTGTTCGTGGTACCCAAACAAGAAAGCAGTTTTATGTTTGATAATTATTTTCAGTACTTTTTCTGATGTCCTTGCTATGGTCATCAAGAAAAAAATACTAAGTATTGACATAAGGGACAAGCTGCTATTTGAGTATCTGCTTTAGAAATTCTGCAAGACATCCAAAAGACTGACAGTAGCATTTGTATTTGAATGGTTTACACTACAAGCAAAAAGCTTTACACGTAGTTTTTAGGGTAATTTAACAGGAAGTACAGCTTTGAGTTTAAATTCTCAAAGCAGTGTTAACTTTATTTAGATTGAAAATATTAATCATTTGGAAGTGGTAGACATTTGATAACTTTGAAAAATGGAGTGAAATCCAAGTTGGGACTGGCTTTCTCATAATCCCTTTCCACATACTGTGAGGCACAAATTCTCAAAGCCCATTTCCCTCAGCCTATCCTCATGGGGCTAGTACTCCCGTTCCCTGACCTGTGTGGTAGCTCTCTAATGAAATCACATATATCAATTAAGAGCTCTCTTGTATTGGAAGGCCAAAAATTGGACCCAATGCTCTAGACAGATCCCCAAGTGCTGAGTAGAGGTGAACAATCACTCCCCTCTATCTCCTGGCTCTGCTGCTCAGAATGCCACTGGCCTTCTCAGCTGCAAACTCACACTGGCTCATTTTGCACCTGCTCTTTGCCAAGATCACCAATGCCTTCTCAGCTAGTTGTCCATCCAGGCCATCCCAACATCACAACGAGATCTTCCTAAGTGCAAGGCTTTGTGTATGTCCTTGCTGAATTTCATACAGTGTTTTCTGGCCCCTCCTCTGAAGTGATGTGGACAGTGACTGAGAAACCTTGTATCACCTGGATTTATTTTAGCAGCATGGACAAAAAAGGATACCATATCTGACCTTACAAAAAAAACAAATGTCAAGGAATCAAATACTCTTAAGCTCTGCAGCACTCTGTGGAGTAACCAGAATTCCTAATATTATAAACCATCAAAAGCTACAAAGACAAAAAAAGCCAAAAATACCCATCTAAACAAACTCAAAAAAAACCCAACTAATCAATAACAACCTCCCCTCCTACCCCCCCCCCCAAAAATAACAAAACCAGCCAAAACAAAAAAGTCAAGCCAACTTATTTTCTTATTTTCCCAGACATACTCTAGTTCTCATAAAAGAAAGTTAAAATTACATCCAAAGGACTTTACATGAAGCTAACATCTGATCATTCTTTCCTTTGATGTTATGTCCTTTATAGCATACCTTGCCCATGAGCTTAAAAACCTCAAACTAGAAGATTCTCATCCTATTGCCTGTATCATCAGCATCTTCTGGAACATGAATACTGACACAATAACACTTTATCAGAATGCAAGGTTACATACTTAAGGCTTTGGATATCATTTTTCCATTTCATTTCTAGCTGTGCCAAATCCTGAGTCTCGTTCACTATTAACTGTAATGACTCCTTTTCACTTTCCAATTTCCTTAGTTCTCTGCAGACAGTTCTGTACCCTTTCTTTTCACATTTTATCATCTGTTCATACTCAAGAAGTACATCTTGAATTTGTGAAACAGTAGAACCTATTTTGAGATAGAAAAAAAAACAAAACAAAACTGCATACATACACAAATACATTGAAATGCATAAATTATTTAGTGCTTTGCAGTATTTTGTGTATTTGACAAGGTTTGGGTAGAGAGAAAACTGCAGGTCTGGTGAATCTCATGGTGGTGAGAAAACTCCTGAACCACTACAGGTAAAGAAGGAAAATAATGTGAAACACAGCCCTGTGAACAAGCATGTCAATCAGAGGAGGTGCTCCAGGCACCAGAGCAGTGATTGCCCTGCAGTCCCTGGAGACATCATGGTGGGGCACGTATTTCCCTGCAGTTCCTGGAAAGAACCATGCTGGAGCATATATCTGCAATGCAGCACTGTAGAGGATCCCATGCCAGAGGAAGCGGTATTTCCTGAAGGACCTCTGGCCCATGGAAAACCCCAGGCTGAGGAAGATTTTCCTTCAAGAAATTCACACTGAACCAGGGGAAAAAGTAAGAAGAAAAAAACGTAGCAGCAGAGGGAAACTGCTATGCCTTTTATTTTGTAAGAATCTGTTTCTCCAGCTCTGACTAGATAGAGAACCAGTAATAGAGTGAGGTATATTTGTTGAAAAGACAGACATCAGACATCCAAGGATAGGTAAGATAATTTCACATCTTTTGTGGTGGATCTTGAATCAAAAAGAAGTATTACATTGAAATATAATAATGGAGAAGTGGGCCCAGGCCAACCTCATGAAATTCAACAAGGGGCCAAGTGTAAGGTCCTGCACCTGGATTGGCGCAATCCCAAGCACAGACACAGGCTGGGTGGCAAATGGCTAGAGTAGCCCTGAGGAAAAGAACCTGGAGGTCTGGGTTCATGAAAAGCTCAACATGAGCTGGCAGTGCATGTGCAGCCCAGACAGCAACCATGTCCTAGGCTGCATCAAATGAAGTGTGGATAGCAGGGCAAGGGAGGGGATTCTGCCCCTTTACTCTGCTCTCGTCAGACTCTACTTGGAGTACTGTGTGCAGTTCTGGAGCCCCCAGCACAAGAAGGACATCAAACTGTTGGAGTGCGTCCAGAGGAGGGCCACGAAGATGATCAGAGGGCTGGAGCACCTCTGCTATCAGGACAGGCTGCAAGAGTTGGGGCTCTTCAGCTTGGAGAGAAGGCTTTGAGGAGACCTTATAGTGGCCTTCCAGTATTTGAAGGAGGCCTATAGAAGAGCTGAGCAGGGACTATTTACAAGGTCTTGTCATGTCAGTACAAGGGATAATGGGTTTAAACTGGAAGAGGGGAGATTGAAACTAGATGTTAGGAAGAAGTTCTTTACAGTGAGGGTAGTGAAACACTAGAATAGATTGTCCAGGGAGGTCATGGTTGCTCCCTCCCCGTAGGTGTTCAAGGCCAGGTTGGATGAGGCCTTGAGCGACCTGTTGTAGTGGGAGGTGTCGCTGCCTATGGTGGGGGCTTGGAACTAGGTGATCTTTGAGGTCCCTTCCAACCTAAACCATTCTATGAATCTATAAGTGTTTTGAAAGAGGAACTTGTAATAAGTGAGGACAAAGTAACTTGAAAACATACCCAAGAGATGTACACTAAGCTGTTCCAGTAGCAACGCAGCCTTTTTGTAGTTTGGAGTTGTTAATTTGACGTCTTCTGAAGTTGTGTCAGATGAATGTGTTGAATCGAGGTCATCATCAGATACATCCATTTGCATGCTGGCCTACAAACAATACAGTATTTTCTGTACAGAACTACATAGTATTACAAATGAATGAATGACTTCTCTCATTCACAGCCTATGTATTTGACTGAGACATGATTAAGCTGCATACCAAAGGATCACTATGTAGATAACTATGTAAAAAGCTGTAATTGCCTAAGTGATTACAAAGTAAACTATTAGGAAACTAGTTTTTCAGTACCTTCTTCTTCTTCCTCCTTGTTTTTGCTGCAGGTCTGGAAAACAGAAATATAATTTCAGTATCTGAATGCTGATATTGCATTGTAAATAATATCTAAAATTGCTCTGAGTACTTAATTTCAGAAGTTAAACTAAAATTTAAGAGTTTTGTTAGGTATACTTGAAGATCAGAAAAAAAATGTACTATTATGGCTATTAGAAGGCTATTTTTTCCACAAGATATTAAGCAAACTGTTCTCTGCATTTCACTCAAAGCAACAGAAATTTTTCAACTACAGGTAAGTAGATCCACATTTACATGCATTCTGTGTTTAGTACTGGAGGTTTAGCTCTTTTTGTATGGAAAAGCTTTCTCTTACAGGCAACTGCATGGAGATCATGGATTCTCTAGCGTACTGGATCTGACTACGATGGAGTTAATTTTCCATGTAACAGTGCACACAGTGCTGTGTGTTAGATTTCTGATCAAAACAATGCTGATTACAGGTCAGTATTTTCAGTTGCTGAACAGTGCCTGCACAACATCAACACCTTCTGTTTTCACTTTGCATCCCACACAAGTAAATTTGGAGTTGAGAAAGAGGGGGGGACAGCTGAGAAGGAAAAAAAAGTGCAGAAAAAAAATAGATGCCTGTAGTTAAAAGAGTGATTTTTGCAATTTAAAAAAAATATATAATACATGTTTCACATATGCACACACTCAAATAATTACTCAGAATTTGTGAATATCTGACCTTATAATTAACTTGATTAATTAGTATATTCAAAGCACTCTAAACAGAAAAGACAAGCTGCAACACAAAGGATGTCAGGTAACAGAATGAGTAAGAAGTGAAAGAACAAGAATCTTGTCACATGAAGAACCAGAATCATTGTATACATCAGGTTTACAAAACTTACCTTTACCTTTCAGGTCAATTTTTATCATTAAGTTTTAACATTTCCTATATTCAGTACCTTCCTTCATCCTGTGAAGTTTCAGTGGAAGTGCTATCATCCAGTACATGAAAAGTATTCCCACTAGAAGAGTTCATATGCTGATTAGCCTTCTGCTTTGAAGTCTGTCTTTTGTTTTTCTTTGCATCTTTGGCATTCAGGGCAAATGTACTACATTAAACAGAAAAAAAAAAATCATCAATTGAGTAGCTTTACAGAAAATACTTCTGTGAAACAGACACACTCAAGATGATGTATGGAACCAACCCAGATGAAAAACTTTTATGACTATGTACAGGCCTGACCCCAAAGATCATAGAAGATACCCTTCTCCTAGCAATCAGCTACATCTGGGTAAGATGGAACATACCCTGCATCCCCCTTAAAGGAAGTATCTAAAGCAGGTTTCTTTGGAAGGACATACAGGAAAAAATACCTGCTTTGGGTTATACAAAAATATCTGTATCTTCTTCAAACTTTTGGTTGTATCATCTTTTCCTGACAGAGAGGATCTAAACTTATTGAAAAGGAAAACAACAACTGCATGGAGATCACCAGAATTGATTAGAAAAAGAAAGAAAGCAAAGTGAACTGCAAGTTCTTACTTTTCTGGATGGCCATTCTCTGCAAAAATAACTGGGTTTGTCAGTTTTCATCTCTGCTTTTGAAGACCTGTTTTGTCTTAGTATCAACAGGGAAATTCATACAAATTTGATTTCTATTTTTTTTTTTTTTTTTTTTTTTTANAATTTTTTTTTTTTTTTTTTTTTTTTTTTTTTTACTTTTTAAAAGCAGGCAGTAAGCTTGAAGGTCCATTGCAGGCTTTGTTGCAATGTTTGTTTTCCCCTTAAATGCTTGAGAAGCATTGGACTACACAGAGAAAACTACTGCAACTACTACAATATTAGAAACTCTAAAAGATACTTAATTAGTATTACAAATAAGAATTAGAGATTATTTCCTTAGTTTACCCTTTCATCGGCATTTTAATCAATGTTGATCTCTCTTCAGATGAAAGGTGGTTTTTGTCTTTTTCTGCCATAGTGTTTTCATTCTCCATTTTCAAATGATCATTTTTCCTTGCAGTAAGCTTTTGCTCAACTTGCTGATTAGTAATGTTCTCTGAAGGGGTGTTTAATTTATCAGGATCTTCCTGTTTTGGCACCTCCTGTGTTTTGAAACATCTTTCTTTGCTTTTTTCTTTCTCAACCTACAGAAATAAAATTAAGATGAATACATTTTGTCGTCTTTCTAGAACAAACACCACATTCAAGACTAACTGAAGGCATATGTCTATAATAATGTAAAATCAAACTATTAATTCACACAGAGAAGCATTTTCACAAAATTACACCAGAAAGTATATTAAGTCATCGCAAGCGCTTTGATTTTACGGGATTAAAGATACAACAAACACATAGCTGTTAAAACAAAACCAAGAGTGTATATTAAAACATGAACCAGAAAGCGAAATGATGGACGGCACAATACTATTTGTAAAAACACAGTGAAAATAAATAACAGTAATTTTAGAAAAATCAAGTCAATGTGCAGTTGTGACCTGTGCAAAAAGGAAAAAAAAATAATAATTAAAAAAAAAAAAACAAAACCACAAGCAGAAAGAGTTTCACAGCAAACAGGAATTTTAGTGAAAGGCAATGAAGACACACCATGCAGGAATCACAGCAAATGAGCAGTAGATTAGTTAAGACCCTGTTCAAAAGCTATTTTCATGCTTTGACTCAGAACCAAAAACTGATGCGATTGTGTGCACTTCTTTTTATAGCAAGGAAGTGATGAATACTTACACTATCTATTGTTAAACTGGGAAAAGGACAACTCTCCGCTGCTGTCTTTATTAGTAAGTAATATATTTCTATTAAATCAGAATTAATTTGAACAAAGCATCTTCTCTTAATGATGAATAGCTGAAGTGAACAGGACCATTGATATAGGAAAAGATTAAAGAATAAGGAGTAGCAGGTGAACTTCTACCTCTTTTTGCAGTTGTACCTTCTCTTTCTCCAAAGCCAGGAATACCATTTGCAACATTCCTACCTTACTCTTAAATCTTTCGATATCTTGTTTTAGTTCTTCATCAAGATTCCTTTTCAGCATGCCACATGACTGCTGAGAATTTGCAAAAAGACTCTCCATTTCAGTTTTTCCTAACATATTACTGTTGATAAGGCAGTCACTGGGAATATCACCATTAAATCCAGGATATTTTCCAAGTTTCCTTTCTGTTACCAAAAATGCATTTTCATCACTTGTAGAAACAGGTCTTGTTTTAAGAAGATTATTAGAAATGCCATCCAAAAAACTTGGTTTTAAGCTATGTCTCAGGGAGTATTCAGGACTTCCCTCTGTATATCTACAACTTCCATTTTTGTTCTCTTCCATTTTTACAGTAGGCATTTTCTTTTCTTCTCCTTTTCCTAGAGGCACCTTTGTATTATCTGTATTGTTTGTGCCTTCATTTTCATCTACACTCCAGGCATCTTCCACATTTGTGTTTGAATTATTTTTATCGTGGAGGACAACATGACTTGCATTTACCATTTCCATTTCGGGTACTTTCCTGTCAAGCATAAGTTTAGTATCTCCACATTCACCTTTATTTTCTAACTTATTACTTGACTCTGTCATATGAGATGGAGCAAGGTGAGAACTCTTCAATACTTCACTGAAGACATCTTCTGACATATCTTTCACAAGGGAAGATTTCCCAGTTTCATTAATTTCACCAAACAGCAGCTTCAGCTCTGCTGTAATGTTTTTAAAATTTGTTTTCAATTCCTTTTTCTCATTTTCAACCCACATTTTTTCGTATCTTTCTTCCCAATGATTTGGACTTAACTGCTTGTCAGAACTGTGTACTTCTTCGTTTTCTTCCTGATGTGAAATTTCTGCTTTGTCAGTGTGATTTTCATGTGCTGTTTTTTCTATCAAGTTGGTAGTTTCTAGAATGTATTTATCCTTAAGTAAGCAGGTACAGACAGACAGATTACCAAGAAAAAGGAAATGAAATTAGGTAATTTTTGTTGCAAACTAACCCTTGTCATACAACAGAAATCAGACATTTTGAAAGCAAGTTCTAGAATAAAAATAAATTTTTGCTGAATTATGCTTTTCTTAAAGGTAGAAGGATTTAGAGACAACAGTATTCCTTGGATTAGAATTGTCTGGATATTAGGATTGTTTTTACCTTTTGACCTGCCTACTTTCTGTAACTGGCAGTGTTTGTCATAAAGCAATTTAGTTTTTCAAGTTTGACTGCTTTTATACCATTTTTCATTACAATTGCCTACATTTTCTCATCTTCTTTGCTCCTTTGCTCTCCACTGTCTGATATTCTGCAGTGCCCTGCCAGTTAAGCTAATACAATGTTAATGAAGATGGCAAACTTTTTACTGTCTACTACAGAGAGAATTGGCTGTTAAGACTATTTCTTCATCCGAGGTTCAGAGATGTTAATTTCTCTTCCAAGCTCTATTTTTTTTTTTTTAAAGAGAAACCTGTCTACTCTTTCTCTTATCAAAAAAATAAGCAACTCAAGCTTGTATGAAAACCATAACGTGTCTTGACCCTATTCAGTCTTCATGCTCCGGATCTCATGCTCTAATCCTCAAAAGTTCTGTTTTCATTACTTGTCACACTGCTTCCAGTATAAACCCTCCCCATACGCCTCCCTAGCTCATGCTGCTTTCTGAACAGGGCCTGAAGCCTTGGTCTTTCAATGGACTAAACTGCACTTCTCACTTTCTTTTCTCATTAGCCATGTCCTTTCCTCCCTCTGCAAAAATTTCTCCTTTCAGAAAAGGAGTACCTCAGTCAGACAACACCCATCTCAGCCTCTCCATTCCCCAAGTACATTACCCAACTACTACCACCTTCCAGTTGGCTCAAGTTCTGTCCACCTGTCAAAAATTAAGCATGTCCCACAGCCTACAGGACTCTCCCTTCAGCATTATATACTCTCCAGTAAGTTTTCATTGACTTATCAACAACTTAGCAATTCAGACTACTCCACTGTACATACCTGCACACCACAGTTTTCAATAGTATCCTTGATGTCTTCTTTTTCAGATGATGACACACCAAAGCTAGATCCCAAACACTCATCTACAGTGGAAAAGACATATTTTTCATAACTAGCATGACTTAATACTACTAATTTACTCCTACGATACATGTTGAATCACCATACTTGAGAAAAATCTTAACACAAAGTAACATATCCCCTCAAATTTGAGAGTTCCTAGAGAGAAGGTTATCATAATAGAGATTTAAGATGAATCTGTATGAATTCCTTTCGTGTAGGGCATTTTGCTTTTAATATATGAAATGTGAAAGTAAGAGGACTCCTCATCATCAAGGGTTTTTTATTATTAGCACAGGATGGTATTTTTAGCCAAAACACTAGTAGAACCCTACACTGAAGCTTCTGAAGAGCCTATTCATTTAAAAGTATATTAAAAAAATCCCAGTATTATTAAATTCTAGTGGTTTTGCCAGTCATTTTGATTTGCATGCGTTTTGATTAAATTACCTGCAATGAGGTTAGATGAATCTGGCTTTATGCCTAACAGAAAGACACAGAAAGACCTGTCCTTATAGAAGATACAAATCCCCCAATTCTTACTTTGAATTTTTGCTAGTTAGCATTGGGATATGACTTCTAGTATTCTTCCCAATCAGCTTGTACCTCCCTTCTCCTGTCTTACATGAATTTTTTTTTGCAGACTACAATGCAAAGCAGCTGCTCTTTTATGCAGAAGACAAGAGAATGGGACTATTGAACTTTGGCCTCAAAAAAGATTTTATGAAGTTGTTACAACATACCAGTAGCAAAGTAAGCAGAACAGGAAACCTAATTTCTCATTCAACATTTAATTGTGCAAAACACTGTAACTGTTTTCCAGGATATCAGGAAGATTTTGTGCATTGGTGTAGAGGCATTCAGCTGGGCTGCCAGCCGGGTCACCTTCCTGGTGACCACTGTTACCCAAACAAGTTTCAAGGGAGTGACTCTCCTGTCTCCCATTACCTCAGAGGCCCTTGGTTCAGCTCTGTAAGACCTTGCTTTTGCTGCACTATTCGTCTCCTGCTCTGAGACAGCAGGTATGGTGGGAGAACAGAACTTGGAGTATTGAATGGCAAACAGAAGGAAGAAGCATGCACACGCACAGAGGCATATTTCGGTAGAACTCCTGC
>WAAF01013989.1:0-47114 GCA_013400475.1 Tricholaema leucomelas
AGAGGTGAGACTGACTGCTCTGTAGTTCCCATTGTCATCCTTTTCTCCCTTCTTGAAGGTGGGTGTTACGTTTCCCCTTTTCCAGTCAGCAGGAACTTCACCAGTCTGCCATGACCTTTCAAATATGATGGACAGTGGTTTATCTCTGTTTTGAGGTCTTACTATTTTTATCCTTCTTTATTCTTCTACTCTGTGAAACCGTGGAAGTTGACGAGTCAATTATTTACAACAATGTTATAATCTTTTACAGGACTTTAAGGATTTTAAAAGCTACAATTATCAGAAAAGTCACCAACTTTCCATTAAATGTAAGAGGGTTTAATATTAGCTTTAAAGTTTAGAAGTTAAACAATTGAGCAGAGCAGATTGGAAGCATGCCTGAATAGTGCTACCACTGAAAGAGTGCCATCTTAAGGATTCTCACACTAGTCATGCATTTGTATAATCCTGACCCATCTCATTTCAAACCAATGTGCAGTTCTCCTAGAGGGGATACCTATAATTTCTTCCTAGAGAGGCAGGAACAATTTTATTTTAATACAGAAACGTTAAAAGGCTTCTTAACCTCAATCCCATTGGCTGGAACAGAGTTTAAGCAGAGGAATAAATGTGAAAGCAGAAACTGGAATACTATATCTTCCTTAAATAAGAACGCTTTTTCAAAACAGAGATCTCACACTGCAAGAAATCTGTCAATTTTAAGACACACTCCGTTTAGAAGCAGAGCGAACTGCTTTAGTGAAACCATGAAGTGCCTAAATACAGTTTTGCTTTTCCCCAATCATGAAATCCAAGACAAAGTATTCATAATGTTTACTCTTTCCGTTAAGCAAAACTTCTTGCTTTCCTAATCTCCATTCAAGAGTGCCCTAGTGCGCTCTGTTAATGTGAAGGCATTTGCATAACAAAGCTTCACAACGACCTGTAGCCTCTGTTGCCAAGGCAGGCTTTCCACTAACGAGCAGGACATGTCATATTCTTACAAAACTGAAGCAACACAAAATTCTAAGAGGGAATACAATAATATTATGGGTGATTAGGAGTTTTAACACTTGACAAGTGTGGAAATAAGAAACCAATCTTGTCAAGGTTATTGTTTTCTCTATTTACTGGAATAAGGCTGAGTTGTTGCCTGAAAAGTACCTTTTATTGCAATATTATGTGTCTCCTACTATTAGTCTAAAAGCTTGTTTAATGTAACTTTAAATTTCATTACATCTCGGTGCTCTGATTGGTAAGACCATTACATTGAGTTATATTCTTTCAGGAACCAAGTATTATATAGTCAACAGTACATCTGTCAGCTACTAATCAATCAAAAATAATAAAGGAAATTGTGGCTAAATCCAGGGTTGCAATTAGAGAGAAACTGGAAGAATAACACAGAATGCAGTTGCCTGGCAGCAACCAAATAATCTATTCCACTTGGAGTCCCAGGAAAACCAAATCCAATACAGATATGCCAGGCCTCAACAGCTGGTGAAATCTGGTGGTTCCTAGTTTTAAACTGCTTCTTTTAAGAAGTTTCAGTTTACTTAGCAGGAAGAAAAAAATATTGGTCAGGTTCAAACTGAACTCTTTACCATATTGTAGAGGAAAGTACAGCAAAGAACCTAGCAGAAGTTTAAGACCTTGTGTATAGTTACCCAGACCCAAATTATTTTCCCGATCATTAATGTGATAGCAGACTAAAATTAAGTCTCATGTACATACTTTCTGCCTCGAATTCTGGTTCTGACTTTTGCAGCTTTGGTCTATCATTATTGAAATGTAGCTGCAAATGTTTGTGCCAAATACCTGCTGCCCCCTCTTCTCCCTCTTTCCTGCATGATAAATCACCATAACATTTTAGTTACCATAAATAAAATTCCTCTACATGCACGAAATATCTTTGTTTTTCACTTCTTTAAATCACGAAAGGGTGCTAAAGCTTCAGCTACGATTATACATCAATTTATTTAAAGAGAAAAATATGCTGTATTTTAGGTCCAAATCATTCCCTATTTAAACAAAACATCCATCTTCATAAATGATTGTGCCAACTGGAAAAAATTCAGCAAGCATGGGCAAAAAGTCTTGTACAGAAGGTTTGTTATTTACATCTTCTTTTTTAACATTTCACCTATTTTATTTAAATCATATAGTAAATTGTTCTCCCAAACTGTTGCTTATTTTAGGAACTAATTGTTCCTCTGTTGCAAAAAAATAATGCAGCTTCCATGAATCCAGGCTCTATTTAGTCTTTCCAAAATCTTTTACTGTTCATCATGGTTAGCTCTTAGGCAGCTCTTTTGGAAGCACTGAAGGTGACTTTGTATAAGCTGTCTGAATTAGCACGGACAGGACCACTGCCTGCTTAAGTGATCTGCGTGGGCAGTTTGCTCTTAACCGTAAGCAGCAGATGACAGCAAGAGGCAAAGCAAGAGCTTCATGCAGTGCTCTAGCTACACCTGAAAGCACATCTCTTCACCCCCTTTATGGGTTCAGTTGGAGTTTTTCTGGGGGGTTGTTTCATTTGGTTTTTGGAGGTGGGGGGTGTTTGGTTGGTTGGTGGGGATTTCGTGGTTCTTAAGCAGGTACAAAAGAATCTGCTGCATCATGGCCTTAAAGACTCAACATGTGTTCCTTATCTGCTTTTCTGTACTCTTAAAACCATATAATTTTCCAGTTTATGTACTAACTCTTTTGTAGCTAAAACTAATCATCCTAGGTTCCCTTGCTGTGTTTTCTAGTCCCTTAAGCTTCAATTCAGTAACATTTTGGCTGATCAATTGCATACAAAAACCTTTATTTTCTGTTTAAATTCTCGTTCCAATAAATAAGGCTTTTAGGCTTAAGTCTACATAACTCTCTTTTAAAAGTCTGAGCCAAAGACTCAAGAATCTTGAAATAAAGAAAAAAAAAAAAATCAAAACATCTTCTACTTTGTGAAAGTTTTCAGTATTTTGATCTCAAAAGAATGTGTTTGGGTCAGAACCAAAGAAATAGGAGCAGATGTTGCCATTTCCACAAAAGATCTGTCTTGGAAAACAAAATAACTTGTTTTTAACGTTAAAGCCCCACAGACTTGACTTAACTAATAGTTTAATTTTAAAGTCTTAGCAGTGAGACTCTAGGGCGCTGCAGCTCCACTCCTACCTAATTTCACATTTTGTACAAACTATTTTAAGCTTCTCAAAATCCCTTCATATGATGTAGCCTACCAAGAAAATATGAACCAGTTTCAGTTATTATGTGTGTTAAGTAATATTTCTGTATTTTAGTGTCCAGGCTGTCACCCTGTGTTTTAATGTTTGTATTGTACCTTTCCACTCTGATGCAGATTTAAGAGTTGTTATCCTAGACTCATAGTAATTGCAAGAAAATCCAGTTCCATCTGTTTCTGCCAATATATGGAAATTAAATGAGAATATCAACAAAAAACAGCACTTGCTCAGTATCAAGTGCATGCCAGCTATTGTGTTTGTTGCAGAAACTTGTGGTCAAGCAGACTGAGAGAATTCAGTTATCTGCCTGTCTGGTAAGAAATTCGGGTGCTGATCTTGTTCATGCCAGTCTGTCAGCTGTCAGTTGCTACACTTCAGCTTAATACAGCCATTTTTATCACTTATAGATGGTGTGTGAATGAGGTTCACTTCACCCTGCATTGTTCAACATGAAGAAAGATTTTTTTTGCTGGATCAAAAGACAGATAAGGTTTTGGTGGGAAAATGAAAGTCAGTTCTGGAAAGCGGATAAAGAATATGCAGAATAGAACTTCAGAGCTGAGAAGGGAACAAGATTGCTGAGTTATGTGCTACCAAATAAGAACTCTTAAATACTTCTAATTCCTAACCAAGTCATCACATACCCTTGAGGAGCTAAAATAATAGCATTGTATTACCATTGTCCAGTTTTGCAATAAGTTAGGAAAATGTAAATTGTATTTAAAGCACACATGGGAAGAAAGAAGTGTCTCCCAAGTGCCCCAGAAAGTTCAAGCCTCTCTCAATATTAATCAGTTCTATACAAAACTTCTCCAACAAAAATGCATCTGCCTGTAGATGAGCCTGTTTCAGGTGCTGCCTGCTGTGTGATGCCCTTTAGACAACTTTGAAATTGGTTGAAATTTTCTTTGCTGAAATGTTAGAAATGTTACTTTTATCTTGCATGAGAGTCCATAAAGCTTTTGAGATCTAAGGACTTTAGAATAGGAAGGGTGAGCTCAGAAAGAAAATGTTCAGTCCTGAAGGATGTGAACAATCTCAAGCAATTAAGTGAGGATAGCTTAAGCAGTTGTCTCTCTGTCAGTCAGGTCTACCACCTTTCTAACAAGATATAAGCTGATGATTCATGCACACACTCCTAACCTATTTGAAATATATGTAAAATAAGTTTCCTTTGACCAGCACAAGCATCCACAGAATATGAGTATCTTTCAAGTACGTATGAGAAACTGATTTAAGTCCATGCTTATTCCTTGCCTTTACATCAGTACTGAGAGCATTCTCCTGCCTTGACATCTGAAAGACCAGGTGGGAAATGCACTGTCAAGTAAAATCTCTAACAACAGACTTTCTTATGTGCATATTTTCCTAAATCTCTTAAGGAAGTGGTTCAGGAAAAGTCATGATAACAATGTGAGACAAAAATATGTACCTGTCACATAAATTACATCCTTTCTTTTTTTCTTCCTGTAGATCTGCATATCACCTCTCATTAGATAACCAACAGAGCTGTTAAATTTGTATAACCTAGACCCCTAATAAAGCAGAGCAGGGATGCATGTTGCAGCAGACCAGCAAATAACTGAGGCGCTGACCCAGCAGAATGCCTGTTCAGCACTGCATTAAGTGGCTCTGACATCTTCATGTTGATGGAGCTTCTGTAGCCACTGCTTGAAGGCAGTGTGCTCCTTAAGTTGTTTTCGTTTTCCTCCCTCACCTTCTTTCCTGCTCTCCTAATTGTGATAAAAAGCCTGTGGCTTTAAGAACACTTAACTGTAATACAATTTTCTTAGCTCAAGTTACATGCTAAGTAAGTGTTTTATATACCCTGTTTTTGAAAGGCCAGACAAGCTCTTTGTAGGAAGGGAAGTAATACTTAAAGCCCTGATCATAATCATCATCCATCTCTGTTCTGTGATTTAGTTCACTACAGATTATCTAGTGTTTTGTTTTTAACAATTCATATGGTGTTTGGCTGCCAGAAATCTGTATTCATTGCTAGGCACTCAGGAATTAAGCAAACCTAGTATACTGAATTGCATATCACAGCATAAAGCTGCTTTTAAGAATAGTACTGCCTTCTCAAAGGTGGGGGAATTGGGGGAAGCTGGGAGGGAGAAGCAGCTAGAAGGCTTTAAATTCAAGGAAAATTCAGTATCATATTATCTGGGTTTCATCTCCTCACAAGTTCTCACGCTATTTTGCTTCTCCATGTAGGGGAACTGGGAAGGAACAACCTTAAAGAGTCTTCTTTACCCAGAAATCCATCACGTCTTTGACTATTTTAAACTGAAGCTCTTATCACTATATCAGTTCTAAACCTCTTCTCCGTCTCCCCACAAATGTTACATCCTCCTCAAAGACAAAAGATTAATTTTCCTGATGCAAGTGAACTTAGAGATGAAAAACTATTTTTTTTGTTGTTGTAATAAAATCTGTGGAAAAAAAGATGGGATGCATTCCAGAAGCGAAGTGAGGTAGTGGTCACTAATTCTGAATCTTACAGTTGGTTTGAGTTTGGGGGCAGGGGGGAGGTGGTGGGTGTGGGTGTGTTAATTGTTTTTCTGTGTGTCATATTTTTTAAAAGGACTAATTTCTTCCTTACCTTTCTACAGTCCCCACAAAACCTAGCCCTCCTTTTTGCCTCACACCAATGTCAAGCTTCACACTTGCACTTCCTTGCGCATCCTTACCAGGCTTTCTGCTTCTTTCTCAATTTCCATGTGAATGAAGCAGTTAAAAAAGGTGTTGATAGACAAGCAGAAGACGTGGGCATTCACGAGAAGCTGAAACGAGCAGCTTTGCTGCTTGGAGCATCTCACGTTTCAGTGGAGAGCTTCCTTCAGCCTCAGCATAGCAGCGCCGATTCACACCAGCGCAGCGCCTGTCCTGTTTGGTGCCAGCAGCACACACAAGTGGGATCAGCAACATGCATGGCATCTGTGACGAACAACACATGAGGCTCTGCAAGCTGTACATTTCCCAGTTCCCAGCCAAAGGAGATTGCTTCCACTCTCAATATCCTTGATTCAGTCAAACATCCATACAATTGGACACACAGGGAACTCCCCAAAATATTTTGAATGCGTTAAGTTTCCCATTGTAAAAGTGACCTATGAAAAAGCCAGAAAAAGTTGTAAGAGCACAACTGTGTAACGAGAGGAGAAGACTGAAAAAGTGAAAACTGGAATGCATGGGGTTTTATCCCAGCAACTCTGGATTAGCTTCATAATATTAAATTTTTTGTTGTGTTGCCTTTTCAGATTTGGCCTGCATGACCCAGCAGCTGTTTCACTTGGCTCGGGGCATTTATGACTTTATTTTGGACAAATCTTTAAAGTTTTCATTTGATTTTTCCCAACTCAGCTTTGTGCCTCAAAATTTGTTTTAAATTTTACGGTCTTTCCCTCCCCCGCCCCGTCTCTTTCTTACTCTTCTTACAGCTGTAGACTCTGGAACCCAACAACTGTGATGTTCCTCTCCTCTGCCAGCAGCCTGTTTTACAAGGTAATGACAAAAGAAAGCAGGACATTTAGGAGGAAAAAATAACTAAGACAAGAAAAGAAGGAAGAAAGAACAGACACGGGAGACACCTTTTA
Source organism: Tricholaema leucomelas (assembly GCA_013400475.1). Taxonomy (NCBI): domain Eukaryota; kingdom Metazoa; phylum Chordata; class Aves; order Piciformes; family Lybiidae; genus Tricholaema lacrymosa; species Tricholaema leucomelas. The sequence goes on from WAAF01013989.1 coordinate 6,806, forward strand.
CTGGGTCTACTCAGAAAAAAAGCTAAAACCTAACAGTATATAAATAGTGAAGTACACAGTAGACTAAAAGTATTCAATAAACATTTACTGTGAATGGAGGCATTAGGAAAGGCTTAGGCTCTGCCTGAATTCCCATGAAATTTATAAATATTTCTTTCATTTGTTCTCCATTTACAATTAGTTGCGGTCAGGCTGATCAAAGACAGAAGAGGCCTGTTGCATGTGAACCAACATCCTTCACAATGACATTCACAAAGCAGAATGAAATATGAAATATCAGGTTTCCGCGGATGTATGAACTTGTAAAAAATCTGAAAGAATAGGAGGTTTTTCACACTGAGTAATGTGAAACATTTGGTGCAGATTGTAGGCCTCTGAAGAGGAAAACTGAGAGCCAAAATCCATCAGGCAATAAAACAGAAGCAGGCAAAAGTTAAAACAACAGCCATTCACTACAATTTACTGATTTAGATATCACGATTGTCCCTGCTATAGCAGTTGTGGATGCTAGCAGGAGCTTCCACTTAGATCATTATTGGGAACAAATGCCAGCACCGCAGTGTCTGAGTGCAGACTGGAATAACGGTTGTGTCAGGAATATATTTTGTCTGCTCCCTTCACTTAAAAAAGAAAAGAGAGAGAGACAGGGAGAGAAGAAAAAAGGGAAAGAAAATACTTGCCATGGCTGGTTCGCATTGCTCCCAAGTATTTCCATCTGAGCAGGTGCTAAAGTTAATTGAGTAAGTAGCCTGAAACTTTCAGTTTTCAAACAAACTTTAAGTAAATAAATAACCCCAAGTGGATCCAGGAAGATAGACTTGCACAAAGCCTCTGAGGTTCCCAGTTTTATCTATTTTGCAGACCTGCACCTTTTGGAGAGCAGGGCCGGTCGGCATTTGTGTGCTTTAATTGCTTCCTATGTCTTTCACAGCTGTCAGCCCCTAATGGGGTCAGGGTCGGTGTGGGAGGGGCACTCGGAGGGTTTGCATCTTTTCACCTCCTGAAGTGCTTCCAGGCTGGAGAGGGACATCACCTAGGATGGCATCTGGCAAGCCTACAGCATTCACTGTAAGGAGATGTGTTGCCTTGCTCCTTCACAGAAGTTACTCACCCCCTTCAGGTTCACCAGTTTCAAAAGCTGGAAAAGTACAGGTAAGTAGACACAGTGACCTTCACGCACTCCTTGAGTCAAGAGGCTCTAACAGCTTCTCAAGTTGTGCAAAATTTGTTTATGATATTATCCAGTGTCAAACAACAGGGAAGAATGTAGAAAGAGATTGTGTCATGTTGTTTTGAGAAAGGTTTGATACGATTAAAGGTTAACAGGAGCATTCTAGCATAAACGGAGCAGATACTTCATACTGTTTATGGTAAAAACCACAGTATGTTTCAGACCATACCAGAAAACGTCCAGAGAGGAGGAGCAGTAGTGGCAGCTAGGGCAAACAACAGGAGGCCTAAACATGCTGCAAATGTCATTTCTAAGGGGATACCTTCATGGAAAAGATGCAAGGGAAGTACTTTTAAACAAGGAGACTTCAGGGAAGACAATTTTTCCTTTCCTTTAGAATCACAGAATCAACCAGGTTGGAAGAAACCTCCAAGATCACCCAGTCCAACCTATCACCCAGCCCTGTCCAGCCAACTAGACCATGGCACTAAGTGCCTCATCCAGGCTTTTTTTTGAACGCCTTCAGGGACAATGACTCCACCACCTCCCTGGGCAGCCCATTCCAATGGCAAATCACTCTCTCTAGGAAGAACATCCCCCTAACATCCAGCCTATACTTCTAGCCTATACCTCCCCTGGCACAGCTTGATACTGTGTCCCCTTGTTCTGCTCACCACTCCTTCCCCCACTCCTCCACTACTCCTCCACCACCAGTTCCTTAAACTCCTTGAAAATTTGAAGTGTATCTCTTCTCAAAAGTGAGGTGGAAGGGGCCCAGCACATGGATGGTCTTGCAGTTCGTGATACTGCCAACCCAGAAGGTCTGTGGTGGGGCCCCAGATTTATGAAACCAGCTTATAAAAAGCACTACATTCATGCACATGTTTTGTTAAAGTGACACATTTGAGGTTTTCATACCACAAGCCAGCTGAGAGTTTAGAGTCTGCTTATCTCCAAAGACCAAGGCTCATCCAGTGCCACACACTGGAAAGAAAGCCATTGAAGATGAATAATGGATGGTGACAGAAGATTTGCATTCAGTTCCCTGAGCTAGATCGTGGTGTACTCTGAACAGGGAGATGTATGGCTGACTTCAGTTACCCAGAGGAAATAAAAAAACTCCTATCTTGTAACTGTTTGGTTCTGGAAACTTCCACGTACCCTCAGACAGGTCACTTCATGAAGCTGTGCCTCAGGTTTCCAGATATAGAAATAACTATTTTTAATTTTTTTTTTTTTTTAAGAACTCACACTCTAAGCATGACTGCATAGGTTGTATACCAAGGCAGAGAGCAGGAAAGATTTGAGAGAGGTGGGTGCTAGTATAAAATATTACTATACTGAAATGACGAGCCATATTGTTTTCTGGACTAATAGCCACCAGAGATCTTAGAAAAAACCCCATGCTGCCAAAGACAGAAATTAAAGTACTCATGTTATAAAACTAACATAGTACTCCTCAGTTGTGTAGAGGAGTCTTTGCAAAAAGTGTCTATGACGGGTAAAGTCATTGTTCAGGAAGAACAAAGGAGTGTAGGACTGGTTACTATCTTCTTGATGAAAGCAGCAGAGGAGGGATTTTCATCATACCAAGCAGGTAAATTGCAGTGCGTGTCTACCAGACACTTGCAGGCTTGTGTTTTTAATAGCTTCCTTTGCAGAAGTGCAAAACCTTCCACCCGGATGGTAGATAGTGAACAGTTTTGATCACAACAGAGAACAGCCAAATAAAAAGGAAATGAGAGCAATCCATAAAAACATGACAAAAGCCAAATTCTAGAACCCTACTTCCAAGTGGAGTGAGCTTTCATACATTTGCTTAAAAAATGTTCATTTGTAATTCTTCCAGTGCAGTACAGGAATTCAGAGAGACAAAGAAAAGCCAGAAGCGTAGTTCTAAGTACTGGCTCATTAACCATCTTCCTTAGAGTGCCCAATATTTATAGTACTCCGTTTGGTAAATCCCATAGGTGTAGTCAGTCCCATCTTATGTTAGGTTTCTGACAGAGGAGTGAACATTAATATTCAAGGCATTTCTTCTCACACAACCCCTGTCCAGCATCCAAACTTGGCTCTGATCTACTCTAGAACTTCATAATTTCTTCTTTTTATGTCTTTCTGAGGAACCTCAATATAGCGATTTCCTCATGAGCAGTCTTTCTTCCCCTAACAGGTCCACCTTATCAGTGAACAGGGCCTTCTCTTCCTTTTCTTTTCATGGCTAATCTTACTCGTCCTTTATCTGTTTCTAAACACACTTGGGAACTACTTGATGGCAGATCTAGAGATAATGACCAGCAAGTGCAGCCAGCCAGTGAGGAAGATGAATCATCCAGCTTGGAAGCATTCTCAAGATTAAGGAAATCCAAACCCTAACATCTTCTATCAAAACAAGAGTCATTATTATAGATGACTCTCTTCTGAAAGGAATAGAAGGCCCAATATGCAGACCTGACACACTTCAAAGGGAAGTCTGCTGTCTCCCCACAGCTTGAGTTAAGGATGTGTTAAGAAAGCTTCCTACCCTGGTACAGCTCACAGATTATTATCCATTATTAACCTTCTAGATAGGCAACTATGACCTCGAAAGAAGAAAACTGAGGGCAGCTGAGAGAGACTTTAGGGCCTTGGGTCAACTAGTCAGGGGAGTGGGAGCACAGGTAGTGCTCTCTTCAATCCCCCCCAGTCGCAGAGACCAACCCAGAAAGACTGAGGAGGACTCACCAAATCAATTCTTGTCCTCAAGCCTGGTGCCACCAGCAGGAGTTTGGGCTTTTTGACCATGGGTCAGCTTACATGATGCCAGGTCTGCTGGTGGCGGATGGGACATATATCTCTGTGATGGTTTAGGTGTTACCTGTCCCCCCACACACTTTGGAAATCACTCAGACTAGACTCAGCAGCTTCAGATTAGCACAATCTCTCAAAGTGTGAGAAGATTTTTATCACAAGAGGTGGCTGGGGTCATTAATCAAGCTTTAACCTAAATTCAGAGGGGGAAAGGGGAAAAACCAGGCTCAACAGAGACAAGCCTGGGATATTTGTGGGGCGAGTGTGCCATCTTCACTCCTATCTCAGGGAAGGCAGCAGATGATGAGCAACATGCTGGGGAAGATGCAAGGGCTATCAATGAGCTAGAACTCACAGTAAAGCTCAGGAATGATCAAGTAGATGTGAATGGGAAGAGGGATAATGATATCCAGTCACTAGCGGTGTCCCTCAGGGATCAGTGCTGGGCCCCATCCTCTTTAACATCTTCATAGGTGATCTGGATGAGGGCATCGAGTCAGTCATCAGCAAGTTTGCAGATGACACCAAGCTGGGGGCAGATGTTGCTGGGCTGGAGGGCAGAAGGGCTCTGCAGTGGAACCCCGCCACCTGGACAGATGGGCAAAGTCCAATGGGATGGCATTCAATAAGTCCAAGTGCAGGGTGCTGCACTTTGGCCACAACAACCCCATGCAGAGATACAGGTTGGGGTTGGAGTGGCTGGAGAGCAGCCAGACAGAGAGGGATCTGGGGGTGCTGATTGATACCCGCCTGAACATGAGCCAGCAGTGTGCCCAGGTGGCCAAGAGAGCCAGTGGCATCCTGGCCTGCATCAGGAATGGTGTGGCCAGCAGGAGCAGGGAGGTCATTCTGCCCCTGTACTCTGCACTGGTTAGACCATACCTTGAGTCCAGTATCTTGAGATACTTGAATGTGTCCAGAGAAGGGCAACGAGGCTGGTGAGAGGCCTCGAGCACAGCCCTACGAGGAGAGGCTGAGGGAGCTGGGATTGTTTAGCCTGGAGAAGAGGAGGCTCAGGGGAGACCTTATTGCTGTCTACAACTACCTGAGGGGTGGTTGTGGCCAGGAGGAGGTTGCTCTCTTCTCTCAGGTGGCCAGCACCAGAACGAGAGGACACAGCCTCAGGCTGCGCCAGGGGAAGTTTAGGCTCGAGGTGAGGAGAAAGTTCTTCACTGAGAGAGTCATTGGCCACTGGAATGGGCTGCCCAGGGAGGTGGTGGAGTCGCCGTCCCTGGAGCTGTTCAAGGCAGGATTGGACGTGGCACTTGGTGCCATGGTCTAGCCTTGAGCTCTGTGGTAAAGGGTTGGACTTGATGATCTATGAGGTCTCTTCCAACCTTGGTGATACTGTGATACTGTGATATCGTTAGGCCTTCATGTGACAAGCTGAAGGACAACACATCAGGGTTGGAGAGATGGGAGACTGGTAAGGACCTTCAGTCTGTTGCCCTCCAACATGCTGGGGACACAGCACCACAGTCAAAGCCTCAAAGTGTCTCACAACTTCCCAGGGTAAAAAGAGCCTGCTCAGCTTACTCCCTGGAATGACAGTACAACAATGCACACAGCATAGGGAATAAACAGAAGGAGACAGAAATCCATATGTGGTCAAGGTCCTACGATCTGGTAGCAATTACAGAGACATGGTGGACAGCTCACATGACTGGAATGTGGTCATGGATGGCTATGTCCTTTTCAAGAAAGACAGGTCAACAAAGCGAGGTGGTGGAGTTGCTCTTTACGTGAAGAAACAACTAGAATGCATTGAGTTCTGACCAGGGGTGGAAGAGGGGAGAGTTGAGAGTTTGTGGGTGTGAATTAAGGGGCAGGCCAGCATGCATGATACTCTTGTGGGTGTTTATTGCAGACCACCTGATCAGGGTGACAAGCAGCTGATAACAGCCTCGCAATCACAGCCCCTGGTTCTCATGGGGGATTTCAGACGCCCAGATATTTACTGGGAGGCCTCAGCCACAGCCCAGAAGAAATCTCATGGGTACAGAGTACTAGAAGGCAAAGTGTCCTATGATAATTGGTTAATATTCAAGGACCACTACTTCCAGCTCAAGATCAGAGCATTCCAGCAAGTAGGAAATAGAGAAAGGGAGCCGGGAGATCTACATGGTTAAGCAGGGAGCTACTGAGCAAACTCAAGTGAAAGAAGAGAGTCCACAGATCACAGAAGGAGAGGCTGGCCACTTGGGAGGAGTATAAGACTGTCAGAGGATGTAGGGAGGCAGCTATGAAAGCTAAAACCTCCTTGGAATTCAACCTTGCAAGGGAGGTCAAGGACAACAGAAAGGGCTTCCTGAAGTATATTGCAGGGAAACCTAACACTAGAGGCAATGTAGGCCAACTGCTGAATGAGGTGGGTGCCTTAGTGGCAGAGGATATAAAGAAGGAGGCATTACTAATTTTCTTCTTTATCCCCATCTATACTGCTGGAGATTGTCCTCAGGAGCCTCAGACACCTGAGGCCTCAGAGGAGGACATGAGAGAAGAGGAGTTTTCCTTGGTTGATGAGTACTGGGTTAGGAAACAGTTAAGTAATCTGAACGCACATAAGTCCATGAGTCCTGAAGGAATGCACCCACAGGTGATGAGGGAACTGGCAGAGGTCAGTGCCAAACCACTCTTCCCAGTCTTTGGTAAGTCATGGTGGACAGGAGAAGTGCCTGGGGACTAGAGGAAGGCAAACATTACTCCAGTCTTCAAAAAGAGTAAGGAGGACCCAGGTAACTACAGATGAGTCAGCCTCACTTCCATCCCTGGAAAGGTAGTGGAGTAACTTACCCTTGGTGCTGTCCTTAGGCACATCAAGCACGAGAGTTTCATTAGGAGCAGTCAACATGGGTCTACCAAAGGGAAGTCAAGTTTGATCAAGCTGATAGCCTTTTATGAGGACATAACCAAGTGGATAGATGATGGTAGAGCAGTGTATGTGGTTTATCTTGATTTCAGTAAAGCATTTGACACTGTCTCTCACAGCATCCTCACAGCTAAACTAAGGAAGTGTGGTTTGAATGATCAGGTAGTGAGGTGGATTGAGAACTGGTTGAAGGAAAGAAGTCAGAGAGTTGTGGTCAATGGGACGGAGTCTAGTTTGAGGTCTGTATCTAGTGGAGTCCCTCAGGGGTCAGTACTGGGACCAGTACTATTCAGTATGTTCATCAGTGACAGAGTCCACTGTCAGCAGGTTTGCTGATGACACAAAGCCAGGTGGAGTGGCTGTCACACAGGAGAGTTGTGCTGCCAGCAGAACCTAGACAGGCTAGAGAGCTGGGCAGGGAGAAATTGAATGAAATTCAACAAGGGCAAGTGTGGAACCTGGGAAAGAACAGCCCCATGGATCAGTACAGATTTGGAACTGACCTGCTGGAGAGCAGTGAAGGGGAAAAAGANCTGGTTGAAGGAAAGAAGTCAGAGAGTTGTGGTCAATGGGACGGAGTCTAGTTTGAGGTCTGTATCTAGTGGAGTCCCTCAGGGGTCAGTACTGGGACCAGTACTATTCAGTATGTTCATCAGTGACAGAGTCCACTGTCAGCAGGTTTGCTGATGACACAAAGCCAGGTGGAGTGGCTGTCACACAGGAGAGTTGTGCTGCCAGCAGAACCTAGACAGGCTAGAGAGCTGGGCAGGGAGAAATTGAATGAAATTCAACAAGGGCAAGTGTGGAACCTGGGAAAGAACAGCCCCATGGATCAGTACAGATTTGGAACTGACCTGCTGGAGAGCAGTGAAGGGGAAAAAGACTTGGGAGTCCTAGTGGTTGACCATGAGCCAGCAACGTGCTCTTGTGGCCAAGAAGGCCAATACCATTCTGGGCTGCATTAGAAGGGCTGTGGTTAGTAGGCTGAGAGAGATTCTCCTTCCCCTGGTGAGGCTGCACCTGGAATGCTGTGTTCAGGTCTGGCCCCCTCAGTTTAAGAAAGACAGGGAACTGCTTGAAAGAATCCAGCACAGAGCCACAAAAATGATTAAGGAATATCTTCCTTATGAGGAGATACTGAGGGGAATGGAGCTCTTTAGCTGGGAGAAGAGGAGACTGAGGGGTGGCCTCATTCATAGTTATAAATACGTAAAGGGTGAGTTCCAGAAGGATGGAGCCAGGCTCTTGGTGATGCCCAGTGACAGGAAAAGGGGCAATAGGGGGAAGGTGAGGTGTAGGAAGTTCCACGGAAACATGAGGAAATTTTTTTTTTCACTGTGAGGGTGACAGAAAACTGGAACAGGCTGCCCAGGAGAATTGTGAAGTCTCCCTCTCTGGAGATATCCAAGACCCACCTAGACCCCTAGTTGCCTCCCTACATCCTCTGACCACACAACCTGTGTGATCTGTTATAGGTGATCCTGCTCTGGCAGTGAGGTTGGACTAGATGATCAAGTCCCTTTCAACCCCTAATATTATGTGATTCTGTGTGAAAAGAGACTGTAATTTATATGAATACTAGTAGCTAATTACCCAGGTAGCAAGGGGAAGAAAATACTTCACATGAGCAAGATATTCACTGTTGGTTTCTCCTTTGAACATAAGCCATGTAAGTCATGTTACCTGGATGTTTGTTTCTTTCTTCTTCCTCCTTTCTTCGCCACTTCAACCTCAATCAAGGTAAAAAAAGTACTAGAGATTTTTTTTTTTATAACTTCACCACTTCAGTCAGATTTAGTGAATATTTCAAGGGCCTATCCACCTGAGCAGGAAAATAATATCAGCTTTGCAAGGGAGCAAGGGGAAAAAAATCTCGTTGTCCAAAAGCAACTTGCACTCAGGCTTCATGTTTTCTGCTTACACTTTTCAAGAAGACAGGCACAAACCTGAACATATGGAGAGTTCACCATTCTTAAAGACCTCTCATGAAAGAGATGTTTTGCCTCCAAATTCGCACTAAACAAAATGAGGAGCTGAGGCAGGCACATATTTCTCAGCACAGATGCAACCTCTTTAGAGTTTCTCTCTTATTTATTGGCCAGAAAAATGCACTACAGAAGAGGTTTCTGGGATAAGTGCATTGTGCCTTTCCTTAGGGCTGTATCCCAGGGGTATACTTTAATTTAATTGTTTGGAGGGAAAAATGAGAGAAGACAAATAATGTTCAGTGAAATATTATCCCTATCATAGAGCTGAAAGAAATGTATATGTTTTTAAAACTAATTGAGATAATCCTTGCACAATCTTGCAGTGACTATGGAAATAAAAGACTTAGGTTTCTACCCATTTTGGTTGGGTCCTTGTAGCTGATCATCTAGCACCTTCCAGAAGAGCCTCACCTCTTCACATGATACGTTGTGGACTGTATCAGAACAGTGTACTATGTGTTCTTCCAAAAGACAGCCTCTCCATTTTTGTTGACCAGCATGTTTAATGCTTATTCTTGCTCAAGTCCATTATAAAAATACATGTATAATTCAGAACTCTTTTAAAGCAAGATAACACACAAAGCTCCATTTGTAAACCTGCCCTATCTGAGTCATAATGGTCAATGCTTAAGAGACAAACGTTGGTGGTAATTTTGTTTCATCATCTTCACACATTGCTTCTTCCATCAGGGGGAGGCTGCAGAGAAGTGTTGAATTCAATTAATGAGCATGGGTGACCCTTCGAGGCTACATAGGAACAGCAGACACAGAATGAACATGTCTCATACCTATGTTTCACATGTATAGTAGCTGTCCTAGCCAGTCCTTGGTTAAAAAAAAAAAAAAAGAAAAGCAAAGAAAAGAATGATTCGTTCTCTTGGAGTAGAGCTCCTCTGCAGTACATCAAAGTGTATTTTTTAACTGGTGAGCTGCAATGGATAAGTGAAGAGGAAGAGAGAGGCACAGAAATAATCAAATTTAGTGATGTGGCAGTTTTGAAGATAAGATGAATGTTTGCACTTATTTTGTAAACTCAGTCCCTACATAATGTTACACCATGCTGCCTTCATTGCACTCATAGCCTGTGGTCCTTGTATAACACCCTCCTGTCATGGAGTGTGACGGGGGTTTAGATATCTTTTAATTCTCCAAAGCTTGCCAGGGAGACACATCAAGGTTTGCAGGCTCTCTTGACAAAACACCCCCCCCACAACCATATCTTTAGTTGTGGATTACAAATTTACTTTTGTTTTTAAAAAAAAACTTGTAAGACTCTCTTTGGATCATATTGTCTTAACTTGGCTTGACAAGACATGTCAAACTAGTGATCGGACTCGATGATCTTGAAGATCTTTTCCAATGCAAGATATTCTGTGATTCTCTGACATGTCTGCACTGGGTAGTTCAGACTGTGAAGAGATGGAGGCAGGTGTTAATTCCAAAGAAGTTTGTATTTTCACAGTGCATCCCTTTCACTCCATTGACTTATTTGAGATTCAGACCTACCGTAGACCGTTGTGCCCTGTAGGTCTTAGGTTTACCTGTTGTTTAGCAGACTGCTTATGATGATAGGTAGCTGAGGAAAGCAAGCTCATACATTCTACAGGACAACATATATAAATACATCTGTGCCTCTAGTGAAAATAAAGGGGAGCTGGGGGCATCAACCTAGGAAGAATATCTCAACTAAGGAAGAACATTTCAAAGTACAAGGACAAGCAGTAGTAACAATAATGGGTTTATTTCCTTCTGCAATTCACAGTGCAGCAATTGATGGTACTTTACTTAATCTTTCTATTTCTGAAGTAGGTTTTTTGTTTGGTTTTTTTTTTTAACTTCTCACTATGGGTACTATAGAACAAAAATTATTATTATTATTGTTAGGGTTAGAGTCAGGAACAGTGTGGCCAGTAGGATGAGGGAGGTTATTCTTTCCCTGTACTCAACATGAGTACAACATGGACTTGATGATCTGTGAGGTCTCTTCCAACCCTGATGATACATTAGCCAGGCCACACCTTGAGTACTGTGTCCAGTTCTGGGCTTCTCAATTCAAAAGAGATNTGAGGCACTTAGTGCCATGGTCTAGTTGACTGGATAGGGTTGGGTGCTAGGTTGGACTGGGTGATCTTGGAGGTCTCTTCCAACCTGGTTGATTCTATGAGTCTATCTTCTAAATTCTGCCTGTCTACTAATAGTGTCTGTTGAAAATATGCAGCAGGTTATAGGAGATCTGGGATTAAACTTGCCAGGAATAATTTTCCCTTTATGATGAGATCAGAACAGATTCCTGAACAAATTATTATGCCTCTGTTTCCAGAAACAGAAGTTTGTTCATGCTGCTGTCATAAAGGCTTCCACCAGTATTTCTATTGCAATCTCTATTTTCAAGGGTTTTTCACTCAGCCAGAGCACTTCACTATGGGCTAAAAGATGTCATTTCATGGTGTTCACACCTTGAACTCTGAAAAACAATAGCACAAATATTTTGAAGTTGGAAAAGAGACTGGTAGAAGACAGTGGCTCTCTACAATCCTGCTGCTTTAATCTGCTGAAAACAAGATCGAAGAAATATTTTCTTTTGGGTTGTTTTAAAGCAACTATCAGACATAAGAAAAAATGCCGAGGAACTAACATAACTTTTAAAATTACTATTACAAAATAAGATCTCCAACCCACAACAGATCCACACAGAAAATGTTTTTCTGCCTGATGAATTTCAGACTCGCATCTTCTGCATCAGTGAATTTCCAGTGGGTCATGCTGTCCCACAAACACTAAAGCAGAACCCGTGGGACCAAGTTCTTAGGTGACATGAATTACTAATTGTAAACTGGTATAAAAAAATTACTTTTGTGGAGCCCAAGCAACACCACCTTACTTAAAGCATCTAGTTCCTAAATAAATCAGCTGTTCATTTGTTGTCTAAGAGGCATAGTCAGAACACTGGGAAATGTTGTTTGATTGTATGACTAAACTGTTGTTAACTTCAAATTTCGTTTTCTGCAAGCTCCTTTGCAACTCAATGGTGTATTCTTCCTCTCCTGTATCTGCTTCAATTCCAAATATTGAAGTCTATCCTGCATCATTTGGAAAGCAGTATACTTCCTTTAACTGTCTGTACAGCACCTAGCACAACAGAGTGTCAGTTTCACCTGAATCCTCTGGACTTTGCTGTACTACAGGTAATAACAGTAGCAATGAATAATAAGAACTTCTGTTCCTTCACTCATTCACTTCCATGAGAAAAATCTGATCCCTCACGGCTGGAGTTCTGCCCATAAAAAATCCACAATGTATGACTCTGATTCCGAACTTCCCATATTGTAGCTCATGAGCTTGGCTCCAGGGTTTTGGTTATGGCCCATTTTTATTACTAAAACATTTCTCTGCCATCATCTGAAACATCCTCTCTACAACAAACAAGATTTCCTGGGATAGTCAGTATAATTCACATTATTGCACATACTTTTTCTACTTTAATTTTATCTCCCAAAGATATTAAATCTATATTTATTAAATGGAGCTACTTTCCCAGCCTCAGGCACCAGCCTAGTATCTTGAAAGATGTAACAGTGAAGTTTATGATGAAAACCTTTTCTTTGGGAAACATGAACAAATGATAACCAGTTGTGAGAGTTTTCCACATTTTTATAATACCTAAAAGTACACTCAAATATCCAGAAATTATTTTCTGATTTGATTTATTCACAAGTCCCTTGAAGTGTTTAATAAGTACAATATGGTACAACTAAAATCATGCTTATTACTGCTATTAGCTTGGTAATTCTCCAAGATGAAATCATACTTTTGAGGTTATAAATATACATTTTTATTGTTGACTTTATGTTGCATTTTGAAATACTGCTTCTCTACTTTCATATTTTCAGTGCTGTATTACAGTACTATAAATCAGCCCAGCAGTAAAGGAATTCTAATTGGTATCAGGTGATTTTTTTTTTTAAAGAACTCAGAGAAAAGTTACACTTACATCCTTTTGAATGAAGATAAATTCTCATGAAGCTCTTAATTTTATTTTTTTTTTTAAATCAGATGTGTCCAGAATGTATCTGATTTATCTTTTTGAAAGACTAATCAAAGTATGCACAGTACTGTTATGGAGGCAGGAATTAATTTTGGCTGAGTCAGGAATTTATAAAAATTTTCCCAAAAACTCGCCCCCAAAACTATATACAGAAGATAATTTAGATTTAATTAGCAGGTTCTTAATTGGTTGAGAATATCCACAATAGGATGTCACACGTAGACTTGTCTAATTTTGAAGTCAGAAGCTGGAAAAGGCTTGAGCTATTAAATATAGCATTTCCCCACTATGAAATAAGGCTGAGCCCAAAGCTACTCACAAACAGAAGCACGCTGGCTTGAAAGGAAGGCAATTCAAAGGTCTGTCCCGTGGGTCTTTCCAGAAACCTCCAGGGTCATTGAGAAGCTATGAGCTGCACAATGGAATGCTTAAGGTGAAGTCCTTGGGCGTCTTCGGAGAGTCAAAGGCTATCCAGACGGGGGGAGAAGAACTCCAAGGCAGGAACAAAGTTCATGGCAGGCACACCAAGGCAGGAACACTCCAAGGAAGGAACCCCAAGGTGGGAAGTCCCCCCAATATTTATAACCTTCCTAGACAAAGAGCTGAGTTACCACTTCCTAGGCGCGAAGAGCACAGAGCTAATCCCCAGCCGAGAGCAGCATGGGCCCGACACGGGGGACCGCTCGTGCCGTAAGGGTCGCCCTGCTCCCCTCCTTTCACGCTTGCAGGGCAGGGGTGGGGGAAACAGGTCTTTTTATGCCTTTTTCCTCTCCCATTCAAACCACAGAGGGAGAGGAAATTTTGGGGGTACATGGGACCTCCAGGACAAGTGCACATCAAAGTATAGATATATATGAGCACAAAACCACTATTAAATGTACCTCTAGATATCTAAGTAGACAGAATTAGATATATATGAGCACAAAACCACTATTAAATGTACCTCTAGATATCTAAGTAGACAGAATTCTTTCCCTGTTATTTTTTGATCATTGTTATTTCAGTTTTTCCATCCCCCTAACTATACAACTAACTACTACATTCTTATCCATATATTCTACTGTTCTTAAAAAGAAATAACCAACTGTTTCAGCTATATATTCCTAGCATTGCAACAACTTCATAGAGTCGATTTGATCCTTAAAGCATTGGTTCTCTCTGAAGGATCTGCCTGAAAGTCCACACTATATCCATCTGTACCACATCCAACACAGTAATCAGTCTAGCAAGTCACAATCAACTCTATGTCTTGATCTCAAGCATCCTAGCCATGCTGAAATGCCAGTCTTGCAAAGTTTTATGCACAAGGTATTTGGGATTCTGGCAAAGGGGGTTAGAAACTGTAACATAGAATCATAGAATCAGTCAGGTTTGGAAGGGACCACGAGGATCATCCAGTTCCAACTCCCCCTGCTGTGGGCAGGAACACCTTACCCTAGATCAGGCTGGCCACAGCCTCATCCAAACTGGCCTTAGTGTCCTGGAATCCTGTGTACCCCAAAATTCCTCTCCCTCTGTGGTTTGAGTGGGAGAGGAAAAGGCACGGAAAGACCTGTTCCCCCCCCACCCCGGCCCTGCAGGCATGAAGTGGGGGGAGCAAGGGACCCTTCTGGCACAAGGGGTGCCCCGTGCAGGGCCCGTGCTGGAATCGGCTGGGGATTGGCTGTGTTCTTCGCGCCTAGGAAGTGGTAACTCAGCTCTTTGTCTAGGAAGGGTATAAATACTGGGGGGACTTCCCACCTTGGAGTTCGTTCCTGCCTTAGAGTTCATTCCTGCCTTGAAGTTCTTCCCTGCCTGGATAGCTTCCGCAAAAGAAGCCCTCCTGGCTCTCTGAAAGGCAAGCTCCGAAGGACGGTGTCTACCTTAATCACCCTTTATGGTTCTTAACAACCGTCGGAGGCTTCTGAAAGACCCAAAGGGACAAGCATCTGGACCGCCCTTCCATTAAGCCAGCCTGACTCATCCGTGAGTAACTTTGGCTCAGCCTTACCTTGATAGTGGGGATGCTATATATTTGATAGCTTAAGCCTTTTCCAACTTCTGACTTCCAAAATAGTCAAGTCTACCTATGGTATCCGTGTAGATCTTCTCAACCAACTGAGCCTGCTAATTAAAACTAAATTAATTTCTGCATACAGTTTGGGGGGCAGGTTTTTGGGAAAATAAAATAACTCTGTTTTTCTATAAATTCCTGACTCGGCCACATTAATTCCCTGCCTCCATAACACTTAGATGCCTCCAGAGATGGGGCCTCAATCACCTCTCTGGGCAACCCATTCCAGGCTCTCACCACTCTCATGCTTGTGCTAAGTGCTGCAATTTTTTTCCTGAAAGCTAGAGCTCTATGTGTGAGGGAAGCGACAGTAAATCAGTAGGTTTGGAAACACACACTGTATGTAGGGTATTTCAAAATTATTATTATAGACTTCCCTTTTCCCCACAATTACATAGAAGAATCTGTAGTAAATATGGCTATTCCAGAAAGAAAAATACATCCACCAAACCAACTGCTACACATGTGATTCCTGTATGCTGATATGACAGAGGCAAAGAAGAGAAGTCAAAGAAGACATAATGTGAATTTAGGGAGTATGAACAGAGCCTGTTTGATAATCTGTGGCTCAAAGCCTGGCTTTGAGTCTCCCATTAGTACTTCTGCAATCCCTCCTTTTGGAAGGAGGTAGAAAGTGATGGGAAGTGCTCCATGGTTTTTAGAGCATTCAGAGGGCAGCCTTACAGATTTCTGCAGAATCTTGTGGGTTTTTAATCTGAACTTCTGGGCAACGTGGCTATTTTCACAGCTTTTTAGGTGTTACTGGTGTTTCCACTTCCCAGGTGTGCTAGTTTGAGCCTACTAGAGTGTTTTGGTGAGAAGAATTAAATCATAGGCTGAGAAATGAAAACAATGGTGTCTACTTCCCTCACAGTCTTGCTGAGATGGGTAGCAAGAAAAAGCAAAACATTAGATAAGGTCACTTCTGCTCTGCACTTTGTGCTGGGCTGTTCTCTTCTCCTTGCCTGCTGGGGAGAAGCTGAGGCTGCTGGCTGGACTCCATCTTGCTTTCTAACCTCACCCTCCCTTTGCTTGGCTGCTTCACCTTGCTTTTTAACCCTTTTGGCCGAACCTCCATTCTTCCTTGGGAGTGGGGTAAGGTTGAGAGGGGTAGAGGGAAGGTGAGGGGTGGTTGAGAGCCCCTCCTGGGGACTCAGGTTTTTGGGAGGGGAATTGTGTTTGTATTATCTTTTACCTTGTATATTTCTGTCTATAACTGTATATACTGTAAATATCTGCTTGTACATTGTGCCAGCTGTAAATACAAGCTTCATTCAAATTTCCAGAGCTGACTGAGTCTAGTCTGGGTGATTTCAAAAGCTGTGGAGGGGCGGGGGATACCCAAACCATCACACCAGGCCACAAAGCAGAAATCACACAACACAGCACCTGTGGCTCCCAAGCGGAAAGGAAGACACGAAAGAAATGGCCCTCCTACTTTCCCAACTATGCTCACACTGAATTAGACAAGGTCTTGCTTGTAGGAGGGAAAGCCATAACGTTAATGAGATTAATGATTCAATACTGCATGCTCTATGGGTTGTTCTGGACAGGTTTGTTCTGTTTTGTTTCTTAAGAGTGACCGAATTTTTTGGTGCATACTGGAAGGTCCTAAACAATAGGAAGCTGATGGAGGAGAGTCTGTCATGTGAGTCAGGAGGAGTAACATCAAAAATTAACAGATCCAAATAAAAAATATGTTAAACAGATATTCAGCAGAAAGGCATCTCACCAAAGATGAAACAAATGAAAGTGTGTGTGTGTGCATATATATATATATATATACACACATACACGCACCTTGGACAGCTGCTCAAGGTCAGATGAAAACCAGATGGATGAAATCAAGGGGAAAATAAGGATGAACAGTGACACATTTTGAAAGATAAAAGGTAGCATGGAAAGTCACCTGTCATTGGGGTACAGAAAGTCTGCAGAACCAAAGCAACAAAATTCTACATGACTCAGAGATATGATCTATTACAACAGAATGAAAAGGATCTGTTTTTCTGTGCACCAAGCCTTTGCTCCATGAAGGAGAATGGAGACAACACTTTGGTATTCCCCTGTGATGGATAGAAATGCGTGTCTGGCATAGAAAATTAGGTGATAGTGTGGAGATTGTTGTTATTTCCATGGCATTCAAGCAGTTCACTAAGAATCAAGACTTTGATTTATTTTCCATTGCAAGGGAAGAACAGTGTGAAATGTGTTTTCTCTTCTTTCTCTTGCACACTGGAGATCTTCTCCTACCCAGGAATGTTCCTTATTACAGCTCAATTTACTTTTCTAGAGAAGATCAAGTCTGCCACTTCTCCTTCTTGCACACTGCAAGTATTATTATTCTTATCTTTGGGCTTTCTCACTATCTCTACCATGCTATTTCACCACCATCCCTGTTGACCTGGAACATCTCCAAAAGTGAAGTCAAGGTGAAGCACAACATGGAAGGCACATGTAATGCTTCCTCTTCTATTCTTAGGCTCTGAAACACACAGTCTTTTTCAAGCACACTAACACCTCACTTCTCAGCATGGCTCCAACATGGCAGGACACAAGGCCTACAGTTAGATAACTCCCGTGATTTCATGATTGACTCCCTAGGATTACTGAAATGAGAATTGTGCACAACATTTTCTACTGATTGCTGGAGTAAATCACAGTCATCACAGTACATGAGATAAAGCCAGTCATAGAGTAGAAGAATATGTCACTTACAGGTTGCATGTGTGGGCTAGATGATTTTATCTCATCTACTGTTAGCCATTTGGTTTGAACTCAGATCAGAATTCTATCTTAGAGTGTGATGAAAGATCCTCTTTTATTCTCTGTACAGCATAAAAGGATGTTGTTGACCAGTTTAGTCCAAGTGTCTAGCCTGTAGATGACCAATATTGTGTGAAGTGAATCTGCCTTCCAGGGTAAACACCATCCTTTCAGAAATGCTATTACAGAAATCTAATGCTATTCACATAAAATATTCAGGGGACCATAATGGGTAATTAGTCTGCCTTAATTTCAGGAAACATCCTTAATACTTAGAATACAGAGAAGACCTGAGGAAAAGTGATTTAGGAAATTAGTATTTTCTATCCTTTACATGCACAGAGAAGACAAAGTCAAAAAACTTCAAGGAATTCCCAAAAAAGGCTCCATATAAATGTTTAGATTTAACAGCTGTTACATGATTACCATTAAATTTGAGCCACGGGTTCCTAGGTGGTAAACTATACACAATGTTCTGAAGCAAGAGTAGAAAGACTGAACCATCATGTGGCACATCCAGGACAACCAGAGGGATCATGGCCAGTCATAGGTTTATGAAAAGTAATTCCTGCTTGATGAATCTAATTTTCTTCCATGATGGGGTGACCCACATGGTGGGTGAGGGAAAGGTTGTGGATACCATGTCTCTGGACTTTAGTAAAGCCTTCAACATGGTTGCCCACAGCATTCTCGTGGACAAACTGGTTGTCCATGATCTGAACAGACACTCTTTGCTGGCTCAAAAATTGGTTGGACAGATGGGCCCAAAGAGTAGTGGTGAAAGGAGTTAGTTTCCATTGATGGCCAATGACAAGTGGTTTCCTCAGGGCTCGTTATTGAGCCCAGTTTTATTTAACATCATTACTGATGAGCTTGACAAAGGAATTGAGTGCACCCTTTAGTAAGTTTGCAAATAACACCAAGCTGTATCAATCTGCTGGAGGCAAAGAAGTGTCTGCACCAGGGTCTGGACTGGTTGGATCAATGATCTGAGGCCAGTGGTATGAGGTTCCACAAGGTCAGGTGCAAGGTCTTGCACTTCGATCACAAAAAAAACAACATGCAGTGCTACAGACCTGGGGAAGGGTGACTGAAATTGCCTCGGCAGAGAGGGATCTGTGGGTACTGGTTGACAGCTGACTGAATATGAGCCAGCAGGGTGAACAGGTGGCCAAAAAAGGCCAGCAGCATCCTGGCCTGTACCAGGAGTAGTGTGGCCAGCAGAGAAATTATTGTACCCCTGTATTTGGCCCTGGAGAGGTTGCACCTTGAGTACCGTGTTCAGTTTTGGGCCCCTCACCACAAGAAGGATACTGAGGTTCTGCAGCATGCCCAGAGAGGAGGAGTAGTAAGGCTGATGAGGAGTTTCAAGGACAAGTCCTGTGAGGAGCATCTGAGGTAGCTTGAGTTGTTCAGCCTACAGAAGAGGAATCTGAG
Organism: Tricholaema leucomelas; assembly: GCA_013400475.1. Lineage (NCBI taxonomy): Eukaryota > Metazoa > Chordata > Aves > Piciformes > Lybiidae > Tricholaema lacrymosa > Tricholaema leucomelas. The sequence goes on from WAAF01013989.1 coordinate 25,925, forward strand.
GGGAGACCTCATTGCTCTTTACAACTACCTGAAAGCAGGGTGATGCAAGGTGTAGGCTGGTCTCTTATCCCAGGTAACAAGAAATATGACTAGAGGAAGTGGCCTCAAGTCGAAATGGGGGAGATTTAGACTGAATATTATGAAAAAATTCTTCATGGAAAGGGTCTCCAAGCACTGGAACAGACAGCGCAGGGAAGTGGTAGAGTCCCCATGCCTGAAGATGTTTAAGAGGCAGTTGGATGAGGAGCTTAGGGACATGGTCTAACAGTTGTGTACAGGNAGAAATTATTGTACCCCTGTATTTGGCCCTGGAGAGGTTGCACCTTGAGTACCGTGTTCAGTTTTGGGCCCCTCACCACAAGAAGGATACTGAGGTTCTGCAGCATGCCCAGAGAGGAGGAGTAGTAAGGCTGATGAGGAGTTTCAAGGACAAGTCCTGTGAGGAGCATCTGAGGTAGCTTGAGTTGTTCAGCCTACAGAAGAGGAATCTGAGGGGAGACCTCATTGCTCTTTACAACTACCTGAAAGCAGGGTGATGCAAGGTGTAGGCTGGTCTCTTATCCCAGGTAACAAGAAATATGACTAGAGGAAGTGGCCTCAAGTCGAAATGGGGGAGATTTAGACTGAATATTATGAAAAAATTCTTCATGGAAAGGGTCTCCAAGCACTGGAACAGACAGCGCAGGGAAGTGGTAGAGTCCCCATGCCTGAAGATGTTTAAGAGGCAGTTGGATGAGGAGCTTAGGGACATGGTCTAACAGTTGTGTACAGGGATATGTTAGGCTATAGTTGGACTCTATGATCTTAACATCTTTTTCACCCAGTTGATACAGTGATTCTGTGAGAACAAACATAACTACAGTAACAGTGACTAAACATGACAGCTTGTTAAAACCTTCAACCAGACCAAGTGAAGGTGAAGATAGTAAAACAATTAAAATTGATGATTGCAAGGTAGTGACTCTGCAACCAGAGCTGGATGTGGGAGACAACCTTTTTGGCAGTTGAGCACCCATAAGGAGAGGGTTGGACTGAAGGAGCAGAAATTATCTTCTTGCTTGCTTCAAAAAATCTGTCCTGCATAGTAAAAGTGGCTATGAAGCAGCAGATGGTGACAACTGGCAGAGAGGAGAGGCAGGAAGCCAATCCTAGCAGGTTGAAGCAGTTCTCAACTTACTTCCTCTGCAGCAATTTTGAACTGGGAAACTCTAGATGTGGGGATTTTTTTTCCCCCTGGAATTACAGACAACGAGCAAGGATTGCAGAAAGCAATCAGGCAAGCAGATCGGCTTACCCTTAGCTCACCTGGGATCCTGCCCAGTGCCCACTGAGGGCAGCAGTGTCAGTAAAGAGGCTCTTGGCAGTGCATAACTGCATTCCAAACAGAGCTGGACAGTCACAGAGCATCTCCACCCATGGGCATTTACTAGCAATTGTAAGAGCATTTACTTATTTTGGATACTTATAAACTCTTGTTGGAACACAAGGTCTGTATGGATTCATCTAAATCCTGATCTTTTTGATCTGGAAAACCTTCAGTAATTGAAAAAAATCTATTTCATCTCTTGCTTCAGAACATCATGCATAGTTTATAACCTAGGAACCCATGGCTCAGATTTAATGGTAATCATATAACATCTGTTTAATTTTAAAATTTATATGGAGGCTTTTTTGGAAATCCCTTGGAGTTTTTTAACTTTCTGTCTTCTCTGTGCACACAGAGGATATAGAAAATTAATTTCCTGTGTAAAAATACAAGATGACAGAAGGTCCAAGGTTAAACCTATTTACAAAGAAAATCACTGCCAGTGTTTAGAAAATTCTGCTTTTATTTGAACTATTTGAAGGTGTACCTGGCTTCCTATGTCCTTGTGGTATTTAAGCATGTAAGGCTTTCTGTCCAACAAACTGTAGTGAAAAAAATCCTCTGTCTTGATATTTCCCTGATGAATTGTGAACTGTCTGTTCATGTGGTGATCGATTTATTTTAATAAAGAAAACAACCCTGTAGGAGTTTCTTATTTTCCCACCCCTCTGGTCTCTTGTGAAATGACTTAGCCTGTTGTGGAGGTCACCATTCAGTTTAGAGATGAAACTAGACGTGGTGGATGACATCTGCTTGGTTACTTTATAGCAGAATTAGTTTACAGCAGGGTGGGACTGTGACTCTCCTTTCCTTGTGCAAAACAAAAAGTGAAGAAACAGGAAGTCCAGATGTGGTAGAATTCGTATCAAGGGTCTCAGTGCCAGGAAAGCACTGACCCTATTTCTGCTGTTTCTACTGATGTGCTGAATCAAATTAGGAGAGAAATGCCCAATACTCTAGAAAGGAAGATAATCCAAGACACTGTTGAAAGTGATCATGAAGTGATATCACAGAATCATGGAATGGCTCGAGTTGGAAGAGACCTTAAAGATCGTAGAATGAATCATGGAACGGTTTAGGTTGGAAGGGATCGCAAAGATCATCTAGTTCCAACCCTCCAACATAGGCAGGGACACCTCCCACTAGAACAGGTCACCCAAGTCCTCATCCAACCTGGCCTTGAACACTTCTAGGGAAGGAGAAGCCACAACCTCCCTGAGCAACCTGCACCAGTGTTTCACCATCCTCACTGTAAATAAATTCTTCCTAACATAGAGTTTGAATCTCTACTCTTCCAGTTTAAACTCGTTACCCCTTGTCCTCCCATTGCAACACCTTGTCCCTCCCCAGCCTTCCTCTAGGCCCCCTTCAGATACTGGACGGCCACTATAAGGTCTCCTCGAAGTCTTCTCTTCTTCAGGCTGCAGAGTCCTAACTCTCATAGCCTGTCCTGAGAGGAGAGGTGCTCCATCCATCTGAGCATCTTTGTGGCCCTCCTCTGGGCTCACTCCAGCAGTTCCATGTCCTTCTTATATTGGGGGCTCCAGAACTGCACACAGTATTCCAGGTGGGGGTCTCATGAGAGCAGAGTAAAAGGGGAGAATCCCCTCCCTTGCCCTGCTGGCCACACTTCTCTTGATGCAGCCCAGCACTCGGTTGGCTGTCTGGGCTGCATGTGCACACTGCCGGCTCATGTTGAGCTTTTCATCGACCCAGACCCCCAGGTCCTTTTCCTCAGGGCTGCTCTCCAGCCATTCACCACCCAGCCTCTATCTGTGCTTGGGATTGCACCGATCCAGATGCAGGACCTTACATTTGGCCTTCTTGAATTTCATGAGGTTGGCCTGGGCCCACCTCTCCAGCCTCTGCAGGTCCCTCTGGATGGCATCTCTACCCTCTAGCCAAGCTGACTGTGCCACACAGATTGGTGTCATCTGCAAACTTGCTGAGGGTGCACTCAATTCCTCTGTCCATATCACTGACAAAGGTGTTAAACAACACTGGTCCCAGCACTGACCCCTGAGGGATAAGATAACCTCTCTCCAAGCTGCACAATATGGGCAGAGGCACCTCCCACTAGACAATGTTGTTCAAAGCTTCATTCAGCCTGGTCTTAAACACTTCCAGGAATAAGATAAGATATCCACAATTTCTCAGGGTAACCCCTTCCAGTGTCTCACCACTCTCAAAGTAAGGAACATCTTCCTAAAATCTAATCTAAATCTACCCTGATCTAGTTTAAAACCATTGCCCTTTGTCTTATTACCACATGCCCCTATAAAAAGTCGCTCTCTAGGCTCCTGCAGTTACTGGAAGGCCACTATAAGATCATCTTGGAGCCTTCTCTTCTCCAGGCTGAACAGCCCCAGCTCTTTCACCCTGTCCTCATAGAAGAGGTTCTCCAGCCATCTGATCATCTTTGTGGCTCTCCTCAGGACCCTGGCCAATAGATACAGACTTTTTTTTGTGTTGAAGGCTCCAGAGCTGGATGCAATACTCTAGATGAGGTCACACAAGAGCTGAGCAGATGAGCCGATTCACTTCCCTTGACCTGCTGGACAAACACCTTTTGATGCAGCCCGTGATACCACTGTCTTTTTGGGCTGCCAGCACACATTTCTGGCTCACATCAAGTGCCTCATCAACCAGAAGCCCTAGGTTCTTCTCTGCAGGGGTGCTCTCAATATACTCATGAACTTGCCTGTATCTGAGCTTGGGATTCCCCCAACCCTGGTGTAGGACCTTGCATTTTGCCTTGTTGAAATTCACAACGTTGCCATGGCCCACCTCCTCCAACCCACCAGGGTCCCTCTGGACATCAATCCCTTTCCTCCAGCATGGTGACCACACCACATATCTTAGTGTCATCAACAAACTTTCCATCAGCTCAGTCTCACTTATTGGTGGAAGATACTGCTTATTTTTCTCATAAAAGCTTGTGAAATGTATCAAGTTTTTAATTCAATTGCACTGTGCACAGACCGTTAGCATGCGGTACATAGCTTCATACGCAGAGAACCGTAATGGCAACTGGCACTTTCCTTCCCCATACCAGGAGAGGGATGAAAGGGTGAAAAGAAGTTCCTATTCCTAGCAGAATCAGTTGAATGGCAGTGAGGAAGAGCAATTCATCACTTGAGTAAGGGAGGAGGTGTATGGGAGATGGTAATGAGATATCTGATAAGCATTGAACACTTGATGCTCGGGCTTCTATGATCCACTGACAGGAATTTCCTCACTATCCTATCCTTGATGCTCGGGCTTCTATGATCCACTGATGAGAATTTCCTCGCTATCCTATCTTTGATGCTAGGGCTTCTATGATCCACTGACAGGAATTTCCTCACTATCCTATCCTTGATGCTCGGGCTTCTATGATCCACTGATGAGAATTTCCTCGCTATCCTATCTTTGATGCTAGGGCTTCTATGATCCACTGACAGGAATTTCCTCACTATCCTATCCTTGATGCTCGGGCTTCTATGATCCACTGATGAGAATTTCCTCGCTATCCTATCTTTGATGCTAGGGCTTCTATGATCCACTGACAGGAATTTCCTCACTATCCTATCCTTCAACAAGCAAGTTTGTGGCTTCCAAACCCAGAAGGGTAAGAGTCTCCAGCAACCCAAGTCTAACAGGAATATCTAACTTAGACTACTATGGCCAGGTGAGAAATCCTGGAAAAGCTTTGGTTTGTGTCCACTAAGCAAATAGCAAGCCAAGAAGAAACTACACATATTACATACTTCAGAGTGTGTCCATATCTCATCCAGAGTGAGTGGTTCCTCTGTTTCAAGGCATCACATGAAACTCAGAAATCAACTGCCTTGTTTGATGATAGATACTTTTTACATTTTTTAAAAAAAATCCTTCCCAAGAGAAATTTCAGAAGTTTTCATCTTAGCTCAGATTAAGAATGCTTTAAGAAGGTCTGAATTTTCTAGAGAACTGCTTCAGGTATCCTTATTGGAAATTATATCATAGAATTACAGAATCATTTTGGTTAGAAAATACCTTTAAGATACTCAAGTCTACTCATTATCTAACCCTACCAAGTCTGGTGCTAAACCACATCCCTTAGCACCACATCCAGGCATCTCCTAAATACCTCCAGGGATGGGTATTTAACTACTTACAAGGAAAACCTATTCCAATGTTTCATACTGCTTTCAGTGAAGAAGCTCATTCTAACCTCTAAACACAGAGTTTTTTTCTAAGTGATGTGTTGGGAGGCCACTTCCTCTCATCCCATCACTTGTTACTAGGCAAAGAGACCAACACCCACCTCACTACATCCCCCTTTTAGATAGTTGTAGGGTGCAAGAAGGTCTTCCCTTAGGCTCCTCCTCTCCACACTAAACATCAATTCACTCAGCTGTTCCTCATAAGGCATGTTCTGCAAACCCCCCGGAAGTTTCACGGACTTCCTCTGGACCCACTCCAGCACCACCAAATATTTCTGGTAGTGAAGGCATGTAAACTGAACACAAGTACTCAAGGTGTAGCCTCAGCAGTGCTGACCATAGGAGGACAATCACTTCCCTAATTGTCCTCCCATGCTATTCCTAACACAGGCCAGGATGATGCTGTCCTCCTTGGCCATACTGCCGGCTCATGTTCAGTTGGCTGTTGATCAATGCCTACCAGAGTTTTGTCTACTCCTAGGCCCTTATCCTCAGAGCTTCTTTCCAGCAGGTCATCCTCTAGCCTGTACTGATGCATGGCATTATTCTTCCTCAAGTGCAGAAGTCTCTATTTGCCATTGTTGAACTTTATTAAGTTCCCTTCTGCTCAGTTCTTCAGCCTGTTCAGGTCCTGCCAAACAGCAGTACAACCTTCTGATGTGTCAGCCACTCCCCCGTTTTCGTGCCATCACCAAACTCACTGAGAGTACACTCATCAGGGTGTTCCCTCATCAGGGTCACTGATGGGTCTGTTGAACATGACTGGATCCAGTACTGACTCCTTGGGGATTATCATTAGCTACAGGTCTCCAACTAGACCCTACACCATGGATCACAATCCACTAAGCTCTGTCATGCAGCCAGTTCTCAATACACTTTACTGTTTACTCATCTAATCCACACTTCCTAACACTACTTACAAGGATGTTACAGGAGACAGTGTCAGAAGCCTTGCAGAAATGGAGGTAGACAACTTCCACTGCTGTTCCCTCATCTACACAGCTGGTGACACCATCAAGGAAGGCTATCAGATTGTTGAAGTGTATTTTCATCTTTGTGACCCCATGCCCACACTGACTGTTCCTGATAATCATCTTTACCTCCACACATTTAGAGATGACCTGCTACATCCCTTTTGAAGAGCTTGTAGGCATGGATTGCAGCACTCCATTCATGTGAGGCATCCCACCACATTTCTGTGATGACCACTATATCTTAGTTTTTCTGATAACACAATGGCTTCCAGCTCTTCCTCCTTGCTTTCCATCCTGTATGCATTAGCATAAATGCACTTCAGTTGGTTTAATAGTTCTGCCACCTTCTTGCAGGAAGAAGTCCTGATTCCTAACTAGCCATTCTCAAGTGCTCCTATAGTTACTAACCCACCAACAGCCCTTGTGTCTTTGATACCATCTTGATCTGCATTCCCTGCATCCACTGATAGAGCAGACACAAAGACCTCACCAGTACACCATCCTTCAACTGTTGATGTGCCCTTGGACTTACTTCTATCAAGTCTAGTTTTGTGTCCTTCCCCATTAAATCTAGTTTAAAGCTTTTTCAAGGATCCCTGCTAGGTCCTGTGCTAGAATCTTCTTCCACTTTTGCAACAAGCGTATCCTCTCTGTTGCCAGTAGGACGTGTGTTGTGTAAATCAACTCACAAGTAAAGAACCCAAAGTCCCAGCAGTGACAAGAAGCTCAGAACCAGGCACTCATCTCCTCCCTCTGTTTCTTCTCCCATCACTTCCACAAACAGGGAGAGAGAAGACCACTATTTGTGCTCCTAATGCCGTAACCAGTCATCCCAAGTCCTTGAAGTCTCTCTTCTTTGCTCTTGGAGTTCTTGTTGCTAGTACATCACTGCCTAGCTAAATAAAGGTCAATAGTCAAAATCAGTCTGAGGGTCATACTGGGAAAGAAGCTTCATCTTGTGCTATTAACAGCAAAGTTTTCTAATAAATAGATCTGGACTCTTCATGCTGAAATCTGCAACACTGAAACTTCCAAGTAGCCATGAGAATGCTTTACCAAAGCATGGGCCAAATGGGCACTTGCTACAGCTTTGTTTCAGTGACTTTCTGAATGTCAGGGCTCCAATGCTGTCATTTCTTATCAGTTTCTGCTCCAAACACTTAATTTTCAGGCTGAGTTTTCACTAATCTGCACTTTCACCCTGGGTTTTGTCAGTTAAACTGTGTCCTTTCTACCAGAGACTCACCCAGAAGCTTCTGAGTGTGTTGTAGACCCAGTAAGGGCATCAGCTACCACAGCAGGAAGAGCTCGAAATCAAATATCCCTGCAGTAAAATTAGTGGTTTCATTTTTTTTCAAATCATTATGCAGAGGTTAACAAATACATGATTCTGCTGATGAATACATTCAATTCACTCAAGCATTGCTCCACTGACTGTTAAAAAACAGTAATTTTTTTTTTCAATAAAAGAAGTTCGTGCAACTTAATAGGAGGAAAGTCTGCCGAGTTAAAAGCTTCTGGATTTACAGTCCCTTTTTCTGAATAGAACCACATTTTAACATGATCTTATTCTAAATTGTTGGTTGTTAGATCTTCCTTTTTTATAACACCAGGCCTCAGGAAATGCCTAGAGATCTAATAAGGGATGCTGCAACATTAATCATTACACATAAGGGAAAATAACTGATCAGGATCTAAAAAAACGTGCTACACCAAGGCAAGCTGGCCAAAGGTAAGATCTGATGCTCTTCCTCTTCCTTACCTGATTTCACCTTCTTACAAGCTATGAGAAAATGCTTAGCAATTCAGGTTACTACCAATAGCAATGCAGCATCTCAGCCTCTGCTGTTGTCTGAAAAGAAAAAGCAGTAAAATGCTTCACAAAATAAAATATATGTGGGTTAGAAGAATCTTTGATACAGAGCAGCTCTTTCACAGGCAAAGACAAAGTATGTGCATTGGATAAGGTTTGTGCTGCAGCAGAAAAAAAAGAGTAAAGAGATGTAAAGAGATGTTAGTATAGCTTAAACTGCAGAAAGAGTAATGAAATAAATCCAAGTATACCTTACACAGTAACAGAAGGACAGGAGAGGTGAGTTAGCTGTTCATATTTAGATACTTTTCTCCTCGTTGCTCATTAACACTCTTTAACAGAGGAATCTCAATATGCATCTCTTAACCCAGCCCCTTTCCTAACTGAAAAATGCAATGACAACCACTGAGCATTAAACCAAAAACGCCACCTGCTTCCCAAAGTGTCATTACTTGCCCATTTGTCCTGTGGCATGTGCAATTTTAAAGAAGTATTAGTATCTGCCACGGAAAGAATATATGAAGTTTCCTTCATTGCTTCTGCAGAACAGAAAATCAGAGGAAAATGTTGAAATACTGAATGTAGATTCTCATCTGGATGTTGTTAGTTTTGTTTGGTTGGGTATTTCAATCATAGAGTTCTAGTTTGGAAGGGACCTCAAGGACCATCTGGTCCAACCTTTCTCAGTAAAAGCATGGTCTATACAAAATAGCCCAGCACCCTGCCCAGACGAGCCTTAAAAGTGAGCAATACTGGGAACTCTGTCACTTCCCTGGGGACATTATTCCAATGTCTGATTGCTCCCATTGTGAAAAATTTCCTTTTTATGTCCAGTCAGAGTCTCCCCAGGAGTAACATCTAGCCATTACACCTTATCTTTTCCATGTGAATTCTCTTAAAAAGAGAATCTCCATCTTCTTTGTAGCTACCTTTTGGGGCGGAGCTGCTAACAAAAGAGTTTCTCCTCTTAAGAAGGAATGAAAGGACTGAACAAAGCTTGGCAAAATGCTGTTTCTGACATCAGATTTTCCTAATCCCCTTGTTCTTACCAACTGGACAGGCAAAAGGCCTGGCGCAGATTGCTAACCCTCTGGATGGCAGGGGACTCTGAAACTGTACATTAATCACTTACAGCACCATGTAGATTTCTGGTTGCTACTGATTTACTTTGTACTATTGTCTTCCTATGAAGTATACAATGCAATCCAATTTAATTTTGGCTACCATATCAACCACTGGAAAATATTTTCTGAGAACATTTCGGTTTTCTGTCTGTAAAATGAAATAACAATCTTACTGGTTTATGCATGCAAGGAAGCTTTTACTAGTTTATGCATGTTCTGTATTATATTACCAAGCTGTAAGAGGTAGGAAAATGTAACAATAACCTCAACAGGGAGCGGCATAACTGTACTTGAGATTTCTACTTAAAGATTAACCACAAAAAGTTTTAGAAGTATCTCTTCGGAGATAGACACAAGGACTCCATGATAAAATAAAGGCTCTTTGTAGCACCTTATGAAGAGTGGGACCTATTAAAAAGCACAACAAAATCTGGCTTGTGGTTTTCGGCATATTGATAATAATCAGAAAAAATATTACGTCAGTGACCCACCACTGGTTGTACTCTCTTTTCTCATTTCTCTGTGTGTCAGTGTCAAATTCCTAAGGTTTTCCAGTGTCTAAAAGCTTGTTTATGTGCTCCCAAGTCTCCAGAGGGGCCCTTCCGATGTGTGCCTGAAGCAGGGGAAGACCATATGCTGTTCTATTGCCTCACAACAAAGCTGAAGTGACTCAAAGTTTATAGCAAGCAGTGGAAAGGCATTGCAAGTATATACCATGGAGGGAAAATATTTTCTGTTCAGGAATGTTTTGGGGTTTTTTTCACTTTACTGGGCCCCTTTGAAAAGTATATCATATTCTCTGCTGAGTTTCATATTTTGCAGCCTGCACAAATCACATGATGTGCAGCTTCTACTATGCCACTTGTTGTGAGGGTTCATTGTAGATCCTCTAATGAGCCTGCCATACTCCTTCAGCATGCACAGCACTGTCTTCTCAATCACGTCTTTCAAGAGATTAAGATTTGATGATGCAATACAACCCATGACACAAAGCCTCTTTTCAAACATAAAAGAGCCAATTGTTTTTACAACCTCCAAGCACGCACAATCTTTGCTTCATGTGTCCATGCAATAAGTGTCCTAAAAGTTTCATATCCTCCTTGCAATATGGAACTTGACCCTTGAAAATCCCTCATGACAATTCAACTAGTAGAACGGAAATCTTTTCCCAATACCCTCAGGAGGAAGGCAAAATATTTGTACTATTTCCATGTACACACACTCCATTACACTGTTCTTGTATATAACGCAATGTAACATTTTTGGAGCTGTGTGTTCTCCTGTCATCTCTGTCCATAAATGATTTCAACTGCCTCCAGAGCCCTCAGACTAAATTCTTTACTCCCAGCTACCTCTGGTAGGAGCTAATTCTCAGACTGGATGCCTGGTGACTGGAAGAAAGCAAATGTCACTCCAGCCTTCAAAAAAAGGCAAGAAAGAAGATCCAGGCAACCACAGACCTGTCAGCCTCACCTCCATCCCTGGAAAGGTGATGGAGCAGTTCATTTTGGAGGCCATTTTTAACCATATGTAAGAAAAGAGGGTTATCAGGATTAGCCAGTGTGAATTTACCAAGGGAAGATCTTGCTTGACTAACCTGATAGCCTTCTATGATACCATGACCAAATGGGTAGACAAAGGAAGAGCTTTAGATGTCATCTACCCTGACTTCAGGCTTTTGATGCTGTCTCACATAGCATCCTCATAGATAAGCTCAGGAGATGTGACATAGACAGCTGGTCTGTGAGGTGGATTGAAAACTGGCTAGACAACAGAGTTCAGTGGTGCAGAGTCAACTTGGAGGCCTGTAGCCTCCCCAGGGATCAGTACTGGGTCCAGTTTTGCTCAGTATCTTTATCAACTATCTGGATGAAGGCATTGAGTGTACCCTCAACATGTTCTCTGATGAAACAAAACTGGGGGGAGTGGCTCACAGCCCATCAGGCTGTGCTGCCATCCAATGGGCTCTGGACAGGCTGGACAGCTGGGTGAAGGCAAACCTTGTGAATTCAGTAAGGACAAGTGCAGAGTCCTGCACCTGCGGAGGAATACCAACAGGCACTAGTACAGGCTGGGGCCTGCCCTGATGGAATGCAGCTCCATGGAGAAAGACCTAGCAGTTCTGGTGGACAGCAAGTTCTGTATGGGCCAGCAATGTGCCCTTGTAGCCAAGAGAGCCAAAGGCATCCTGGAGTGTATGAGGAGAAGTGTGTCCAGCAGATCTAGGGAGGTTCTTCTTTCCTTCTACTCTGCCCTGGTGAGACCACACTTGGAATACTGTGCCCAGTTTTGGGCTCCCCAGTTGAAGAGAGACAGGGTCCTACTGGAGATAGTCCATCGGAGAGCCACGAGGATGACTGAGGGGCTTGAGCCTCTCCTCTATGGAGAGGAATAGATACCTGGGGCTGTTTATTCTGGAGAAAAGAAGACCGAGGGGAGATCTTATCAATGTGTACAAATATCTGAGGGGTGGATGTCAAGCGGACAGGGCCAATCTCTTTTGAGTGGTCTGCAGTAATTTGACAAAGAGCAACAGGTACAAACTCGAACGTAGAAGGTTTCAGCGGAACATGAGGAGACAGTGAGAGTAATGGAGCACCGGAACAGGCTGCCCAGAGAGGTCATGGAGTCTCCTTCTCTGGAGACTTCCAAAACCTGCCTGGATGCATTCCTGTGCAGACTACCCTAGGGGATCCTGCTTTGGCAGGGGGGTTGGACACAATGATCTCTGGTAGTCCCTTCCAACCTCTAATATTCTGGGATTCTGTAAAGCCTCTCTACTTAGGTAAATACTGCATGAACACAAGTATCCAGACAAGGGAGACACAAAAGAATACCTGACTGACAAGCACTGACAAGTGCTCAAATCTTTCTGCTTCCCTTAATTCTAGCTTGCACTTTTACAGCACAGAGCTGATATCTGATGAAGCATCAAGACATGAGATCTGGCCTGGGGCAGGAGGCACTTCTGTGCAGTTGCCAGCTCTGCTGTAGAAACTTATCAGTTCAGGAAGGCACATAAAGCATGTTCAAGCAAAACCACAGATAGATGTCTCAACTTGGTGGTCCAGTCACCCAAGCATCTTCAGTCATCAGTGGAAAAAGAGGCACTTTTACAGGGTGAATTACCACAAATGCTTTCAGTGCCTGTTCTGGGAGACAATGCATCACCTGACAGTAGCAGAATTCCTGGCAACAACTATTCAAGTTCTCCCTCTCCCCTGCCCAAGATACTTGCATGCATCATGGAGGCAAAGTGTCTTCTCATCCCTGGTTCACCAAGTGCTGCAGTCATCAGTACCCTGCAGACTTGGCATTAAAAGCCAATGGGCACAAACTCGAAAACAGGGCATTTGATATAAACATGAGGAACTTCAATATAAGGGTGTTGGAGCACTGGAACAAGCTGCCCAGAGAGATGGTGAGACGTTCCAAATCCACCTGGACGTGTTCCTGTGTGACCTTCTCTAGATGAATCTTCCTTGGCAGGGACATTGGACTAGATGATCTCCAGAGGTCACTTCCAACTCCTACCATTCCCTGGTTCTGTGAATGTGACAGTCCCAGCTACTGCAGCAATGGAGCCATCCACTTGTGTGGCTGTTTACAACCCATTAGGGGTTTTGCAACAATGGAAAGAAACTCTTATTTTGCCCACAAAAAAAACCATAGAGGTCCAGAGAGCAGTAAGTATTGTGTTAAAAGTATTGGGCAGAATCGAATCCAGATACTACTAAATTCAGCTCTCCTTTTCAGAGCAATACCTGTGACAAATACTCTTCTGAATTCCTCTCAATTTCAGGCCAGTAAAAAGGAGTTGCCCAAGTGGTTCCAACTCACTGAAAATTTAACCCCATGTCCTCTCTCTGGAGGTGGCCACATAAGGTATTCCACTGTAAGATGGAAGATTTACCCTTTCTCACACATCAGAGGTTCATTTGAGTTATTGTCACCCCTAAAATTAATTTTCTCCTCTCAGGTGAATACACTTATGAACACCCATAGTAGTTATATCAGGCCTGGCACTACTTAATATTTGCATGGACTATTTGGAGCAGATAGCATTCTCGTTAAATTCATAAACAATGGAAAGTTGAGCAAGATAATTCATCAAAGGACAAGATGGAAATCAGTGAGATCTTGAGAAGTTGGACAGGTCCAAAGTAAGTAAGATACAGTTCAACCTGAAGAGATGCAAGGTTCTAAGGGAAGAATGATCATCTTCATCAAAAGACGAGGAAGAGGCCTTGACAGAGACACAGTACTGCAGAAGAGGTCTGAAGGCTGTACCAGTGCAGAAGCTGCACAGAAACTGAAAACAGATAGTTGCTGCAAAAATAAAATTGAATTGTCCTACCAAAATGGCTATGTAAACATGCAATCTACTGGACACATAAATTAATTCTTCTGTTCACTTGGCTCTGGTAAATCTTTGGATCACAAAAGGTTTGGCCATGCTTCAAGGAGTTATGAAGAATTAGTGGGAAAATATCATCAGGGAAAGACTGAAGTACTTTACTGTTGAGGTTAGAGAATGAAAGACCAAGGAGAGACAGTAGTAAGAGTCTCCAGCTACTTAAAAGAGTGCCAGCAAACGTAAAAGAAATGTGTTCTTCCCTGTGTCCACCAAAGATAAGGAAAAAAAGTAAAGTAATCTAGTTATCAGTAAGAAAAAAAAATAAGGTTAGATGTTAGAAGAACCTTTTTAATGGCAATAAAATTGTCATAAAATTCAGTGAGGTCTTGCCGGGAGCGAACGCATTATCTCCCACAGAGGAGCTCGCCAAGAACAGACTGGACACCTGCCAAAAGCGGTATGCTGGCATTGTTTATGCTGAGCTGGGGCATGGAGACAAACTAGATAATCCCTTTCCACTCTGCTGTCCTGCTGCTCTATATTGAATCAATATTCCATTCCCAGTGTCAGCTCTAGTGATGTATATGTCTAATGGATATCCTCCCCCACCTGCCTCGCAATCCCTGATTTCAGAACACAGAGTATTTCTCCTCAGCCTCCTTTCTGGCCCTGAAGATGGGCCCACACAGATGTCCCTGGCATCATCTCAAGCATCCTGCAGGCTCAGTGCAAGTGACAACCTGGCTCTATGCCTGTTCTGACCTGCACCAGCCCATCCCACCAGCTGCAGCCCAACAGCACCCATTCCCAGAACCAATATGTCTCAAGTCAGCATATGCCTGTGAAATAAATTGTCGAGATAGTCAAGGAAAATGCTACAGCAAAGCTGAGAGATAGGTGGACAGTGTCAGTTGTCACAGAAAACATAAGCAGTTGTTCAAGAAGTGGTACTTCATTTCTCCTTTCCCCTGCCCCCCTGCCTTCCACTTCACCCGTACCCACACTTGTACACTTTCCCTCTCTTACCAATCAGGAGACACACAAAACTGCTTTCCAGTTACTGAGATTTTTTACACTACTGATTTTAATATAAACCCACAGCTCCTCACGTTAGTGAATGCTAGCATTCCAAACTGTAATATAATGCTCCATAAATGACATTCCATGCTATAAAATGTTGCAAAAATATATATTTTTACTCCTAAATGCAGTGGCTGGATTCTGCTGAACTGAATTTAGCACAGATTCAATCAGAACTGAGACAAAACAAATGAAAAAGCTTCCAGGTTCACTGCAGAGTTCACTTGCATTTTTTCCTGTCTCCAACAATAAGAGGATTACCTTAAATCAAGAGCATCAGTGTCAGTGAGAACCAGGAAACTCAATACATAGAAGGGCAAGGAGATCAAAGCTTAGCACCTGGAGAATATCACATGCTCTGGATTAATAAAACAATACATTCCGTTACATAAATCTTGAACAAAGTTATTCATGGACACACATACTAAAAAGAAATTACTATAGGGTTTGTGTAACTGCTATTTAATACTATTGTTTTCTCTGTCAGAAAATACCCTTTCACATTATAGGGGTGTTGACACAGAGCAGTGAGACATTAGTTTGTTTTAAACACTTTTAGTCTAAACTTGACATTACAGTTTTTGGACCTGGATAATGCACATCTGCAAACCAGCGGAAATACCAAAATCTTTCATGCTCCTTTGATTGTTACATTTAAGGTATCATATATGCTACCAGCTCAGCTGCTGCAAGGCATTAAAGTCCATTACTCCAAGCTTGTAAAGTACTTTGGAAATACTATAGACAAGGATTAGAGAAGATGAGTATTCCACATGGCTTCAGAAGGGATGATAAACAGAGGGTAAATGCACTGTAGTTAAAGTGATATATTGACTACACATGGGGAGCAATTGTATGAGATTTCTCATGATGAATATTTTGTTGAGTGGTTTTGAAACTATTCTTTTCTATCAAGCTGTTACATTTCTAAGAACAGCTCTGTTTACAGTGCTTTAGCCTACAAACTACTGACAGGCTGAAACCCAGCACGCCAGAGGAGGCTGAACTTGGAACACAGACTAATTCAGTACCTATATATTAGAATGATTTGAGAGATGTTGGAAGAGAGGGGAAATGGTAGAGAGAAGACAGTTCAAATACAGATATGTTTCACAAAAACATACTATAATCAGCATAAAGCTATAATGTCTTTTATCTGTGACCACAAAATATTCCCATTTATTTTATTACCAAGGAATTAAATTCTCCCTTATATATGAAAGTAGCATCCAAGCACCAGGTACACAATGTTGTGACCTACAGATGTAACTAAGAATCATTAATTTGTGTAGCATAACTCCTGCAGGAAAAAAAAACAGCTCTTTAATGCAAGAGAACACCATCCTAGAAGAATGTGGAACAGAAAGGGTAGATAAACAAGGCACTCTCTGTCTGTCACACTGGAATCACCCAAGAAAGCTACCACCCTGAAAGTGGCACAGCTCAGCTCTCTTCATCAGGTTCAGGCTGCACATCACACTCACTCCGCCAATTTTCCCAGTTTCTATGGGTGGGTCACTGAAAATCAGCAAATGTAGTTACAATCAGACATAGTCTCTACACGGCTGACACGAAAGGAAAAAGCCTTTCAGGTATTTGAGATCCATTTCACAAAGAATCACAAAAACTGAGAATATATCAGTGCAGAGGCTTCCAAATACAGCTTAGTTAGATTCTGAGCAAACTCGCTCCCAATCTCTGGTAAAACAAAACCAAACAAACAAACAAAAAGAAAGAAACAAAAACAAAACACCAACGCAGAAAGCAATCATTAAACTGTGAACCTAAGCAATGTTTTTTGGTGTGGAAGCAACAGTATTCTTGTTTCAACCTACAAACTGAGTCCACTTACCTTTATTAGACAAACACAAAAGACTCCATAAAACAGCAAGCAAATGTTAAACTAGATGACCTTCTGAAATCTCTTCCCATTCAGGTTTTCCTATAATCTTAGTCTGAGTTGTTTTGTCAAAAGGAGATGGAGAATCAGTAGGACAGAAGAAAGGGGACAAACTGGTGATGTTTCCTGATTTAGCAACAAAAAAAAAGTCTGAACTGAAATTATAGGGTAAGAGGGCTACCAGAGGAGATGAGAATTGGTGAACAGAAAGGAAGATGGCAAGTGGCAAACTTATGGAAGATGCTGGCCAGCGGCATTCTCCAGGGCAAGAGTCATACACCTGAGGGTACTGAAGGAGATGTTAGAAGCTCAACAAGATGCTATCCATCAATTACCAGCATTCCTCTTTAACCAGGGAGGTCCCAGCTGACTGGAGATTGGAATACATGATGCCTACATACAAGAAGGGTTGGAAGGAAGATCCAGGGAACTGCATAACTGTCAGTCTCACCTCAGTGCAAGGAAAGGTCATGGAGTAGATCACCTAGAGTACCATCAGTCAGCACATGCAGGGCAACCAGGAGATCAGGCCCAGTCAGTGTGTGTTCGTGATCCTGATGTTCTTCTACAACAAAGTGACCCACTCAGTGGGTAAGGGAAAGGTTGTGGATGTTGTTATCTGGACTTTAGTAAAGCATGTGGCACTGTCTCACACAGCATCCTCCTGGAGAAACTGGCTGCTCATGGCTTGGTGGACATTTCACTGGGTTAAAAATTGGCTGGATGGCCAGGCCCAAAAAGTGGTGGTGAATGGTGTTAAATTCAGTTAGCAGACAGCACCTGTCAGGGATCAGTACTGGAAGTAGACCCCTTTAATATCTTTACCAATGATCTGGATAAAGGGATGGAGTGTTGATTTGCTCAAAGGTAAGCAGACTCTGTAGAGGGACCTGGATGGGCTGAATTGATGGGACAAAGTTAATTTTATGAGATTCAGTGGTGCCAAATGCAGGGTCCTGCTCTTCAGTCACAACAGCTCCCTGCTACACTACAAGCCTGGGTCAGAGTGGCTGGAAAGCCGGCCAGTAGAGAAAGACCTAGAGGGTGTAGATCAACAGCCAACTGAATGTGACCTAACAGTGTGTTCAGGTGGCCAGGGGAACCAACATCATCCTGGCCTGTATTAACAATAGTACAGCCATCAGGATCAGACAAGTAGTTGTCCTCCTATATTCAGCACTGCTGAGACTGCACCTTGAATATTGTGTTCAGTTTGGGGGTCCTCACTACAAGAAAGACATGGAGGTGCTGGAACAGGTCATGAGAAAGGCAACAAAGTCGAGGAAGTGTCTGGAGAACAAGTCTTGTGAGAAGCAGTCGAGAGAACTCACGTTGTTTAGTCTGGAGAAGGGGGGGCTGAGGGGAGACTTTCTTGCTCTCTACAGCTACCTGAAAGGAGGTTGTAGCAAGTTGAATGTTGCTCTCTTCTCCCAAGTAACTGCAACAGGATGAAAGGAAGTGCCTTCAGATTGCATCAGGTTTTGGATATTAGGAATAATTCCTTTCCTCAAGTGGTGGTCAAACACTGTAATAGGCTGCCCAGGGAAGCAGTAGAGTCAAAACCCCTGAAGGTATACAAAACACATCTAGACATGGCTCTTCAGGATACAGTTTGGAAGGCATGGTGGTGTTGGGTTGATAGTGATTCTACAATTCATGGCCCAGATATCTTCAGATGAGCAACTACGGATGCTGAAACTCTGCTGAAGTACACTGGGTAGCTGCGATTATATTAGAACTGCTGGGCACAACACACAAACTCCTTCCTCAGAAGACTCCAACACTGCCTTGTTAATTAGGCTCGGCCTGTACATGCATCTAAGGACAAATCAAACTCTATTTCCCTTTGCTGCCAGCAGACACTTCTCGTTAGGAAATGGAGTGAGCTTTACTATTACTCCTCTCATTTTGAGCAGCAAATATTTAAGCAGCAGAGCAAGGCTTTCAGTCCGATTAGTGCCAAAATTTGTAGCTTGGCGTAGGCAGTAGGGATCTCCCAGCTGCAGGTTCTTTCCCAGGTCCTTCTGAAACTTTCTTTGTTGCCCACATTGCTCCTGGACTCATTTCACCCTGACTTAAAATGCATTTTATGTGGGACTATGTATTGGGATGGACATAATGAAACTTAATTGATGTCAGTCACACTGCCAAACTCTTCAAATAAGAAATGTGGAGCAGCTGTAAATTAAAGGTACAACAGCAAATACCTTCATGATCTTTAGATAGTCACTCTTCAGCAGAGCTGCAGGGAAAATGTAGGAATGATAATAAATACATCATAAACATTAAGGAGGCATAAAATATCCACATATAGATCCAATAAAACCTAGTATAGAAATAATTCAAGCTGGGCTGCAAAGCAAATACCTCCCAATCCTGAAAGCTTTTGCAGTACTTCAGGATCCCAGGCAAAAAGGTTGATATCACAGCTGTGCCGAGTGTTTATTGAGACTGACTCTGAAGGTTGTTCTGCCGTGATATTTTTGAAAGATCTGTGAGTATTCATGTATCAAACTTAATTTTCTTTTGTAACTGAAGCAGTCCATTGGAGTTCTTTGATATTACCAAGCCTTTTTTGTCAGAGAAATAGATATTGCACCGTTTAGAGATGAAATGACACTGACAAAACATTTTTTTTCAGCACTTTGAGTTATATTTGCTATCAGTCCAACTTAAAAATCTTAGAGGCTTACTTAAACTTTGGGATTAGTATATTTTAAGTCTAAAAGACTCTATGTAAAGAAGCTGTCAGCATCAGGAGAGTCCTAGTTTAGCATTCTGGTAGTACTGTAAATATGTGCCTTTTACTAGAAGTAAGCATATAAGTGAGCATATCAAGTTCATGGAGATATTTTTTTTCTCAGTCATCACAACAAGGAGGCAAAAGCGACCCACAGGACAGAATGGCTTTCCATAAACCTTTTACAGATTTATAGCCATGTGCAAAGTTACTCCATGGAAGGATTTTCCTGAGTATGTTTGCCCAATGTTTCAACCTCTGCCAAGATATTCTGGGCAGTCCAGAAGAGGTGAGGATATAAGCCTGCCCCCGAGCTGCCTTCATACTCACAGCATCATAAAGTCATATAATGGTAGGGGTTGGAAGAGACTTCTAGAGATCATCTCATCCAACACCCCTGCTAAGGCAGGTACAACTAGATCAGATGGCACGGGAACATGTCCAGGAAGCTTTTGAAAGTCTCCAGAGAATGAGACTCCACAACCTGCGTAGGCAGCCTATTCCAACGCTTAGTCACCCTCATAGTAAAGCATTTTCTTCTTAAGTTCAAAAGAAACCTTCTGTGTTCTGTTTTGTACCTGTTGCCCCTTGTCCTATCACTGGGCAACACTGAAAAGAGCCTGGTCCCATCCTCACAGCCTCCACCCTGTAGATATTCACATGCATTGAGAAGATACTCTCTCACTCTCCTCCAGGCAAAAAAGGCCCAGGTGTTTCAGCCTCTTCTCATAAGACAAATGCTCCAATCCCCTAATCATCTTTCTGGCCCTCCATTGGATTCTCTCTGGTAGTTCCCTGTTCCTCTTGAACTCCACCTCCACCTCTCCATCCACTCATTTAACCCACGCTTCCTGCAAGCTTACCTAAAAGAATGTTATGAAAGACAGGGTCAGAAGTCTTGACAAGGTCGAGGTAGACAACATCCAGGAGACACTAAGGCTTCAAATCATACCCTCCACAGAGATTGGAGGAAATGTAGATGGCTCTGGTTTGCTGGGGCTCCCACAGCTCTGAGAAGCCTTCCTTCTCTTCGAGTGTTGGTGAGTGCAGGCTGGCACTGAGGGCATGAAGGTAAGTGCACAATCAAGGTCCTGTTTCTATGTCCACCATCACGCCTGAGTGTCACTGTTGGTGGCAAATGCAGAGTCCTTTCCATTTCATCAAATGACCTGCACTTTGGAATACTGATACCGTCAGCAGTCTCCTTAAATGCTCATAGCTGAGACGTAATCATCTCCAACTGTCACTCACAAGAATCTTAGTGGTTGAAAAGCATTTATGGCATGAGCAAGACTCTGTTCTTATTTCCACAAAGAAAATCAAAGACACTTCTAAGTGTTGCTATTCAGACACAATAGACTTCATAGTTGTCAATAGCTGCCTCCTGAGTTAGTTCAGACCTACCATTCTGTCAAAGCCCACAGTTTTCTGGATCCTGCATGGCAGGTTAAAAATCTTAAAGCCTTGCTTTTGTTTTACGTAAAGGCAAATAATGTGGCAGCCATTTCAGAAGCACAAAAATCTAGAGGAAACTTCATCAAGTATTACCTGAGGTGTTTGAGGTGAAATATACACAGAGCCTTAATTTATTATGCCAGAGAAAGAAAGTAACAAAAGATGCCCATTCATCAGCTGATTCGCCAACTGGA